>CM034464.1:30534017-31140689 GCA_019925255.1 Litchi chinensis | reverse complement strand
AAAAAACTTGTAAATTTGATTAGAAAAAAAAAACCATCATGTAACTGCACGTTAAATAGTATGAATGTATGTACTCACTATATATAACACCTACAGATTAAACATTCACAACCAATAGACAAAATATTGAGAGAGAGAGAGAGAGTTACGAGATATTCAATTGGCGGAAGAGAAGGCCTAGAATGGCGAGAGAGCAGAGGAGGACGATGAAGACATCAGAGAGCAAAGAGAGGAGGCTTGAATTGCGAAAGGCGCAATGGTAGTACACCAACGTACCACATACCATCACCCCCATTGTCTTCCCTACTTCACTCCTCCATCTCCAGTAGTATTCCTCCTTCTCTCCTCCCCCTCCTTTTTCTTCTCTCTCCATTTCTCTCACGTGGGGATGCCCTAAGTTTGGATCTCCAATTGTTATATATGATAATTCAAATAAATCGAAGTTCCAATTATTATTGATGATCTTTTCAATAAAAATTATTACCGATGATAATTAAATGTTGGGATAATCCCAATTTTCGCATTATAATTTGACATAATTGTTTATTATTCTTTTATAGTTTTAGAGAATCTCATATCACCTTCTATAGGTACTATCATTACTGAAATAATTAAAATGGTTTAAGTGTTTATATAATTTTGTTTTTCCATATTAATAATTAAATTTTGATTTTTAATATTAACTTTAATGGTAAATGATTTTTTGAATATTTTAACACGTTACAGAGAGTATTCGATCTATTTCATAAATCAATAAAAAGGTTACTAACAATTTCTAAAAATACTAGGGGATTTTGGTATTATATCAAACTATAGAGGAAAATAGGATTATTCATTTTACATACGGATAAATAGGATTATACCTTTTATATATGGATAAATTTATTTATTAAATAGTTGTTAAAATATTAGAAATATTCATAACTAATCCTTTTTTTTTTTTTCATAACTATACTTGAAGTTATTAAAAAAAAAAAAAAAAGACTATACTTGAAGTATAGTGAATATTATTTAAAAATAGTATTTTATTTATTGTTCCAAAATAACAAGAATATATATATAGATATATATATATTTGACATATTATACACACAGACATAGGTAATACTATCGAACTTTCTAGATAAGTAGGCCTAGACCGGAATAGAGACTTTCAAAAGTGAGAGGAAGACTCTCAAGAGATTTTTCTCTTACTTTTAAAGAAAATGGGCCACTAACTCGACCACAAACTCATATATATATATATATATATATATATACATGCATAGGCTAGTGGCTTTAATAAATGGGAAGAAGCATAAAATAGCTCTTTTTGGAGAGCCCACACCAAAACTAACATTTTTATTCTCTTCTTAAAAAAAAGACCTGGGATGGACAAAAATGCCCTCATTGAAAATGCTCAAAAGGATCTAATCTTATGGAACTCCTCTTCATCAATCCTATAATCCTCCACCATTTCTAACTCCTACCTCTGAGTGTACACGAAGCTCTTGTTGTTTGCAACCATTCAATGCAGTTCTTGTTGTCCACTATACTTATATCTTTGTCTTCATCTCGACCACCACCACTACCTACCGCCTCGTACTCCAAATCATAGTCATTTTTGTTGTCCAACTCCTCCACTTTTTCCTCATCTATGTCGTAGTCATCGCCGTCCACATCACCCTTATCGGCGCGGGCCATTATACGACTTTTTTGGGAAGGCACGAAAATGGAAGGGACCTTAATGGACAAACGAAGGAAAACTGTCTTAGTGCTGTTGAAAGATCAAGGTTTACAGGTCTAATATGTACTTTATGGGTTGTGGCTGTTTAGCGTATTTTGTGTGTGGTTTTGTGAGTATGATTAGAGTGTGAGTTATATTGTGTTGGTAGTTATTATTAGTAAATCTGTATTGTTGGGGTGGAATTTGTATCAGAGGCTGACAATCAGAGTTTAGAGGGAAGGTTGGGAATCCAAATTTTTAGGTGGAGAAACCCAACTAGGTTAGGATTCCCAACCTCGAGTTTGGGATTCCCTACCACTATCCCAAACTGTAGGTTGGGAATCCCAACCTTGAGGTTGGGATTCTCAACCTTAATTGAACATTTCAGTTGAGATTCTCAACCCGAAGGTTGGGATTCTTAACCTGTAGGTTGAGAATCCCAATCTGAAGATTGAGAATCCCAACCTAGGATGTTCAATCAAGGTTAGGATTCGCAACCTCGAGGTTGGGATTGCCCCACCAATACCAACCTTTAGGTTGGGAATCCTAACTTCGACATCAGAATTCCCAACTTTGATTGAAAATTCAGATAATGATTCTCAACTTGGAAGTCGAGATTCCCAATCTTAAGGTTGTATTCATTCAAGGTTGAGATTCCCAACCTCGAGGTTAGGATTTTCTATCAATCTCAACCTATAGGTTGGGAATCCCAACCTATATGGGCAATCACGGTTGGGATTCCTTACCTTAAGGTTGAGACGAGGTTGGAAATCCTAACCTTCAAGTCGGGATTCTCAATTAGAGATATTGAGAAAAATATCTCTTCCCTAATCAGGCCCAAACACTTGATTGGGTGGGTTTGGAATTTGAAATCTCATCCTACCCACCAAATCCGATGGAACAAACATGGCCTAACTGAACTAAAAATTTATTTATGGACTTCATTTTGGATTTTGTACCCTAAGAGCTTGTAATTATGTAAACGATTTTAATAAATAATAATAAAGTATTCATTTTATTTAATTTATATATTTTGCAAAAATTGTATATATCATGAGAAACATCCTTGATTACTTATGTAATTTCAAATTTAGTATATAAGTGTTATATACAAGCCGATTTGGTTTGAGAGAAGTAATCTAAAGAGTCTGTAGAAAGCAAATGAAACTGTGTATTTTGTTTGTAGTAAATCTACAGTTGCAGTCCATTTTGTATTTGGTACTATAGTTTTATCCGAAACTATTCATGTAGTGACATGGAATGGAGGTACCTTATATAATAAAGATTATATAGGACTGGACCACGATAAACATGAATCTCTAATTAATATCCGTTAAACTTAGAGATTTATATTTATCGACTAGATGATCATATATGAATTGATCTTAATCCTGAGTGTATTATGGACTCCTGCTTGTTGAGTTATGTCCTTTGATTTACATGATAAGATCGATATAGATGCTCGATCAATAACTTCGTACTTTAGGGATATAATTTGGTAAGTAGCTGAAAATATTCTATACAATAGTGAAATCCACTCATTCTTGCGAGAAGTAGAGCAATAATTATCTTAAGGGTTGATTCAGGACTTGAACAATAAGAGCGCTCAACTTCCTGTTCATATATAAATAGAAAGATAAATTCATAAGTTATTATGAATATATTGTTCATTAGAGAATCAATGGTACTTAAGGATCAAGATATAATTAGAATGGTATAACGGACATTCTGATCTAGCTCTAATTATGAACTATTTGTGGAGGGTCAAATCATATGTAGTAATTATATCAATGGACGCTGAAAATTTTAGATTGTATAAAAACATCTACAGTTTTGAGAGTGCAATCTTAGATTTTTAATGGAGTAACTCTAAGATTAATAATAGTAAATTATTTAATTAAAGAGTTTAATTAATAATTACGATATTATTGGAGCTCAAAACTGTAGATCCATTAGGTTCCCTTGATAGCTCATTTTACTATAAGAAACGTGTATATAGAATATTGTAATTGGATCGTCCAATTATAGTTGTTACATAAGTAGCAAAATATGTGTTCACTTGGTATTTGAATAATATTGATTATTCAAATTATTAATTAGTTAATTATTAATTATGAATTAATAATTATTTAATTAATTTTATAAGAGGCTTTGAATTCGATTCTCAGTAGTGACCGGGTATAAATTAATTATAAATTAATCATAGGTCACAAGTTCGATTTCAAAATATAACATGAATTAATTTTGAATTAATTATGTTAAATGAGGTAAAAGTTTAATTTTAATAAACTTAGAGTTTAATATTAATTTTGATTAATTAAAACCTTAATTTGTTGCCTATAAATAGAAAAGAAATTATCTTCTTTTGATATCAGAAGTTATATTTTGGTTTTGTTATACGTTCTTTGAAACCAAAATCTATTCTCACCTTTTACAAATATTGTTTATTCTTTTAAGAAAAGAAATCAATAGAAAGATGAGCACAATTCTATATAATTATGCCCACTCACTTGTTTTTTTGTGTGAAGATATATTAAGGAATGCAAGGTAGTGAGCAATCCACAGAGATCAATACAAAAGGTACAAGATTCGATCTTTATTTAGTTTTATTATTTTATTTTATTATTTTATTGATCTAGGGTTCTTGAGGTTTCTAAAAAATTTTAAAACTCAGTGTTTCGCAAATTTTTATTTTTATAAAAACAATTGTTGTTTTTTTCCTACACTTCAACATTAAAAATTGATATGGATTTTAAAATTGTCAATGAAATACATTATACAATTCATAGAAGAAGAAATAAAGTAATATTGAAATTTTCTTTGAGAGAAATTTGAGAGTTGACAATTCAGGTTATTTCTAAGGTATTAGTGGGTGTGCAAAATAAAACTAATAATCTTCATATTCAAAATTGGACAACAAATGGATGCCATAAGAGTTTTTTGTTTTATTCGCATTAGCAGCCTCAGCTTCATATACCTCATTTGAGGAGAGTGTATTGAGAATAACATTTGTTGCAATCTCAATCAATTAAAGTGAATTTCACTTCCACTTACAGGCTAGGGAAATTAATGATTTATTCACCCCCACTTAGGGATGGCAATGGATTGGATCGGATCGGATTTTGTCATTTCCGAACCCGATCCAAAATTTTTTAGGGATGCTCCAAACCCAACCCTTGCCCTAAATGGGTCATTACTTTCTGCCCTAAACCCAAATCCAATTGGAGGGACTTGCCCCGAATCCGACCCGTTGACCCGATTTAATTTTTAACTAAAACAAATATGTAAAAAAAAATAAATAAATAACAAATATCACAAGATTAACTACATTTATGATAACATGTCATTACACAATCCAAAATATTAATACTACATAGTCATAAATGTCAAAATAATAACAACAATATAATCAAGTTTCATTAAAAACACTAAATAAATAAATAACCGAAAACCTTATAAAAATCCATGCTAAAAATCCATCCCAATGCTTTCAAACACGAACCTATAACCCAAAAAAAAAAGAGTTAATAAGTTTTAATGTTACATAAAAATAATATTAAAAGTGTAATATATAATTATCATAATTTAGCCCTTTACCATCACCATCACTATCTTCTTTATAACAATCAACTTGTTGAGCTTTTTTATCTAACCCTACACATATGTATAAATAAAATAGGGGAACAAACTGATGACAAGGGAACAGACAAGATGGGGAATAGGAGAACGGAAGAAATGGCTGTTGTTGCTTGTTATTATTATTTTTTATTTATATGCCGGGTTAATGGGGCGGGTCGGGGCAAAAAAGCTTGCCCCGTTCTTGACCCGGTAACCCGATCGGATCAGTCATTTGGCCCCAAACCCGCCCTAAAGTCAATTTTTTTAGCTCCAAATCCGCCCCAAATAGATCGAATTTTTTTGGGTTTAGATCGGATCAGGTATTTTTTCCATCCCTACCCCCACTTGCTACTTCAAGTAGCAAGTTCAAGTCTCCTTAGTCTCATTTTTTATATTAATATTCATAAAGGTATGAACAGATTTCTTCCAATATCGTGGGAGTAATTATCTGAGCTATAATTTTGTTTTCTATTGTTATTGATTGCATACGAAAGAAAAGAAAGAAGCGAAAAAACAAAGGAGAAAATTAAAATGTAAATCAATTCCTTTTAATCATTATCATACTTTTACATCATTAATATTACATACCACTACTATTTTGAGCAATCAATAACCTATAATTTTAACTCAAAATTCATCTGTAATATCATCTGTTCTCGATTGGCTTTTGAAAATGTAAACAAGAATCATTGCAATTAGCAACAATTTTCTTCCATTTTATGTGCATTCTTATTTCGGATCGCATCCAATGCTATGACATTACATAGCTCACTACTTGTTAATTTATGTCTATTAAAAGAAAACAGAAACAAGAAAAATGTCACCAAAAAGGCTTGGAAGTGACACTGAAGTATTGATACATTGCCTCAGAAAAATGCATTCCAAAGATAGCAATATACTCTGCAAGGATCCGGATAGGAAATAATGACGGATAGGAAATAATGATCAACCAGCTACTGAAGATAACTTGCAATCACATACCATCTTCGAGACAACTTTTCATCCAATTCTTCTGTACTTTTTCCATTTGCATTGAGGTCTGCCCACAGCAAAAAAAATACTTTGTAATGAAACATAAAAGTAAAAGAGCAACATAGAATTCCAGAGATGAGTAATGTGAGATTCTTGCAGGCACAAGGAAAGAGAGGAGCCATTATGTTGTCAAATAATAAACTAAAAGATAACTCTGTAATCAGGAAATGCTAGAGAAGGACACTATCATGTATAACATGAGCAAAGAAGCTTGCAGAGAACATTGCAGTTTGTCATATACTCTAAAAGTTGTGGTAGAGGCTCTATTTCCATTAGAAGCAACAAACCTATCAAAGAGCATTATTTAATTTTTTAATAGCTTTCCTAAGAGCTTTCATGCAAAGGTTATTTTTGTGAAGAGGAGATTAATACAGCAATCATCTCATAATTTCACCAAAGTGGTAATTTCTATTAGATGTACGATGTTGTAAATGTTAAATGTTATGCTTATGAAAAATATTGATTAATTAAACTAATTTTAAACAATCAAAAGGAAGTAAGCAATTGGCAAGTTGTCCTCACTGGAAGCCTCTATTAATCTAATGCCTCTCCTTTAACTAAGGTTATGGACAATATTTGAATAAGAAAAGCATATCAAATAAGCAACTCTTAAAACCAACCTGGATAGTGAAAACCTCCACACCAGTACCCTTGTTAATAGACATAGTAAATTTACATTAACATGGCTTCAAATAATGATAACAAGTGTATATTACGTGGTTTTTGCTATACATTTGACGAAAAGAAAGAAAAGGTTTTTTTTTTTTTTTTTATGTTTTTTCAAAACAGCAAATACAAAGAAGAAAAATTTGTATATTTCTTCTTATGTCTCTTTCTTATCTGTATAACCAAAATCAAATACTCATCTCTTATAAAAGTTATTTTTATTTTTCATTTTGGAAAAAAAAAATCAAAAGTTAGTGAGCATTGTTCTATGTAACCATGCACACCCACTTATTTCTTGGTATAGAAACATATCAAGAAGTATAAGGTAGTGAATAATCCGTAGAGTATCAATATAGAAGGTAAAGTATTCAATCTTTTATTTCTATTTATTATTTTATTTCATTGTTTTATAGATCCAAGGTCTTTAAGTTTTATAAAAAGTTTTGAAACTCACAACTTCATAAATTTTTAATTTTATCAAAACAACTATTGTTTTTCCTTATAATTGGTATTAGAGCCTAATTCCGATAAAACAGTGATTTATAAAATAATATATTTTGTATTGATTTTGTATATCGTTGAGTAAGCAATATTATCTTTTGATTCGATGATTGATATGCATATTTCTTTTAATGTTTGATGAATGGAGATTGCATGATGTGATTGTTAATTGTATGATTCTTTGGTTATTTATTTAAACTATTTTGTAAGCCATTTGTGGAAGTTTACTGCAACCTTTAAGGGTGCTGACAACAAATTTTGCTTGAAGATATCAGATCGTAGCCATTGTGAACATGTGATTAAGGCTATTGAAGAACTTGAATCGTCTGATGATCTTCCCCCTTCCGGTCCAATGGGTGGTATCAATGAGGACGGGGAGTAGACATCTCCAATAAGGATAATATTGGTGTAGAGTGAGATGCCTCCGTTAAGAGAGTTGCCTGCAATGAATTCTCTAGGCATTTTGGTAACCCCACTTTTGCCGGAGTCTCATCCGGAATGACTGAGCAGGATATATTAAAAGTCGCCACTGAGCTCAAATTTCTTGTAAACACTGATCTTTTACTTCCAAACTCTCTAGACCTAGCTGCTCATCCCTTTCAACACTATACAACCATAGGCAAGCTTCAAATGCAAGCTGGCCTTTTACTTCCCTTCTATTCTTATTTCTAGGAGGTCTTAAACTACCTTAGAGTCCTCTTTGCAGCTCTCACCCAATAACTGCTCGCTTCTTTCTACTCTTTTTAATTTATTTTATAGGTGCAGACCTCTAATCCCTAGTCCAGAAGTGGTCCAATTTTTATTCCAACTAAAGAAAAATTGGAACTCCAATATGAGGTTTTATTACTTGATCAGTTGAGTGAACAATTTCAAAGGCTTGATCACCGATACCAAGTTAAATGTTAGAGACTACAAGTACTGGTATTTCTAAGTTAAGGATGTGTCAGTAAAACATTGTGGTTTTGTGTTATACCCTCATAAGAATCTTTTAGTTATATTTTGAGTAGCTTTCGCCTGTGATATTTTCTTTCTCCAACCGACAATTTTATTCACTTTTTCAAAGGGTTTGAGGGTTACTGCTCCAAAAATAACCAAGGGCAACAAAAAATTTTTGGATAAGATTTACGATCTCAATTCTACAGAGTGGTTAACAAAGAAGTTAATGACTGTGGAGAATTACATAGCTTACGACTTGCTTGTATTGCTAAACAAGTTTTTGCTATTGAAGAGGAGAAGAGCACCAAAAACATAGATATGCCTTCCAAACAAAAAGTAGTTGACCCTTTTACAGGAAATACCTCTAGGAAAGCTAATGTCTTTAAAGGAGGAATAGCCACTAGCCTTACGCGTAATCGGTGGAGGTCTGGTGTCATTCTTACCCCATACAGAGACCTTTCTATCCTTTCACTTAGTTGATATTTCTGTTGATAAGAGGGCGAGGAAAAGGCAAAAGGTTGCTGAGCAGGAGGTTTTATACAAGGTGATGTCCAGCTCGCGGAGGCTTCTGTTACAGTTCGTGCTTCTCCTCGAACAAGGAAAAAATTATTGCTCTTCTCGAGAAAGATAATGGGAAGGATGTAGATTTTGGTCCTATTTGCATGTAGTTTGTAGACAGATTTTTTCTTTCCATGAAAAGGAGTTTTTTTTTTATGGTTGTAGCTAACCTTGTGGAAAATGTAAAGGGAAAACGATTGTTCTCCACCTCGTTTCACATTTCACAGCAGGTATGAACAACATGATTTCTTAATTCGTATCAGTTTGAATACTCTTTAATTTCTCCTCACATGCTTTGTTACTCTTTTGCGGATCACACTCCTCATGATAAACAACAATAGGGGAAGATAGCGAATGAACTCCACAAGTAGCTAAACGAGGTCAAATTTGAGAAAAAAGAACTCGACAAGGACCTTACCGAGGCTAAGCAAAGTGAAGACTTCTAGAAAGCGCGAGTTTACTCTTAAAGTGCTACGGTTGAATAGCAAAGGTAGGCCTCATCGGATAAAGAAAAGCTATATAATGATTCAGAGTAATGATACTAGAGGGAAATAGCTAGCTTGATCGATGTAGTTGCTAGCCTTAACAAGGACTTCGCCTTGGCGAACGAGAGAGTTGACCGACTAGAGCGCAAGTAGAAAGTTGCAGTTCTTCAAGGAACCACTCCATGTGTTTGAGAAGTTTTGGCTATTAGTTATTGAAAAGAATGTAGATTTGGTGTAGAATTGATTGAGCCAGAGATTTTCCGATGTTTTCTCTAGCACCAAAATATTGACACCAAAAATCAGCTAACATCTGAATCAATGCAAATTGAGAAAGATTGGACATAAATAAGGGCAATAATAATGATGCAAGAAAAGTAAATGGGAGACGAGAGAGTTTTTAACATGGTTCACCTTTTTAAATGATGCTTACATCCACGATTATATTATTTCTAAAGGAGAAGACTATGATTTAGCAGAGTTTTTACTAAGGCTTTTCGTATCGTTGGGCCATCATATGTTGTACATATGTAAGGATCCCTTTATATAGTGTTCGAGTTTCTTGTTTACATATGATTTGGTCACTAAAATATAGGAAAGACTATGATTCTCTTCCCCGATTTTCATAGAACTACAAGTAGTACATCCATATTTGAATCAATGTGCAAATTCATTAACTTCCTTTTTGAAGTGATCTTCTATGCATTTAGAAACCTTCTTGCTTTTGAAACTCTGTTTCGTTAAGAAAATTGCGAGTTGATGACATGTTGTGAGATTATTGTCTTACTGTGACCTCTAGCTTCTTTATGCAAGCTGATGAACTCGAGCTACTTCTATATGTTCTTACTGACATAACATTTGCTAATGGGGCTTCATTACACCTTACTTTATTGGGGCTTTTGGACTTGTGGTCCAAGTCAGTGTTTAAAAACTCGATAAGTTTTGCCAAGTTCTCATTGGTCTCGTGGATTGGCACTCCGTTGATCCGATAACCTCTAGATCAGAGGTTCTGCTCGTCGAAGATAGATAATCAGCCCAACTCGACCGAATTCAACCAAACTTGGTTGACTTGGCAAGTCCAACCATCACAAAACCAATCAAAAATCATCCCAAATACGACCAAAAAATTAATGAAAACCCAATACTTCTAACAAAACAAACAACACACTATATACCAAAAAAAAAAAAATTAGAGAAATGATCATACTCACAGTTCATCGCCGGCAGTGAGTTGAAGGGAAAAGACAACGATGACAGCTTGAAGAAAGACATCGAAGACATAAAGAGAGAGAGAATGAGACTTAAATTGGTGGAGAAGGAGAATGGTATGTATGTGAGGAGAAAGAAAGAGATTTGAAATGACCGACGACGATGAAGAGGAGTGACTTTGGCTTCAGCGACGATAGCAATATCTGATCTTAAAACAGTGATGATGATGATGACGTGAATGGCAAAGACAACTATATATTAGAGAAAGAAGAAGGATGAGAGAGGAGAAATGGAGAAATGAGAGTGAGAGAATATGAGGGTTAAGAAATGGTTCATTTGACTATGAGGTGAGTTTGATGAGTGGTGACCGGTGAGCTTTAAATAGAGGATAATATGATCATGGCCCCTAATGTTTATAAAAATATCATATTAAGCTTTCAGACTTTAAAAATTATAATTATCACCCTCCCCTCCTTCCACCCCCTCCCCCATCTTTTTTTCAAAATAGTGCTTTCATAGTAATCGTCGATTATTTGCCGAGTTACTGATTACTCGCTACTCGCTAGATTACAGCTAGACTAGTGAGCAGCGAGTTTTGGAACAATGGTCCAAGTATTATTTTTGGGCATAATATATAAAAATGTTTAGATTTAAGGGTTTTTTTTTTTCATATAAATTTGAACAATTAAAACTAAAATATTAACAATAAAAAATCAAATAATATATTAAAAATATAGAACTTTAATAAAACTTTAATTGAAAATTTTAATGTGATATTTAAAAAAAAAAAAAAAAAAAAAAAAAAAAAAGAGATCATCGTAAGGTGGGCTCGTGGGAGAAAGTCGACTTCCTCTATTTGGAGGAAGTCAGCCTTCGACGAGATCTAGGTCCTCTAGATCTCGTTGGAGGAATACTGAAGGAAGTTGCAACTTCTTTCCGCAAAACTGGACGAACTCTTCTAGATCGTGCGATCTAGATCATGCGATTTGGAGTAATAGATTCAATGAAAGAAAGTCGCGACTTTTTTTTTCAATTTAGAGGATGTCATTGCTTCCTTTGATAACTGGAGGTGCCATAGAGGTCACCTTCTTTAGCGATGAAGGTGGTCCCTACGACTCCTCCATCTCTCTTCTTTTTTTAAAAAAAAAAATATATTTATTATTTTATCTTTTTTCTTTGATTTTCAATTTTACTTTTTCTTATTATTATTATTATTATTATTATTATTATTATTTTAAATCAAAGGTAAACTGATCTTTTGATGTTGAGGGATGCTTTTGGTACTTTACGAAAGTTAAGGTTTTTGATCCATCTAGAAACAATGAAAAATTCATGGTACTTTCCAAAAAATCATGAGGTTTTCGGCATTTCCTCTAAAACACAAATACAATGGATTCAGTCATCTTACAAATGCAATTGGCTTCCAGAGCAAATGAGTGAGGCAGCCATTGCAACCCAAGATTACACGCAAGTTCGAATTCTATGCAAACATAATCATATTTACAATAATCATTGGAGATGTTGGTGAAAGTTTCCTACTAGTAAAATATCACAAGTCCGGAAAAAACAATTATATATTCACAAAGAATAGTATGACTTAGTTTTCTTCATTGTAAAAACAATCATTAATATGATTAAGATAGCTTCCAAAACAGATTCTGCGACATGTCATGTATACATGACCACCAAGCCGAAGCAAAACTTACAGTTACCAAATCATATTCTCAAATTTTCAGATCCTTAAGTCTGAAAACAATCAATGAAGATAACACTATTAGCTGGAAGATTCATCCATTGCTAGAGAAATTTCAATTTTCCCTTTGAAACTGAATCCTTTGCCTGCTGTATCTGACACATCGCCTTTTGAGTTCCGGTTAAACCAGAGCACGTTGTGGTGTCCCCTAAAGTGACAGCAAAGTAGAGATAAATGGTACAAAGAAAGGCCAGGAGAACCAGTGCTGTTAATAGGAAGCGATGCCTCTGGACAAGCGTTGACCAGCTACCTAATTCATCTTTAGGAAATTGCTTCCTGAATGATGGTGACCTACGATGAGGGGATGACAAAATGGTCTCCAGAACCATAGCTTGCTGCCAACCTTCCTCAGCCAACCTGAAATATCAGTTAGTGATTATGATGAATGGTACAATGCAAAACAAAGGTTATGCAGAAATTTAAAAAAGGTAAACAAGACGCTTGCCAAGACGAATTAAGAGTAACTGCAATCAGAGGTCAACTAAGCAAATCATCAATCCTTCTTCCTAGTGCATGAATTGTCAAGTTCAGTAAAAGTCGCAGGAAATGATATTGTATGAGATAAGATTTTCAGCAGCAAATACGACCAGCTATTGCGAGGCCAAATTCATTCACTTTAAAGGCACCATACAGTACAGCTAATCATCAATCAACTATATCATATAGCAAAAACACTAGAGATATAAACTAGGAATAGAAGTCTTGGTTAACTTGATAGGGCCTTTTCCTTTTGTTGTTTTAGGTTCTTCTGATTACCCAAAAAACATATACTATAACATATCTAGAGTAATTGTTGATTGCAAACAGGAGGACAACAATAAAATAAGGGTATGAACTTAAACAGCACAAAAATGCTAGATAGTGATTTTTGTACAGCCTCCAATATTTGTAAAGCAAGGTTCAGACAACCAAATGCAACGATACAAAACCATATATAAGATTTTATAATAGTTATTAGCAAAAGTGAGATTGTCCCAGAATCTAACATGAATCAACAATGGTGGGCACTAAAAGAAAGAAATTCAACTTCACTAGTGATAAAAAACCACCAATTTTGATATCATATTAATTGATTCATTTGGCTGTCCCACCATGGCATTTAGAGACAAGATAGCGTGCAGGATGAGTAGATCAACTGTGCCAAAAATGTTGTCTTTAATTACAGAAATCCTGTCATCCAAACTATATACTTTTAGGTGTTGCTCTCTAACTCCTGAAATTCTTTTTTTTTTTTTTTTTTTAAGTTTTCATCATTTTTTTTTTTAAGTTTGTTCATCAATTTCTTTCTTCTTTCTAAGCAATTAAGCAATTAAAACACCCACTGCCATCTTTCCATTCCTCCATGTATCTCTCCCCACCTTCCTTGCAAACTATAGCTTCACCAGAACAAAGAAACTCAAGCTGCCTTGGTTGCTATGGAAACAAGGCTCTAAGAGAGCTTAAACATCAAAATCAGCAGATTTTAAAGGAATTCAATTCTCAATCCAATATAAGCTTATAGATAAAAAGACACATAAAAATATCCATCTATACAAACAGATCGGCAACATGAAGACACAAAAAACAATGACTTGAAAGGTTATAAAAGTTTTAGACAAGTTCACAGAAATACATAGACTTTAATTTGAAAGTACATTCATTCTTTGAAGTTCCTTTAAATGAACATAAGAAATTCATGTTTAAAGTTCCTTTTAACAGCCAGGGGCACGTTTATTGCACCAGATCCAGCTTCACATCAACCATCAAAGTATTAAATATCCGACTTAAGAGAACCGGAGGAGACACTTCCTCCAGCCCCAAAACCAGTTTCAAGCCAGCTAGAGAAGACTATCAAAGCAAGCTTTCAAAACACACAAATATTTCCGCTGAACTACACTACCTCCGTGTTTCTTCAAACAACATCCACTAAAATAAGCTAATGTTCATAGAGAAAACCCTAAAAAAAGAATGTAAACTGTGGACGTCCTGGCAACGTAAAGAGCCCATCAACACAATTGCTGCCAAAGGTCATGAGAAATTAAGCAGGGGTGGCTCAGTTGTATAAGACCACCCCTCACCCAAGCCACATCCAAGTCCTAGGTTCAAAGCGCGTTTCCTCCCACTTGAAATGTGGTCATTTTCTTATGCTAAGTGGGTTGCCCTCTCCCACTTCACTTCCGGGAGCAGAGATCTGGACCGTGCGTCAAAGCCCTTTCTCAGTTAATTCTGACAGTGATCTGGTCTGATGCTAATAATCTCAAAAAAAAAATAATAATAATAATAATAATAAAGGGAGAAGGGAACTTAATTCATCAAGAGATCCAACAAGAAGGCACAAGATCAAAATCAATTTCCTATAATCAACGCTTGCATACACATAACATAATCCAACTGCATAAGATCTCTCACCATGAAACAGACACAATACTAATACATCAAAACCAACCATAAACCAGAAAGTTGGCGTATCAATCGATAGCCATGCAACACCACAATTTAATGTTTTGTGGAGTTCATTTCAATCAAAACATAAATGTTTGATTTTTTTTTTCTTTTTTCACAAATAAAAGCAATATAATAATCAAAATAATAACAATAAATCATAACAGATCACAATCATTCCAAATCTACATGACAAAGAAACCCCACCTAAAGGGGACAACAAAAACATGAAAAGAGCAAGAAGAACATGAAAAGAGGCAGATCTGAAGGACAAAGAGACTTACAGTTGAAGAAAATGGAAATGGGGTTGAATTGGGGGGATGTGAAACGTGATGTGAGTAAATATAATTAGCTTTTTGTGTAGAGCAAATCTCGGCGCGTGTTGCTAGAAATAGATATAGAGAAGGGAGATTTTTGGGGGATTTAATTTATAGAAACTTTGTAATTTAGAATGGTGGGGTGGTGGGTTTATAGCGTGTGGATTTGGCAGGCAGACCTCTTCTCCAAAGTTTGGTCTATAACGTCGACGCCGGTTTTGGACTTGGTTTTGTTAATTATGATAGCGTTTCGTCATGTTCAACAGCCCATCACACTCGCTCACTTTAACAACCTGTGCGCTAGCTGTATCTTCTCCGTTCTCCACTTACCCCTTTTTATTTTTCTTTTTATTTTTATAATTCTATTGACAGACAATATTATATCTACAGTCCGGATACTGACATGTTTGTTACTCAGACATTGATGGATTAGACAAAAGACAAAATATAATCTCACCTCAATTTTTTATCTCCACTGCTGGGATAAGCTATTCCCATCTCATGTCTATTTTTTTTTTCCTTATTTATTTATTTATTTATTTTACTAGTAATTCATATTTTAATTATTTATTATTTCTAAAAATTAGTCTAATATATTATATAAATAATCCAATTCTAAAAGCATCAGACATATTATAGTACTAATTTAATTTAATCCAATCTTATCTTTTAAAAATAATCAAATTCAACCCAGAATAATAAATGCACCCAAATAAGTATTGGTGGGAAACCTTCTCATTTATGGTCTACCCATGTACATTGACCAAAAATCTTTTCAGTTATGCTCGTAACCATAAACACTTTTTTTCTTTCTTTTTTTTTCATATTGAACAAGTTAGAGATATATTTGAATATATCAAGATTAATGGTTACTTATGTGACTTAAATATAATATTAATTCTACACTACTCAAAAATTTATTTAAATTCAATCCCTAAATAATGTGATAAATTTATGTGTAATTACCATATCATTAATACATTATTTCAAAATTAATGTAATAATTAAAAATCAGCTTGTTACATCATTTAGGAAAAACTTTAGGAAATGTAGCGTTGTTCTAAATGGATACTCCTATGATAAAATAAGAAAACTTTTTATACATATTTGTAAAATATGCATAGTTTAACTAGAATGATACCACTAGGGGAGACATAAAGATGTACAACCATAAGAACTAAGAGATTTGTGTGGATTCTTTTTTCTTATATTTAGGAGGTCTTGGGGCTTTTTTTTTTTTTTTTTTTTTTAAGAATTTGTTGATGTCAAAATTGGTCACACCAAGTACACCAACAATAGATACAAGAAATTACAAAGAGTATACAATATAAAGAATGGGAAGATGCCTAGATCCCCTTGGAAAAAAGGAATTCTTTCCCTTAGGCAGGTTGTCCTTCCTTTTAACTACATGCAAAACAAAAAAATAGAGGTCAAGGGTCATTAGTGTTCCACCTGGGAAAATCCTTTAATGCCTAGTGAATAGGATTCTCAAGGGGAAGCCTTTAGCTATAGGGCTAAAAGGTGGAAAAACGATGGAAAAAGGAAGAGATCCAGGTTATTCCTATAAATAGCATCCAATACTTATGACGGATTCTCTTAGGGGAATTCCCTTACATACTAAAGTGTTCTTAGGTTAAAGAGGATAACTTGATGTGAACCCCGTCGATTTATATCACAATTGATGCCTAAGACCGTTCTAATCTCTGGTTTGAATGGAAACCGCGACCCAACACCTATAACGAGATGTGAACCTTGGTATAAGGATGACGCCACAATCAAGGATGGAATACTCGATTGATAAGTCAAAGAGGAACGCCACAGAGAAATCTGATAAGTTCCAGTTAGTTCTCAAAGAACAAAAGAGAAATTAAGCTTTCAATTTTCATTCAAGTTCAATCTACCCCCATATTACATCTTTTTGGTTCTTTATAAACTAAAACCCTAAAAGAAAAGAGAGGCTACACGCCTTTTCCAAGAAGGAAACAAAATATTCAGCCATTAAATGCCTTACAAAATAGGAAACTAATTAAAACTAAAACAAGCAACTAATTGTCTTGATCCCTATTTGGAAGGCTGAAATTAAAGCAAATCAGCCTCTTAATTTGGGAAACAAATCAATTCATTATTCATTGAAAATCTAAAAAAAAGGAAACAACTGAAATTGAATCTTCTCCACACACCCTAGCTTGTGCCACACGCCCAAGCTCAACTCCTATTCAGCCTAATCAATTGCCTTGATGATATTAATTGGGCCTTGGTCTTCATATGGGCTCATCTTGGACTTTATTAATTCGGAATCAGCCCAAGTGTTTTGAATCAGGCCATTTAGTGCTTCCTTGAATCTCTTAGCCCTTGCCCTTGTTATTGGCCCAACCGGAACATGTAATAGATCACTTGGTGCAGTTCCCTTGTTCGTATCATTCCCTCCCTCTTGAAAAGGATTTATCCTCAAATCGTCACCTACATCAAAAGGAGACAAATCAGAAACATTGAAGCTTGCACTAACATTATACTCACCTGGAAGATCTAACTTGTAAGCGTTGTCATTGATTCGTTCAAGCACTTGAAATGGGCCATCTCCCCTCGGAAGTAGTTTAGAACGCTGCTGCACTGGAAATCGTTCCTTCCTAATATGTAACCACACCCAATCACCAGGTTCAAACACAACTTTCTTGCGTCCTTTATTAGCTTGCGTGGCATATTGCTCAGTTCTCCTCTCTATGTTTTGTCGAGTCTTTTCATGGATTTGCTTGACAAAATCTATCTTTTTCTTCCCATCCAAGTTAACATGCTCATTCACAGGTAAAGGAATTAAATCCAAAGGAGTCAATGGATTAAAACCATACACAACTTCAAAAGGTGAAAAATGAGTTGCAGAATGCACACTCCTATTATAAGCAAATTCTACATGCGGCAAACAATCCTCTCATGTTTTCAAGTTCTTTTGTATTATAGCTCGCAACAAGGCAGATAAAGTCCTATTAACTACTTCAGTTTGACCATCAGTTTGGGGATGACAAGTAGTAGAAAATAAAAGTTTAGTTCCTAACTTACCCTACAAAGCCTTCCAAAAGTAGCTTAAGAACTTAGCATCCCTATCCGAAACAATGGTCTTAGGCATGCTATGCAATCTAACAATTTCTTTGAAAAACAAATCAGCAATATGTGATGCATCATAAGTTTTATGACAAGGAATGAAATGTGCCATTTTAGAAAACCTATCAACAACCACATATATAGAGTCCCTACCCCTTTTGGATCTAGGCAAACCCAACACAAAATCCATAGAAATATCAATCCAAGGTCCACTAGGTATAGGCAAAGGAGTATACAATCCATGAGGCTTAATCCTAGACTTAGCTTGTCTACATGTAATGCATTTCTCACAGATTCTTTCTACATCACGTTTCATATGAGGCCAAAAAAAATGTTCATGCAAAACATCTAGTGTCTTGGCTATACCAAAATGCCCCATCAAACCTCCCTCGTGAGCTTCTCTAACAAGCAATTCACGCAAAGAACTCTTAGGCACGCATAATTTAGTTTCTCTAAACAAAAATCCATCATGCCTATAAAACTTGCCAAATGCTACCTTTTCACATGCATTGAATACTTTGCTAAAATCAGAATCTTCCACATACAATTCTTTAATGTAATCAAAGCCAAGCAATCTAGCATCCAAAGTAGAAAGTAAAACATACCTTCTAGACAAAGCATCGGCGACCACGTTTTCCTTACCTTTTTTGTACTTGATCACATATGGAAATGTTTCAATGAACTCCACCCACTTGGCATGCCGCTTATTTAGCTTGTGCTGCCCCTTTAAATGCTTCAAAGACTCATGATCAGTGTGAATCACAAATTCTTTCGGCCAAAGGTAATGTTGCCAAGTTTCCAATGCCCTAATCAAGGCATACATCTCCTTGTCATATGTAGGATAATTCAAGGCTGCTCCACTTATCTTCTCACTAAAAAATGCAATGGGACGTCCTTCTTGCATTAGGACAGCTCCAATACCTATTCCTGAAGCATCACACTCAATCTCAAAAGTTTTAGCAAAGTTAGGCAAAGCAAGCAAAGGTGCATTAGTTAATTTCTCCTTAATCAAGTTAAATGTCTTTTCTTGTTCCTTACCCCACTTAAACCCCACATTTTTTTTGATAACTTCAGTTAAAGGTGCGACTAGACTACTAAAATCTTTCACAAACCTCTTATAAAAACTAGCCAGCCCATGAAAACTTCTCACTTGTCCCACATTTGTAGGTTTCGGCCACTCCTTAATTGCCTTAACCTTTTCTTCATCAACCTCAATTCCTTTAGCACTAACGACAAAACCCAGAAATACAAGCTTATCGGTGCAAAAGGTACACTTTTTGAGATTAGCAAACAACTTTTCTGTTCTTAAAACACCTAAAACAAGTTTTAAATGTTCAACATGCTCATCCAAGTTTTTGCTATAAATCAGAATGTCATCAAAGTAAACAACCACAAATCTTCCAATAAAAGCACGCAAAACATGGTTCATTAATCTCATGAAAGTACTTGGTGCATTAGTTAATCCAAAAGGCATAACTAACCACTCATATAAACCATATTTTGTTTTGAAAGCAGTTTTCCACTCATCTCCTTCTTTCATCCTAATTTGATGATATCCACTCTTAAGATCAATTTTAGTAAAAACAATAGAACCATGCAATTCATCAAGCATATCATCTAATCTAGGAATAGGATGTCGATACTTTACAGTGATATTGTTGATGGCATGACAATCAACGCACATCCTCCATGTTCCATCCTTCTTAGGCACAAGCAATACGGGAACCGCACAAGGACTCATACTCTCACGCACATATCCCTTTTCCATGAGCTCACTAACCTGCCTTTGAAGCTCCTTTGTCTCCTCGGGATTACTTCTATATGCTGGTCTATTTGGGATGGGTGCTCCAGGTACAAAGTCAATTTGGTGCTCAATCCCCCTTATTGGTGGTAAACCCATAGGCATCTCTTCGGGAAACACCTCATCAAAGTCCTGCAAAAGTGAAACAACAACACTAGGCAAAGAAGAGTCAAGTTCATTAGTACTAAAACAAGCCTCTTTGTACAAAAGTACAATCATTGGCTGATTAGAAAACAACGCCTTCTTGACCTCACTCTCTCTTGCATAAAAATTCACTTGTTTTTTCTCTCTTTTTCTCATCGGCCTCTTTTTCCTTTTCACTCTTCTTTTCTATTTTTGCTGTTTCAGACTCTCTTTCTTTTGTCTCTCTCTCTCTTGAACTCTCACTCTCCTTTTTTACATCTCTCTCTTTTTTTAACCTCACTTGATCTTCATGTACTTATCTTGGGGTTAAAGGTACAAGAGTGATTGACCTTTTATTGAGTACAAAGGAGTATCTATTGGTATATCCATCATGAGTCACATGCCTATCAAACTGCCATGGTCTTCCCAAAAGGATATGACCCTCATTCATTGGTACCACGTGACACATAACTTCATCTTTGTATTTTCCAATTGAAAATGACACCAACACCTGTTTATTCACCCTAACTTCCCCACTATCATTCAACCATTGTAGCTTATAAGGTTTTGGGTGCTTCAAAGTTGCCAAATTCAATTTTCCACCAAAATAGTGCTAGCCACATTAGTACAACTCCCCCGTCAATAATCATACTACATACCTTATCATTAACATGGAAACGGGTGTGAAAAATGTTATCACGTTGTACCTCATCATCTTCCTTGGCTTGAGCACTAAGAGCTCTTCTTGCAACCAAAAGTTCTCCACCCACTGGATATTCAAGGTCACTTGCATTCTCCAAAGGTAGCATGGACTCATCATCAGATTCACCCTCGGATTCGATACCACCCTCATCCTTCAAAACCATTACTCTCTTGTTTGGGCATTGTGATGCAATATGACCTGCTCCCAAACACTTAAAGCACTTAATGTCATGGGTTCTAGAAGGTTGAGAATCTGATTTACCTTGATTTAATGTGCCTCCAGCCTTATGTTCTTTGGAAGGTTCGGCCTTGGCCTTGAAACTAGGCTGGTCCTCCCTCTTGCTCCAATTCGGTTTCCATGACGATGACGAACCCGAATTTTGCCCAACCCGTGTGGAACCCTTCCTCTTCAATTGTTGTTCCACTTTAATGGCCATGTGTACCATTTCAGTCAATTCAACATAATGTTGCAACTCCACTACATTTGCAATGTCTCGGTTAAGCCCATTTAGAAACCTAGCCATAGTCGCCTCTCGGTCCTCCTTTACATCAGCTCGAATCATGGCTATCTCCATCTCCTTGTAGTAGTCTTCAACACACTTAGACCCTTGAGTAAGAGTTTGCAATTTTTGAAACAAACCCCTATAATAATGGCTTGGAATGAATCTCCTCCTCATAACAGTTTTCATCTCATCCCATGTCTCAATAGGTCTTTCTCCATTCCGTCTCCTACTCATAATAGTTGATCCCACCAAACAATAGCATAATCAGTGAATTCTATGGTTGCCAATTTCACCTTCTTCAATTCGGAATATTCATGGCAATCAAACACCAACTCTATTATTTTCTCCCACTCCAAATAAGCTTCAGGATCAGTTTTACCTTGAAAGGTTGGAATCTTCACCTTTATACTACCCAAATTTTTATCAACCCTCTCTCCATATCTGTCTCCTCTACCTCCCATTCCAAGCCTAAATCTACCCGCACTCATATTGGACATGCGATCAGCCTCCTCCATGTCATTATCATCCCCGTAGTAATCATTAACTTCTTCTCTAACTGGAACTCTCTCTCGCCTACGTGCTTGTGGAACGGGTTGTGGCTGTTCAACACGTGAGTTTTCCACTTGATCTAATTGCTCATGTAATTGTTCCAATTCCCCCCTCATCATCCGTCTCATCTCCTCTACTAATGCCTCCTTCCAAAGCTTTATATTCGTAGGGATGGAAGAATTCTCAGTAGAGCCTTTATCTTTGTTTTCGGACATGTTTTCCTGCAAAAAAAAAAAAAAAAAAGAATACGAAAATAAAGGACCTCACAGCACTCCCTCATGTGTTTTTTCGCTCGAATAATCAGTTCACTCAACACTCGTGTTTACACACAATAAATTCGGCTTTTACCCTCAGTATGTACTCACCACTCTTGCCTTTTTCCCTTTATAATTTCTCAAAAGTTCTTATCAAACTAACCAAACAATAATCAAGATTTCTTAGTCGCATTCACATGAAACAAAAAAAATCTCCTAGGTTCACATGAAAACGAATCACAACAAAACTGGAAAAACAAAGACGAGTTTCTACTACTAGATTTTTTTTTTTTTTTAATGTCACTGCACGAAACCAAGAAGAGAAATAACAATAGTTGATATATTCAACTACAGGATCGTTCTAAAACAAAATTTTGTACTTTTTTTTTTAGAATTGATCAAACGGAATCAAAGAAGAAGAACAACTAAGATAGATAAAACCTGATGTTAGAACTCTGGCTTTGATACCAAATGATGCGAACCCCATCGATTTATATCACAATTGATGCCTAAGACCGTTCTAATCTCTGGTTTGAATGGAAACCGCGACCCAACATCTATAACGAGATGTGAACCTTGGTATAAGGATGACGCCACAATCAATGATGGAATACTTGATTGATAAGTCAAAGAGGAACGCCACAGAGAAATCTGATAAGTTCCAGTTAGTTCTCAAAGAACAAAAGAGAAATTAAGCTCTCAATTTTCATTCAAGTTCAATCTGCCCCATATTACATCTTTTTGGTTCTTTATAAACTAAAACCCTAAAAGAAAAGAGAGGCTACACGCCTTTTCCAAGAAGGAAACAAAATATTCGGCCATTAAATGCCTTACAAAACAGGAAACTAATTAAAACTAAAACAAGCAACTAATTGTCTTGATCCCTATTTGGAAGGCTGAAATTAAAGCAAATCAGCCTCTTAATTTGGGAAACAAATCAATTCATTATTCATTGAAAATCTAAAAAAAAAAGGAAACAACTGAAATTGAATCTTCTCCACACACCCTAGCTTGTGCCACACGCCCAAGCTCAACTCCTATTCAGCCCAATCAATTGCCTTGATGATGTTAATTAGGCCTTGGTCTTCATATGGGCTCATCTTGGACTTTATTAATTCGGAATCAGCCCAAGTGTCTTGAATCAGGCCATTTAGTGCTTCCTTGAATCTCTTAGCCCTTGCCCTTGTTATTGGCCCAACCGGAACATGTAATGGATCACTTAGTGCAGTTCCCTTGTTCGTATCATAACTCACCTTTCTTTGAACAGTGAATGTCTTTATATACTTCTTCTCATCTCTTAAGGTTTATTCCTTTCTCATCATTTGCTGATGGTCAACTCTTCTTTTATGTCCCCTTCACTTACATAATTGCATCTTATCACCTGAATCTCATCTATCTCATTGTTTTCACCTTTCCCTTGTATCATGCACTTTGTCTAATTGATTTAGGCGTAAGAGACATATGGCTCCTTCTCATTCGTCCTTCTGACAGTAGGGCTACGTAAGGCATTGCTAACCCTTCCTTTCTTCTTCCCACAACCCGGCGCCTACAGCTTTTATGGCATGTCAACCTTAGCCTTAGTGTTAGGTTTGGCTTCTCTGCTTTTTCGACGAGACAAAGGGATCTACTGATGTAGGATACCTTTTTGAACCTTCAAAATGGATTTCTCTTTGACTTTTTCTCCCACCTCTTAGTAGGGGCATTCTTATCCTTTCCACTTTTCCTTTGTTGGGCAATTGAACTTGAGACATGGCTTTCTTTGGGCTTTGTTTTGGGATTTAATTTTGGACACTATTTCTCAGGCTAATTCCCAATCAGTTCAATTTTGATTTCAATTGGATTTTGGGGAGCTAATTTTCCCCCAACAAAATTCTACGTTAGTCAAAGTTCTATCAAAGCCAATGGTATAGAAATGTCGAGATTGAACATTATGGTACATAAATGTCAAAATTAAAACATTATGCGTAATGGCTTGAAAATCTATTCTCATACCAAAAGATCTCTACTCTCACTCTCACAATAAAGAGAAAAATTGTATGTAGACTAAATATTAATGCTTCATATTTAGAGAATTGCTATTCGCCTTATGGCATAAAAGATAGCACAAAAGTTGATCATTGAAAACATGGTACCAAATGGATTTGATTGTATATGGTAAATAAATCCAAATTTACTGCTATAACAATTGAATTGAGAAAAAAAAATAAAATTATTTAAATTATCACTTGTTTCTTGCCCATCCCCATAGAATATGGCTCCAGGGAAGAGGGCTTGGACTAACATGCTTTCAACCTATTTGACATAGAATAACATTACCAGCTTCATATTAACTTAGCATTTATAATAAGTATGTAACGAATAATAAATACAACTATTCGTGCTCAATACCGGATTTTGTCTTTGTAGTTCCGTGCAAATGTCATCTTTGGAATGAACACTACTTGAGAAAAATGCACCTAAAGATGTAAAGGACAGAAAGTTGGGATATGTTATGACAATACAATTAGTTATCTTAATTTTCATAGCATACAGTGTGATTCAAATGAAAAAAGCACCCAAAATTTTCTCTAATTGCGAATATCAAATTCTTTTTGGGTGTCAAAATATGTAATGCTTTCTTAGGATTGTTATTGTTCCACTAAGAATCAAAATTAAAGGCTCATTAGGTGCGTTTGATTGGATTTGATTTTTTTAAGAGATGAGATTGAATTGCATTTAGATTGTATAATATTAATTAATGTTGTCTTATATTTGTAATGCTGTGAGATAGGACAAAAGTAGTCTAATAACATGATTGTCACAACTCTAGACTGGATTATAATTAAATCATGTCTTAAAAAATGATTCTTGGATTTAATATTGTAAATAAAATTACAAAATTAGATTGATTATAATAAAATTGATTACAATAATGTTTTGAATAAAATCATGACATTTACAATGAAATCTATACAAATAATTTCTAACCTTCTGTAACGGACCTAATTAAGAAAGCTAAATTAACCAGCAATTATGTATATTTTTTCAAATTGATGATAAAAAAAATTGTGATAATGCACCTATATATTAAAGTAAGACTAAAATGATCTCTTAATATTCGAAATTTACGACTCAGCAACAGAATGACAACTTCTATTATGGCCCTTAAAATTTCTATATTCTAATTTTGCCTCCTTATTTTACAAAAGAATTCTAAAATTATTAAAAAAGGAACTTTTTTTTTTTTTTTGAAACTTATTAAGAAAGGACTTTGAATAGTGATTTTTCAATGATAAAGAAACCGTGACCACCGCTTCCACTGTTTCCACCGTTCCTTACAATTTTTTCAGGGTAGGTTTTGTCATTTTCATTCATTCTAAAATTTTTGGGGGAACCGCACAAACTTCCCATAAGAATGGGTAAAATTGCATAAATATGGTAAATATGGTTATAATTACAACAAGTTATCTTGATTTTTGGAAGTGTGACATAAATACCCTTTACCGTTAATCGATAGTTAAAGAGCTATTGTTTAACCCACATAATCAAGGGTAAAATGGTCCATTCAAAAATATTAAATATTATAATAAAATAAAATTTTATTTAATAAAAAGAAAAAAATTGGATCGAATCTCCACCATTCAGAGATCTGCATTTCTGATAGAGTTTTGGCGAATCCCATCATTGGAACTCAATCAGAGATGAGGACTAGGCCGTCTTTATATGTCTAATAGCATTTGATATTTATCACGATGGAGACTAGATGGTCTTTATTGTAATGGAAATTAGATGGTCCCTATGGTGATGGAGACTGTCTAGTGACCTCCTTGATGATAAAGACGTACTAGATGAGTTTCGATTATTAGAGACCAATCTTTGACAATGGAGACTGGTCTGACAATTTTTTACCCAACAATTACCAAAAAAAAAAAAAGAAGTTTTTTTATTATGTTGTATTTGGTCCTTAAAATTGAAGAGTATTTAGATAATTTTATAATTTTGAGTTTGATCATTTGACACTCAATGATGGGAGACTAATGGCTTGGGTTCATACTTTTGAAAGTTCAAAGTAAGTTGTTATAATTATGGTCAAACTTTAGTTCAAAAAAAAAAAAATTATGGTCCAACTTCCTATATTAATGCAATTTCACCTACCTGTAGACAAGGCTTGTGCAATTTTCCTAAAACTCTCTAATTTGTATTTTTCATCAACTACTTTTATATTAGGCACATTTTATGGTACACTTGCGTATCGATACACTTGACACCTATAAATGAGTGATTACATTATAAAATTACCGATTATATTTTATTATATCTGATTATGCATTTAATATATCTTATTATAATTAAATAAGTTAGATCATATTTATAACAATTTATCATGTTTAGTTGTTGTTGTGTATATATATAAGGTTGCATAAATGTGTTGGTAAAGGCTCAACATATTCACTAGTGGGTTGACTCAGTGGACAAAACTCAATTCGTCAACACCTAGCTCGTAGTAGCGAGCTTTCAGTTCGCATACTTTAGTTCTTAGGTTACTGGTCTATGTGATCCAGCTCGCTATATGCTCAGCTCAAGGTCACTCAGAGCAAGGTTCAGTTCACAGCTCGAACTGCTCGATTAAGGAAATATTTTAGAAAGGCAACAACCTAAATTGAGAAGGAGTTAATTATCAGAATTGGAAACATAATTAAACTCCTGATTTGGTGGAGTATATCCTCAAATTGATAAACATCAGTTTTAGAAGTATAATTAATGTGTGATTCTTTCATATTTTTGTTGTACTCAAATTGTAACAACCCACGTTATAAATAAGGGTTGAAATTTATTGTAAACAGACACACAACAATTAACACTATACTGTGACTTTGCAAAAATCACCAGAGAATATAGTCGTGGACGTAGGCATTTTTTTGGGCTGAATCACGTAAAAACACCCTTGCATTTACTATTCTTCCTTTTCCTTTTTTTTTTTTTTTTTTTCATGTTTTTGCTTTGTTTTCGCTATTTGCAGATATTGGATCAAGAACTTTTATGGACCAAATTCAAACGTCGATATTTTGGCGCTAGAAGAAGACCTAGATTGCAATATTTGGAGTTTGCAATATTTTGGCCCCAATCGCCTTGCAATGGCCTATTTGATGAGACGAGCAAATTAGGAGCCTCCGACGGCCAGCGAACGATAGTAAATGAAATTTGAGTGCAAAATCGGTAAAAGTGCTCGATGGTGGCTCACGGCAACTCTAATCGAAATTTGACAGGTGCGTTGGGCCCAAACTCGTTGGAATGGCCTATTTGATGAGACGAGCTAATTAGGAGACTTCGGGGGCCACCAAACTACAGTAAACGGAATATGAGTGCAAAATCGGAAAAAGTGCTCGACGATGTCTCACGACAACTCAAATCGAAATTAGATAGGTGCGTTGGGCCCTAAACTTCTTGGAATGGCCTATTTGATTAGATGAGCAAATTAGGAGCCTTCGGGGGCCACAAAACCACAATGAACAGAATATTCGTTGAAAATCGCAAAAGTGCTCCACTCTGCCTCACGGCAACTCTAATCGAAATTAGATAGGTGCGTTGGGCCCCAAACTTCTTGGAATAGCCTATTTGATGAGACGAGCAAATTAACAGTCTTCGGAGGCCACCAAACCGTGTATACAGAATATGAGAGCAAAATTGGCAAAAGTGCTCGACGGTGCCACACGGCAACTTTAATCGAAATTAGACGGGTGCGTTGGGCCCCAAACTCCTTAGAATGGCCTATTTGATGAGATAAGCACTAATTAGGAGCCTCCGAAGGTCAGCGAACGATAGTAAACGGAATATTGAGTGCAAAATCGGTAAAAGTACTCGATGGTGCCTCACGGCAACTCTAATCGAAATTTGACAGGTGCGTTGGGCCCAAACTCGTTGGAATGGCCTATTTGATGAGATGAGCTAATTAGGAGACATCGGGGGCCACCAAACCACAGTAAACGGAATATGAGTATAAAATCAGCAAAAGTGCTCGATTGTATCTCACAGCAACTCAAATCGAAATTAGATGGGTGCGTTGGGCCCCAAACTCCTTGGAATGGCTTATTTGATTAGACGAGCAAATTAAGAGCCTTCGGAGGCCACCAAACTGCAGTATACGGAATATGAGTGCAAAATCGGCAAAAGTGTTCGACGGTGGCACACGGCAACTTTAATCGAAATTAGACGGGTGCGTTGGGCCCCAATCTCCTTGGAATGACCTATTTGATAAGACGAGCAAATTAGGAGCCTCCGAAGGTCAGCGAACAACAGTAAACGGAATTTGAGTGCAAAATCGGCAAAAGTGCTCGACGGTGCCTCACGGCAACTCAAATCGAAATTAGACGGGTGCGTTGGGCCTAAACTCGTTGGAATGGCCTATTTGATGAGACGAGCTAATTAGGAGTCTTCGGGGGCCACCAAACCACAGTAAACGGAATATGAGTGTAAAATCGGAAAAAGTGCTCGACGATGTCTCACGGCAACTCAAATCGAAATTCGACGGGTGCGTTGGGCCTAAACCCCTTGGAATGGCCTATTTGATTAGATGAACAAACGAGGAGCCTTCGGGGGCCACAAAACCACAGTGAACGGAATATTCGTTGAAAATCGGCAAAAGTGCTCCACTGTACCTCACGGCAACTCTAATCGAAATTAGATAGGTGCGTTGGGCCCCAAACTTCTTGGAATGGCCTATTTGATGAGACGAGCAAATTAAGAGCCTTCGGAGGCCACCAAACGCAGTAAATGGAATACGAGTGCAAAATCAGCAAAAGTGCGCGACGGTGTCTCACGACAACTTTAATCGAAATTAGACGGGTGCGTTGGGCCCCAAACTCCTTGGAATGGCCTATTTGATGAGACAAGCAAATTAGGAGCCTCCGAAGGCCAGCGAACGACAGCAAACAGAATTTGAGTGAAAAATCGGCAAAAGTGCTTGACGGTGACTCACGGTACCTCTAATCGAAATTTGATGGGTGTGTTGGGCCCAAACCCCTTGGAATGACCTATTTGATAAGACGAGAAATTAGGAGCCTTCGGGGCCCGCCAAACCACAATAAACGGAATATGAGTGTAAAATGGGCAAAAGTGCTCGACGGTGACTCACGGCAACTCTAATCGAAATTTGACGGGTGCGTTGGGCCCAAACCCCATGGAACGACCTATTTGATGAGACGAGATAATTAGGAGACTTCAGGGGCCACCAAGCCACAGTAAACGAAATATGAGTGCAAAATAGGCAAAAGTGCTGGACGGTGTCTCACGGTAACTCAAATCGAAATTAGACGGGTGCGTTGGGCCCCAAACTCCTTGGAATGGCCTATTTGATTAGACAAACAAATTATGAGCCTTCGACAACCACAAAACCAAAGTGAATGGAATATTTGTTGAAAATCGGTAAAAGTGCTCCATTCTGCCTCACGGCAACTCTAATCGAAATTAGATAGGTGTGTTGGGCCCCAAACTTCTTCGAATGACCTATTTGATAAGACGAGCAAATTAAGAGCCTTCGAAGGCCACCAAACGACAATAACGGAATATGAGTGCAAAATCAGCAAAAGCGCTCGAAGGTGTTACATGGCAACTTTAATCGAAATTAGACCGGTGCGTTGGGCCCCAAACTCCTTGGAATGACCTATTTGATTAGACGAGCAAATTAAGAGCCTTTGGAGGCCACCAAACCACAGTATACGGTATATGAGTGCAAAATCGGTAAAAGTGCTCGACGGTGGCACACAGCAACTGTAATCGAAATTAGACTGGTGCGTTGCGTACCAAACTCCTTGGAATGACCTATTTGATGAGACAGATAAATTAGGAGCCTCCGGAGGCCACCAAACCACAGTAAACGGAATATCAGTGCAAAATCGGCAAAAGTGCTCGACAGTGACGCACGGCAACTCTAATCGAAATTTGATCGGGTGCGTTGGGCCCAAACCCCTTGGAATGGCCTATTTGATGAGACGAGATAATTAGGAGACTTCGAGGGCCGTCCAACCGCAGTAAAAGAAATATGAGCGCAAAATCGGCAAAAGTGCTTGACGATGTCTCACGGTAACTCAAATCAAAATTAGATGGGTTCGTGGGCCCCAAACTTCTTGGAATGGCCTATTTGATGAGACGAGCAAAATAGAAGCCTTCAAGGGCCACAAAACCACAGCGAACTAAATTTGCATGGAAAATTGGCAAAAGTACTCCACTGTGCCCCATGGCAACTTTAATCGAAATTAGACAGGTGCGTTGGGCCTCAAACTTCTTAGAATGACCTATTTGATGAGACGAGCAAATTATGAGCCTTTGGAGGTCACCAAACCACAGTAAACGGAATATGAGTGCAAAATCTACAAAAGTGCTTGACGGCCTCAGGCAACTCTAATTGAAATTAGACGGGTGCGTTGGGTCGCAAACTACTTGAAATGGCCTATTTGATGGGATCAACAAATTAGGAGCCTTCGGGGGCCACCAAACCATAGTAAACGGAATATTAGTGCAAAATCGCCAAAAGTGCTTGATGGTGACTCATGTTACTCTAATCGAAATTTGACGGGTGCATTGGGCCCAAACCCCTTGGAATGACTTATTTGATGAGACGAGATAATTAGGAGACCTAGGGGCCACCAAACCATAGTAAACGGAATATGAGTGCAAAATCGGCAAAAGTGCTCGATGGTGTCTCAGGGAAACTCAAATCGAAATTAGATGGGTGCGTTGGGCCCCAAACTCCTTGGAATGGCCTATTTGATTAGACGAGGAAATTAGGAGCCTTCGTGGGCCACAAAACCACTGCAAACGGAATATTCATTGAAAATCGACAAAAGTGCTCCACTCTGCCTCACGGCAACTCTAATCGAAATTAGATAGGTGCATTGAGCCCCAAACTTCTTGGAATGGCCTATTTGATGAGATGAGCAAATTAAGAGCCTTCGGAGGCCACCAAACGATAGTAATGGAATTTGAGTGCAAAATCGGCAAAAGTGCTCGACGGTGTCACATGGCAACTTTAATCAAAATTAGACGGGTGCGTTGGGCCCCAAACTTCTTGGAACGGCCTATTTGATGAGGCGAGCAAATTAAGAGCCTTCGAAGGCCACCAAACCACAATATACGAAATATGAGTGCAAAATCGGCAAAAGTGCTCGACGGTTACTCACGACAACTTTAATCGAAATTATACGGGTGTGTTGGGCCCCAAACTCCTTTGAATGACCTATTTGATCAGACAAACAAATTAGGAGTCTTCGGGGGCCACAAAACCACAGTGAACGGAATATTCAATGAAAATCGGCAAAAGTGCTCCACTCTGCCTCACGGCAACTCTAATCGAAATTAGATAGGTGCGTTGAGCTCTAAACTCCTTAGAATAGCCTATTTGATGAGACGAGCAAATTAGGAGCCTCTGGAGGCCACCAAACCACAGTAAACGGAATATGAGTGTAAAATCGGCAAAAGCGCTCGACGGTGACTCACGGCAACGCTAATCAAAATTTGAACGGTGCGTTAGGCCCAAATCCCTTGGAGAATGGCCTATTTGATGAGACGAGATAATTAGAAGACTTCGGGGGCTACCAAACCACAGTAAACGGAATATGAGTGAAAAATTTGTAAAAGTGCTGGACGGTGTCTCAGGGCAACTCAAATTGAAATTAGACAGGTGCGTTGGGCCGCAAACTTCTTGGAATGGCCTATTTGATTAGACGAGCAAATTAGGAGTCTTCGGGGGCCACAAAACCATAGTTAACGGAATATTCAATGAAAATCGGCAAAAGTGCTCCACTCTGCCTCACGGCAACTCTAATGAAATTAGATAGGTGCGTTGGGCCCCAAACTTCTTGGAATGGCCTATTTGACGAGACTAGCAAATTAAGAGCCTTCGGAGGCCAACAAAGCACAGTATACGGAATAAGAGTGTAAAATCGTCAAAAGTGCTCAACGGTGCCACATGGCAACTTTAATTGAAATTAGATTGGTGCATTGGGCCCCAAACTCTTTGGAATGGCCTATTTGATGAGACGAGCAAATTAGGAGCCTTTGGAGGCCACCAAACCACAGTAAATGGAATATGAGTACAAAATCAACAAAAGTGCTCGATAGTGGCTCACGGCAAGTCTAATCGAAATTTGACGGGTGCGTTGGGCCCAAACCCCTTGGAATGGCCTATTTGATGAGACGAGATAATTAGAAGAATTTGGGGGCCACCAAACCACAGTAAACGGAATATGAGTGTAAAATCGCCTAAAGTGCTCGACGGTGTCTCACGACAACTCAAATAGAAATTAGACAGGTGCGTTGGGCTGGAATGTCCTTGAAATGGCCTATTTGATGGAATGAGTAAATTAGGAGCCTTCGGGGGCCACAAAGCCACAGTAAACAAAATATGAGTGCAATATCGGAAAAAGTGCTCAACGGCGTCTCACGACAACTGAAATCATAATTAAACGGGTGCATTAGGCCCCATACTCCTTGGAATGACCTATTTGATTAGACGACAAAATTAGGAGCCTTCGAGAGCCACAAAACCACAGTGAACGGAATATTCGTTGAAAATCAGCGAAAGTGCCCCACTCTGCCTCATGACAACTCTTATCAGAATTAGATAGGTGTGTTGGGTCCTAAACTTCTTGGAATGGCCTATTTGATGAGACAAGCAAATTAAGAGCCTTCGGAAGCCAGCAAACCTGATGAGAACCTCGTATATAACGATAAGAAACCCACAAGCAAATTGAAACACAACCCCAAGAAAGATTAAATCAGGTTTATGAAAAAGAAATTTGACCCATTGATTATATGTCAATCAAGAAACCAAAGTTATAAAGAACTTTGACCCAATGATTAGAACTCAATCAAGAACCAAAATTATCACAGAAGGATATTGACGTCACTCTCAGGACATAGATGAGAAGGTGGGAGATAAGTCATGATTTCGATCGCCACAAGCAAAGCTTGATAAGATCATATGTTCAATAATGAACAAAACAGAACTCACTCTCTCAATAAAACCTCATTGGCTGCATTTTTTATTCCATCTCAACTTTTAGGGTTACAAGCCTTTTTATAACCAAAGAAATAAACTAATTTTGGAACATAATTAATTTCCTAACAAAAATGTCTAAATTGTAGAACTTAAAAATCTAGGAAAATAAAACCAACATGGAAAGTAAATAATCCTAATAAAATAACCTATTAAATGAAAGATTAGATGACATTAAATTTACAAGATCTTCTGAATCTCTAAGATTTGCAAGATATACATTAAATTCTCAAGATATTCTGAATCTCCAAGATTTGCAAGATATGCATTAAATTCTCACGATCTTTTAAATCTTCAAGATTTGCTAGATATGCATTAAATTCTCAAGATTTTCTGAATCTTCAAAGCTTGCTTTTTTGGATCCCATCATTTAGGCTCAATCTTGCTTTCTTCCTTGGATTCGTGATGGGTCATGGGTTTAAGTTTTAGCTGTCAAATTTTATTATTTTAAGCCCAAACTTAGTTAATTTAAGCCCAAGTGGGGTGTATTAGGGTGTTAGGGCGTCCAAGTGATGTTTAGAAGCTAGGATTTTATTTATTTTGCCTATAAAAGGCCATGTAACCCGCATAAACGAGATTAGCCAATTTTATGAATGAAATATCAGTTTTCTCTCTTTGTTCTTGAAGAAAAAAAAAAAAATCTTCATTGGAGGAAATGGAAACTTTATTTCCTTCCTAATTGGGCATCTTACATATAAGGAGAGCTTTTGAATTAGAGAAATAAATTTTATTTCTTTCCTTTTATGTCCTTGCCAAAATTAGAGGAATAAATTTATATCCTTTTTTTTTTTTTTTTATGTTCTTACCTAAATAAAAGGAGTCAACTTTCATTTCATTTCTTTTTGTTTTTGCTTAAATAAAGAAATCAACTTTATTTCCTTTCCATTCTGGTCTTACTTAAATAAAGGGACAAACTTTATTTCCTTCTTAATTTATTTTCTTGAAATCATCTTGTTTCCATTTGTTTATCACTTTGACCACAATTAATTTCTTTTTGTGTCTTCATTGTTTCTTGAATGTCTTTCTTATTCCATTATTTCCTTTCATGAATGTGTACCTTTCTTGTTGAGATTAGTCAATTGATGCGAACCCCGTATATAACGATACGACACCCATAAGTAAATTGAAACACAACCCCAAAAAAGATTAAATCAGGTTTATGAAAAAGAAATTTTGACCCATTGATTATATGTCAATCAAGAAACCAAAGTTATAAATAACTTTGACTCAATGATTAGAACTCAATCAAGAACCAAAATTATCACAGAAGGATATTGACGCCACTCCCAAGACATAGATGAGAAGGTGGGAGATAAGTCATGGTTTCGATCGCCACAAGCAAAGCTTGATAAGATCACATGTTCAACAATAAACAAAAGAGAACTCACTCTCTCAATAAAACCTCATTGGCTGCATTTTTTATTCCATCCCAACTTGTGTTTGCTTAGGGTTACAAGCCATTTTATAGTGAACAAATAAAACCCTAACATGAAACCCTAGCCCCCTAACAATTGGACTCACTAAACATATACTCATGGGCTTAAATTAAATTAAATGTTCCAGCCCAAATAACATTAGTTAAAATAAAACAAACTAACTTAATTTAAAAACCCATTACAATTAAAATAAATTCAACCCAAATCTTGTAAAACCCAATTAACTCAAACTTGTCTCCAATTACAATCAATTAGCTCCCAAAGCCTTCAAGATTAAGCCCAACAGTCTTCAATTGGCTCATTGTTCAATTCTCTCGTAATCCTCCATTTTTGCTATCTTGGTTTCCATCACAATCTTGCTTTCTTCCTTGGATCCCATCAAAACCACAGTGATGCAGAAACCCTAAGATCAAGTCTCGAAACCCCCAAAACCAGATTTGGACCAAAAACCCCAATCCCCAAAACAATATTCAATTGTGTGAAATCTTGACCTATTGTTGTATTTGATGCAAACCCCTTATATAACGATACGATACCCACAAACAAATTGAAACATAACCCTAAGAAAGATTAAAACTGGTTCATAAAAAATGAAAATTTGACCAATTGATTATATGTCAATCACGAATCAAAGTTATAAAGAACTTTGACCCAATGATTAAAACTCAATCAAGAACCAAAATTATCAAAGAATGATATTGACGCTACTCCTAGGACATAGATGAGAAGGTGGGAGATAAGTCATGGTTTGATCGCCACAAGCAAAGCTTGATAAGATCATATGTTCAACAATGAACAAAAGAGAATTCACTCTCTCAATAAAACATAAAGCTGCATCTTCATTCTATTCCAACTTAGGGTTACAAGCTTTTTATAGGCAAAGAAATAAAAGATAACATGAAACCCTAGCCCCTTAACACTTGGACTCACTAATCATACTCATAGGTTTAAAATAATTAAACATGGGCTTAAGTTCATTAAATGTATCAACTCAGCCCATTACATAAAATAAGACCCAACATAAACATAAAATTAAATGTACTAACTTAATTTAAAAACCCATTACAATTAAAATAAATTTCAGCCCATATTATTTAAAGCCCAGTTAACTCTAATTGCCTTCAATTAGCTCCAAAAACTTTCAAGATTAAGCCCAACAGTTTTCAATTACCTCATTGTTCAATTGTCTCGTTGTCGTCCATGCTCACTATCTTGGTTTCCATCACGTTGGGCCCAAACCCCTTGGAATAGCCTATTTGATGAGACGAGATAATTAGGAGACTTTGGGGGCCACCAAACCACAGTAAACGGAATATGAGTGCAAAATCGGGGAAAGTGCTCGACGGTGACTCATCGCATCTTTAATCGAAATTTGACGGGTGCGTTGGGCCCAAACCCCTTCGAATGGCCTATTTGATGAGACGAGCAAATTAAGAGCCTTCGGAGGCCAGCAAACCACAGTATACGGAATATGAGTGCAAAATCGGTAACAATGCTCGACGGTACCACACGGCAACTTTAATTGAAATTAGACAGGTGCGTTGGGCCCAAAACTCCTTGGAATGGCCTATTTGATGAGATGAGATAATTAGGAGACTTCGGGGGCCGTGATGTAAACCAAGATAGCAAGCATGGAGGATTACGAGACAATTGGACAATAAGGCAATTGAAGGCTGTTGGGCTTAAACTTAAAGGCTTTGGGAGTTATTGAAGGCAATTGCAAGCAAACTGAAGTTAATTGGGCTTTAAATAATTTGGGCTGAATTTATTTTAATTGTAATGGGTTTTTAAATTAAGTTGGTTTATTTAATTTTATGTTGGGTCTTAATTAATGTATTGGGCTAGAACATTTAAATTACTTAAGCCCATGCTAATTTATTTTAAAGCCATGATTATGTTTAGTGAGCCCAATTGTTAGGGGGCTAGGGTTTCATGTTATCTTTTATTTCTTTGCCTATAAAAAGCTTGTAACCCTAAGCATAAGTTAAAAGTTGAATAAGATGAATGAATAGGTAGCCAATTGTGGTTAATTGAGAGAGAGTATTTTCTCATTTGTTCTTCTATGAACATGTGATCTTATCAAGTTTTGCTTGTGGCGATCAAACCATGACTTATCTCCCACTTTCTCATCCATGTCTTGGGAGTGGCGTCAATATCTTTCTTGATAATTTTGGTTCTTGATTCAGTTCTAATCATTGGGTCAAAGTTCTTTATAACTTTGATTTTTTGATTGATATATAATCAATGGGTCAAAATTCTTTATTTTATAAACCTGTTTTAATCTTTCTTGGGGTTGTGTTTTAATTTGACTGTGGGTGTCGTATCGTTATATACAGGGTTCGCATCAGGTCGCAAAGCCACAGTAAACGGAATATGACTGCAAAATCGGCAAAAGTGCTCGACGGTGTCTCAGGGCAACTCAAATCGAAATTAGATGGGTGCATTGGGCCCCAAACACCTTGGAATAACCTATTTGATTAGACAAGCGAATTAGAAGCCTTTGGGGGCCACAAAACAATGGTGAACAGAATATTCGTTGAAAATTTCTTCAAAAGTGCTCCACTCTGCCTCACGGCAACTCTAATCGAAATTAGATAGGCGCGTTGCGCCCATAACTTCTTGGAATAGCCTATTTGATGAGACGAGCAAATTAAGAGCCTTTGGAGGCCACCAAACCGCAGTATACGGAATATGAGTACAAAATCGGCAAAAGTGCTCAACGATGCAACAGGGCAACTTTAAATAGAAATTAGACGGGTGCATTGGTCCCCAAACTCCTTGGAATGGCCTATTTGATGAGACGAGAAGATTAGAAGCCTCTGGAGGCCATCAAAGCCACAGTAAACGAAATATGAGTGCAAAATCAGCAAAAGTGCTCGACGGTGTTTCAGGGCAACTCAAATTAAAATTAGACGGTTGCGTTGGGCCTCAAACTCCTTGGAATCACCTATTTGATTAGATGAGAAAATTAGAAGCCTTCGGGGGCCACAAAACTACAGTGAACGGAATATTCGTTGCAATTTTCTTCAAAAGTGCTCCACTGTGCCTCACGGCAACTTGAATTGAAATTAGATAGGTGTGTTGCGCCCCAAACTTGTTGGATTGGCCTATTTGATGAGACGAGCAAATTAAGAGCCTTCGAAGGCCAACAAACTATAGTATACGGAATATTAGTGCAAAATTAGCAAAAGTGCTCGACAGTGCCACATGGCAACTTTAATCGAAATTAGACGGGTTCGTTGGGTCCCAAACTCTATTGAATGACCTATTTGATGAGACAAGCAAATTAGGAGCCTTCAGAGGACACAAAACCACAGTAAATGGAATATGAGCGCGAAATCGACAAAAGTGGTTGACAGTGACACACGGCAACTCTAATCGAAATTTGATGGGTGCGTTGGGCCCAACCCTCTTGGAATGGCCTATTTGATGAGAAGAGATAATTAGGAGACTTCGGGGGCCACCAAACCACAGCAAACGGAATATGAGTCCAAAATCGGCAAAAGTGTTCGACGGTGTTTCGAGTCAAATCGAAATTAGACAGTTGCGTTGGGCCCCAAACTTCTTGGAATCGCCTATTTGATTAGACGAGCAAATTAGGAGCCTTCGGGGGCCACAAAACCACGGTGAACGAAATATTCGTTGCAATTTTCTTCAAAAGTGCTCCACTCTGCCTCATGGCAACTCTAATCAAAATTAGATAGGTGCATTGCACCCCAAACTTCTTGGATTGGCATGTTTGATGAGACGAGCAAATTCAGAGCCTTCGGAGGCTAGCAAACCACAGTATACAGAATATTAGTGCAAAATAGGCAAAAGTGCTCGATAGTGCCACATGGCAACTTTAATCAAAATTAGATGGGTGCGTTGGGTCCCAAACTCCTTGAAATGGCCTATTTGATGAGACAAGTAAATTAGGAGCCTTCGGAGGACACAAAACCACAGTAAATGGAATATGAGTGCAAAATCGGTAAAAGTGGTCGACGGTGACACACGGCAACTCTAATCGAAATTTGACGGGTGCCTTGGGCCCAACCCCCTTGGAATGGCCTATTTGATAAGAAGAGATAATTAGGAGACTTCGGGGGCCACCAAATCACAGTAAACGGAATATGAGTGCAAAATCGGCAAAAGTGCTCGACGGTGTCTCATGGCAACTCAAATCGAAATTAGACGGGTGTGTTGGGCCCCCCAAACTCCTTGGAATGGCCTATTTGATTTGACGAGTAACTTAGGAGCCTTCAGGGGCCACAAAACCACGATGAACGGGAAATGCATTGAAAATCGGCAAAAGTGCTCCACTCAGCCATACGACAACTTTAATCGAAATTAGACAGGTGCGTTGTGCCCGAAACGTCTTGGAATGACCTATTTGATGAGACGAGCAAATTAAGAGCCTTTGGAGGCCAGCAAACCACAATATACAGAATATGAGTGCATAATCGGCAAAAGTGCTTGACGGTGCGACACGGTAACTTTAATCGAAATTAGACGGGTTCGTTGGGCCCCAAACTCCTTGGAATGGCTTATTTGATGAGACGAGCAAGTTAGGAGCCTCCGGAGGCCACCAATCCACAGTAAACAGAATATGTGTACAAAATCGGTAAAAGTGTTCGACGCTGACTCACAACAACTATAATCGAAATTTGACGGGTGCGTTGGGCCCAAACCCCTTGGAATGGTTTATTTGATTAGACGAGAAAATTAGGAGCCTTCAGGGGCCACAAAACCACAATGAACGGGAAATGCGTTGAAAATCGGCAAAAGTGTTGCACTCTGCCTCACGGCAACTTTAATCGAAATTAGATAGATGCGCTGTGCTTGAAACATATTGGAATGGCCTATTTGATGAGACAATAAAATTAAGAGCCTTCGGAGAGTAGCAAACCACGGTATACGGAATATGAGTGCAAAATCGGCAAAAGCGCTCGACGGTGCGACACGGTAACTTTAATCGAAATTCGACGGGTTCATTGGGTCCCAAACTCATTGGAATGGCCTATTTGATGAGACAAGCAAGTTAGGAGCCTCCGGAGGCCACCAATCCACAGTAAACGGAATATATGTGCAAAATCAGCAAAAGTGGTCGACGGTGACTCACGGCAAGTATAATTGAAATTTGACGGGTGCATTGGGCCCAAACCCCTTGGAATGACCTATTTGATGAGACGAGCAAATTAGGATCTTTCAGGGGCCACCAAACCACAGTAAACGAAATATGAGTGTAAAATCCGCAAATGTGCTCCGCGGCGACAACTCAAATCGAAATTAGACGGGTGCGTTGGGCCCCAAACTCCTTGGAATGGCTTATTTGATTAGACGAGCAAATTAAGAGCCTTCAGGGGCCACAAAAGCATAGTGAACGGGAAATGTGTTGAAAATCGGCAAAAGTGCTCCACTCTGCCTCATGGCAACTTTAATCGAAATTAGACAGGTGCGCTGTGCCCAAAACGTCTTGGAATGGCCTATTTGATGAGACGAGCAAATTAAGAGCCTTTGGAGGCCAACAAACCACGGTATACGGAATATGAGTGCAAAATAGACAAAAGTGCTCGACGGTGCCACACGGCAACTTTAATCGAAATTGGGCGGGTTCGTTGGGGCCCAAACTCCTTGGAATGGTCTATTTGATGAGACGAGCAAGTTAGGAGCCTCCGGAGGCCACCAATCCACAGTAAATGGAATATGTGTGTAAAATCCGTAAATGTGCTCGGCGGCGGCAACTCAAATCGAAATTGGACGGGTGCGTTGGGTCCCAATCTTCTTGGAATGGCCTATTTGATTAGACGAGCAAATTAGGAGCCTTCAGGAGCCACAAAACCACAGTGAACGGAATATGCGTTGAAAATCTGCAAAAGTGCTCCACTCTGCCTCACGGCAACTTTAATCAAAATTAGGCAAGTGCGTTGTGCCCGAAACGTCTTGGAATGGCCTATTTGATGAGACGAGCAAATTAAAAGCTTTCGGAGGCCAACAAACCACGGTATACGGAACATGAGTGCAAAACTGGCAAAAGTGCTCAACGATGCAACACGGCAACTTTAATCGAAATTGGAAGGGTTTCGTGGGCCCCAAACTCCTTAGAATGGCCTATTTGATGAGACGAGCAAGTTAGGAGCCTCTGGAGGCTACCAATCCACAGTAAACGGAATATGAGTGCAAAATCCGAAAATGTGCTCCGCGGCGGCAACTCAAATCGAAATTAGACGGGTGCGTTGGGCCCTAAACTCCTTGGAATGACCTATTTGATTAGACGAGTAAATTAGGAGCCTTCAAGGGCCACAAAAGCACAGTGAACGGGAAATGCGTTGAAAATCGGCAAAAGTGCTCCACTCTGCCTCATGGCAACTTTAATCGAAATTAGACAGGTGCGCTGTACCCGAAACGTGTTGGAATGGCCTAGTTGATGAGACGTGCAAATTAAGAGCCTTTCGAAGACTAGCAAATGATGAGAACCCCGTATATAACGATACGACACCCACAGTCAAATTGAAACACAACCCCAAGAAAGATTAAATCAGGTTTATAAAATAAAAAATTTTGACCCGTAGATTATATGTCAATCAAGAAACCAAAGTTATAAAGAACTTTGACCCAATGATTAGAACTCAACCAAGAACCAAAATTATCAAACAAGGATATTGACGCCACTCCCAAGACATAGATGAGAAGGTGGGAGATAAGTCATGGTTTGATCGCCACAAGCGAAGCTTGATAAGATCACATGTTCATGGAAGAACAATGGAGATAATTTTCTCCCTCAATTAAACATAATTGGCTGCACTTTTATTCATCTTCCAACTTATTCTTAGGGTTACAAGCCTTTTTATAGGCAAGGAAATGAAACATGGCATAAAACCCTAGCCCCCTAACAATTGGGCTCACTAAACACACTCATGGGTTTAAAATAATTAAACATGGGCTTAAGTTAATTAAATATATCAGTTTAGCCTATTACATAAATTAAGACCCAATATAACATTAAATAGACCAACTTAATTTACAAACCCATTACAACTCAAATAAACTCAGCCCAAATTATTTAAAGCCTAATTAACTCCAATTGCTTTCAATTAGCTCCCAACGTCTTCAAGATTAAGCCAAATAATCTTCAATTGCTTTATTGTCCAATTGTCTCGTTATCGTCCATGCTCGCTATCTTGGTTTCCATCAGCAAACCACGATATACGAAATATGAGTGCAAAATTGGCAAAAGCGCTCGACGGTGCGACACGACAACTTTAATCGAAATTCGATGGGTTCATTGAGCCCCAAACTCCTTGGAATGGCCTATTTGATGAGACGAGCAAGTTAGGAGCCTCCGGAGGCCACCAATCCACAGTAAACGGAATATATATGCAAAATCGGCAAAAGTGCTCGACGGTGACTCACGGCAAGTATAATCGAAATTTGACGGGTGCGTTGGGCCCAAAACCCTTGAAATGGCCTATTTGATGAGACGAGCAAATTAGGATCCTTCGGGGGCCACCAAACCATAGTAAACGGAATATGAGTGCAAAATCCGCAAACGTGCTCCGCGGCGGCAACTGAAATCTAAATTAGATAGGCGCGTTGAGCCCCAAACTCCTTGGAATGACCTATTTGATTAGGCGAGAAAATTAGGAGCTTTAAGGGGCCACAAAACCACAATGAACGGGAAATGCGTCGAAAATCGGCAAAAGTGCTCCACTCTGCCTCACGGCAACTTTAATCGAAATAAGATAGGTGCGCTGTGCCCGAAACGTCTTGGAATGGCCTATTTGATGAGACGTGCAAATTAAAAGCCTTCGGAGGACCAGCAAACCACGGTATACGGAATATGAGTGCAAAATCGGTAAAAGCGTTCGACGGTGCGACACGGCAACTTTAATCGAAATTCGACGAGTTCATTGGGCCCCAAACTCCTTGGAATGGCCTATTTGATGAGACGAGCAAGTTAGGAGCCTCCGGAGGCCACCAATCCACAGTAAACGGAATATATGTGCAAAATCGGTAAAAGTGCTCGACGATGACTCACGACAAGTATAATCGAAATTTGACTGGTGCGTTGGGCCCAAACCCCTTGGAATGGCCTATTTGATGAGACGAGCAAATTATGATCCTTCGGGGGCCACCAAACCACAGTAAACAGAATATGAGTATAAAATCCGTAAAGTGTGCACGGTGACAACGACAACTCTAAAAATTAGACGGGTGCGTTGGGCCTCAAACACCTTGGAATGGCCTATTTGATTAGACGAGCAAATTAGGAGCCTTCAAGGGCCACAAAAGCACAGTGAACGGGAAATGCGTCGAAAATCGGCAAAAGTGCTCCACTCTGCCTCACGGCAACTTTAATCGAAATTAGACAGGTGCGCTGGGCCTGAAGCGTCTTGGAATGGCCTATTTGATGAGACGAGCAAATTAAGAGCCTTTAGAGGCCAGCAAAACACGGTATACGAAATATGACTGCAAAATCGGCAAAAGTGCTCGACGGTGCGACACGGCAACTTTAATTGAAATTGTACGGGTTAGTTAGGCCCCAAACTCATTGGAATGACCTATTTGATGAGACGGGCAAGTTAGGAGCCTTCGGAGGCCATCAATCCACAATAAACGGAATATGAGTGTAAAATCCGCAAATGTGCTCCGCAGCGGCAACTCAAATCGAAATTAGACGGCTGCGTTGGGCACCAAACTCCTTGGAATGATTTATTTGATTAGACGAGCAAATTAGGAGCCTTTAGAGGCCACAAAACCACAGTGAACGGGAAATGCGTTGAAAATCAGCAAAAGTGCTCCACTTTGCCTCACGACAACTTTAATCGAAATTTGACAGGTACGCTGTGCTCGAAACGTCTTGGAATGGCCTATTTGATGAGATGAGTAAATTAAGAGCCTTCGGAGGCCAGCAAACCATGGTATACGGAATATGAGTGCAAAATCGACAAAAGCGCTCGACGGTGCGACACGGCAACTTTAATCAAAATTCGATGAGTTCATTGAGCCCCAAACTCCTTGGAATGACCTATTTAATGAGACGAGCAAGTTAGGAGCCTCCGGAGGCCACCAATCCACAGTAAACGGAATATATGTGCAAAATCGGTAAAAGTGCTTGACGATGACTCACGGCAAGCATAATCGAAATTTGACGAGTGCGTTGGGCCCAAAACCCTTGGAATGGTCTAGTCGATGAGACAAGCAAATTAGGAACATTCCGTGGCCACCAAACCACTAAAAAAGCAGTAAGAGTGCAAAATCGACAAAAGGGTTGGACGGCGTCTCACGGCAACTCTAAGCAGAATTAGATGGGTGCATTGCGTCCCAAACCTTTCGGAATGGTCTAGTCCATGAGATGAGCAAATTAGGAGCCTTACGTGGCTACCAAAGCACGAAAAAAATTTTCAGAGTTCAAAATCGGCAAAAAGGCTGGATGGCGGCTCACTACAATTGTAGGCGAAATTAGATGGGTGCATTGTGCCCCAAACCTCTCAAAATGGTCTAGTCGATGAGACGAGCAAATTAGGCGTCTTCCGTGGCCATCAAACCACTAAAAAAGTAATAAGAGTGCAAAATCGGCAAAAGGGTTCCACAGTGCCTCACGGCAACTCAAAGCGGAATTAGAAGGTTGGATTGGGCCTTAAACTTCTCGGAATGGTCTTATCAATGAGACGAGTAATTTAGGAGCCTTCTGTGGCCACCAAACTACTAAAAAAGCAATAACAGTGCAAAATCGGCAAAAGGGCTGCACGACGCCTCACGGCCACTCTAAGCGAAATTAGATGGGTGCATTGGGCCACAAACCTCTCGAAATGGTCTAGTCGATTAGACGAGCAAATTAGGAGTCATCTGTGTCCACCAAAACACCAAAAAAGCAATAAGAGTGCAAAATCGGCTAAAGGGCTGCACGGCGCTTCACGACAATTCTAAGCGGAATTAGATGGGTGCATTGGGCCCCAAACCTCCCGGAATGGTCTAGTCAATAAGACGAGCAAATTAGGAGCCTTTCGTGGCCACCAAACCACTAAAAAAGCAATATGAGTGCAAAATCGGTAAAAAGACTGCACGGCGCCTCTAGGCAACTCTTAGCGGAATTTGATGGGTGCATTGGGCCCCAAACCTCTCGAAATGGTCTAGTCCATGAGACGAGAAAATTAGGAGCATTCCGTGGCCACCAAAGCACGAAAAAAGCCATAAGAGTGCAAAATCGGCAAAAGGGTTTCACGGCGCCTCACGGTAATTCTAAGCGGAATTAGATTGGTGCATTGGGCCCCAAACCTCTCGGAATGGCCTAATCAATGAGACGAGCAAATTAGGAGCCTTCTGTGACCACCAAACCACTGAAAAAGCAATAAGAGTTCAAAATCGACAAAAGGGTTGCACGGCCTCTCACGGCGATTCTAAGCAGAATTAGATGGGTGCATTGGGTCCAAAACCTCTCGGAATGGTCTAGTCCATGAGACTAGAAAATTAGGAGCCTTCCGTGGCCACCAAAGCACGAAAAAAACAATAAGAGTTCAAAATCGGCAAAAGGGTTTCATGGCGCCTCGCGGCAACTCTAAGCGGAATTAGATAGGTGCATTGGATCCCAAATCTCTCGAAATGGTCTATTCCATAAGACGAGGAAATTAGGAGCCTTCCGTGGCAACCAAAGCACAAAAAAAGCAATAAGAGTACAAAATCGGCAAAAGGGCTGCACGGCACCTCACGACAATTCTAAGCGGAATTAGATGGGTGCATTGGGCCCCAAACCTGCCGGAATGGTCTAGTCCATGAGACGAGCAAATTAGGAGCCTTCTGTGGCCAACAAACCACTAAAAAAGCAATAAGAGTGCAAAATCGGCAAAAGTGTTGCACGGCGCCTCTCGGCAACTCTAAGCAGAATTAGATGGGTGCATTGAGTCCCAAACCCCTCCGAATGGTCTAGTCCATGAGACGAGGAAATTAGGAGCCTTCCGTGGCCACCAAAGCACAAAAAAAGCAATAAGAGTGCAAAATCGTCAAAAAGGCTGCATGGCTCCCCACGGCAACTCTAAGCAGAATTAGATGGATGCATTGGACCCCAAACCTCTTGGAATGGTCTAGTCCATGAGACGAAAAAATTAGGAGCCTTCCGTGGCCACCAAACAACTAAAAAAGCAATAAGAGTGCAAAATCGGCAAAAGGGCCGCACGGGGCCTCTTGATGGAAACCAATATTTATTTGTTTATTTATTGTTTTAAAAAAAAAAATCAGATTTGATTTTTACTATTCACGTACTATTTTTTTGTGTTTTGGTTTTCATCTTGATTAAAAAAAAAACGAAAAAAAAGAAGTGAAACACACGAGTGATTGGAGTGAAACATGCAAAGGAGTGTTGTGAGGATTTTCTAGCATTATTTTCAGGTTTCAATCACCTCTTCGAACAATAATGAAGATGAGCCACGATTGGAGGACAAATCGTCTTGAGGAAAGAGGGAATGATAGGATCCAAGTAAGCAAGCAAGATTTGGGCATAAATCTTGAAGATTTAGAAGATCTTGAGAATTTAATACTGTATATTTAGCAAATCTTGGAGATTCAAAAGATCGTGAGAATTTAATGCATATCTTGCAAATTGGAGATTTAGAAGATCTTGAGAATTTAATGTATATCTTGCAAATCTTATAGGCTGTTGGACTTAATCTTGAAGGCTTTGGGAAGCTAATTGAAGGCAATTGGAGTTAACTGAGCTTTAAATAATATGGGCTGAAATTTATTTTATGTAATGGGGTTTTAAATTGCGTTAGAACATTTAATTTTATGTTGGGTCTTAATTTATGTAATGGGCTGAGCTGACACATTTAATTAACTTAAGCCCATGTTTAATTATTTTAAACCCATGAGTATGTTTAGTGAGCCCAATTGTTAGGGGGCTAGGGTGTCATGCTAGGGTTTTATTTGTTTGCTTATAAAAAGGCTTGTAACCCTAAAGTTAAAAAAAAATTGGAATGGAATGAAGATGCAGCTTTATGTTTCATTGAGAGAGTGAATTCTCTTTTGTTCATTGTTGAACATGTGATCTTATCAAGTTTTATTTGTGGCGATCAAACCATGACTTATCTCCCACCTTCTCATCTATGTCTTGGGAGTGGCGTCAATATTCTTCTTTTTGATAATTTTGGTTCTTGATTGAGTTCTAATCATTGGGTCAAAGTTCTTTATAACTTTGGTTTCTTGATTGACATATAATCAATGGGTCAAAATTTCTTTTTTATAAACCTGTTTTAATCTTTCTTGGGGTTGTATTTCAATTTGATTGTGGGTGTCGTATCGTTATATACGGGGTTCTCATCACCTCTAGGCAACTCTAAGCGGAATTTGATGGGTGTATTGGACCTCAAACCTCTCGGAATGGTCTAGTCTATGAGACGAGGAAATTATGAGCATTCTATGGCCATCAAAGCACGAAAAAAGCAATAAGAGTGCAAAATCGCCAAAAGGGCTGCACGACGCCTCACGACAATTCTAAGCGGAATTAGATGAGTGCATTGGGCCCCAAATCTCTCGGAATGGTCTAGTCAATGAGATGAGCAAATTAGGAGCCTTCCGTGGCCACCAAACCACTGAAAAAGCAATAAGAGTGCAAAATTTGCAAAAGGGTTCCATGGCACCTCACGATAAGTCTAAGCAGAATTAGATGGGTGCATTGGGTGTCAAACCTCTCGGAATGGTCTAGTCGATGAGACGAGCAAATGAGGAGCCTTTCGTGGCCACCAAACTACTAAAAAAGCAATAAGAGTGAAAAATTATTAAAAGGGCTGCATGGCGCCTCACGGCAACTCTAAGCGGAATTAGATGGGTGCAATGGGCCTCAAACCTATCAGAATTGTCTAGTCCATGAGACGAGGAAATTAGGAGCCTTCCGTGGCCACCAAAGCACGAAAAAAGTAATAAGAGTGCAAAATCGGCAAAAGGACTGGACGACGCCTCACGACAACTCTAATCGGAGTTAGATGGCTGCATTGAGCCCCAAACCTCTTGGAATGGTCTAGTCCATGAGACGAGGAAATTAGGAGCATTCCATGGCCACCAAAGCACAAAAAAAGCAATAAGGATGCAAAATCGGCAAAAGGGTTGTACGGCGCCTCACGGCAACTCTAAGCGGAGTTAGAAGGTTGCATTGGGCCCTAAACATCTCGAAATGGTCTAGTCGATGAGATGAGAAAATTAAGAGCCTTTTGTGTCCATCAAAATACCAAAAAAGCAATAAGACAGCAGAATCGGCAAAAGGGCCGGGCTTCACGACAATTCTAAGCAGAATTAGACGGGTGCATTGGGCCCCAAACCTCCCGGAATGGTTTAGTCGATGAGACGATCTAATTAGGTGCCTTCCGTGGCCACCAAACCACTAAAAAAGCAATAAGAGTGCAAAATCGACAAAAGGGCTGCGCTCTAGGCAACTCTATGCGGAATTTGATGGGTGCATTGGGCCCCAAACCTGTCCGAATGGTCTAGTCTATGAGATGAGAAAATTAGGAGCATTCTGTGGTCACCAAAGCACGAAAAAAGCGAAAAGAGTGCAAAATCGGCAAAAAGGCTGTACGGCGCCTCATGACAATTCTACGCGGAATTAGATGGGTGCAATCGGTCTCAAACCTCTCGGAATGGTCTAGTCAATGAGACGAGCAAATTAGTAGCCTTCCGTGGCCACCAAACCCTTGAAAAAGCAATAAGAGTGCAAAATTGTCAAAAGGGCTGCACGGCGCCTCACGGCAACTCTAAGCGGAATTAGATGGGTGCATTGGATCTCAAACCTCTCGGAATGGTCTAGTCCATCAAACGAGGAAATTAGGAGTCTTCCATGGCAACCAAAGCACGAAAAAAGCAATAAGAGTGCAAAATCGGCAAAAGGGCTGCACGGCGCCTCATGGCCACTCTAAGCGGAATTAGATGGCTGCATTGGGCCCCAAACCTCTCGGAATGGTATAGTTCATGAGACGAGGAAATTAAGAACCTTCTGTGGCCACCAAGGGATGAAAAAAGCACTAAGAGTGCAAAATCGGTTAAAGGGCTGCACGGTGCCTCACAGCAACTGTAAGCGGAATTAGATGGGTCCGTTGGGCCCCAAACCTCTCGGAATGGTCTAGTCCATGAGACGAGCAAATTAGGAGCCTTCCGTGGCCGCCATAGCAGGAAAAAAGCAATAAGAGTGCAAAATCATCAAAAGGGCTGCACGGAGCCTCACGACAACTGTAAGCGGAATTTGATGGGTGCATTGGGCCTCAAACCTCTCGGAATGGTCTAGTCCATGAGACGAAGAAATTAGGAGCCTTCCGTGGCCACCAAAGCACGAAAAAAGCAATAAGAGTGCAAAATAGGCAAAAGGGCTGCACGGCGCCTCACGGTAAGTCTAAGCGGACTTAGAAGGTTGCATTAGACCCTAAACCTCTCGGAATGGTGTCGTTGATGAGGCGAGGAAATTAGGAGCCTTCTGTGTGCACCAAAATACCAAAAAAGCAATAAGAGTGCAAAATCAATAAAAAGGCTGCACGGCGCCTCACGACAATTCTAAGCAGAATTAGATGGGTGCATTGGGCCTCGAACCTCTCGGAATGATCTCGTCGATGAGACGAGCAAATTATGAGCCTTCCGTGGCCACCAAACCACTGAAAAAGCAATAAGAGTGCAAAATCGGCAAAAGAGCTGCACGACGCCTCTAGGCAACTTTAAGTGGAATTTGATGGGTGCATTGGGCCCCAAACCTCTCGGAATGGTCTAGTGCATGAGACGAGGAAGTTAGGAGCATTCCGTGGTCACCAAAGCACAAGAAAAGCAATAAGAGTGCAAAATCGGCAAAAGGGCTACACGGCGCATCACGACAATTCTAAGCGGAATTAGATGGATGCATTGGGCTCCAAACCTCTCGGAATGGTCTAGCCAATGAGACGAGCAAATTAGGAGCCTTCCGTGGCCACCAAACCACTGAAAAAGCAATAAGAGTGCAAAATTGGTAAAAGGGTTGCAAGGCGCCTCACGGCAACTCTAAGCAGAATTAGATGGGTGCATTGGGTCCCAAACCTCTCGGAATGGTCTAGTCCATGAGACGAGGAAATTAGGAGCCTTCCGTGGCCACCAAAGCACGAAAAAAGCAATAGGAGTGCAAAATCGGCAAAAGGTGATGCGAACCCCGTATATAATGATACGACACCCACAAGCAAATTGAAACATAACCCCAAGAAAGATTAAAGCAGGTTTATAAAATAAAGAATTTTGACCCATTGATTATATGTCAATCAAGAAACCAAAGTTATAAAGAACTTTGACCCAATGATTAGAACTCAATCAAGAACCAAAATTATCAAGAATGATATTGACGCCACTCCCAAGACATAGACGAGAAAGTGGGAGATAAGTCATAGTTTCGATCGCCACAAGCAAAGCTTGATAAGATCACATGTTCAACAATGAACAAAAGAGAATTCACTCTCTCAATGAAACATAAAGCTCCATCTTCATTCCATTCCAACTTTAGTTTGCTTAGGGTTACAAGCCTTTTTATAAGCAAGGAAATAAAACATAACATAAAACCCTAGCCCCCTAACAATTGGGCTCACTAAGCACACTCATGAGTTTAAAATAATTAAACATGGGCTTAAGTTAATTAAATAATATATCAGTTTAGCCAATTACATAAATTAAGACTCAATATAACATTAAATAGACCAACTTAATTTATAAACCCATTACAATTAAAATAAATTCAGCCCAAATTATCTAAAGCCCAAATAACTTCAGTTTGCCTCTAATTGCCTTCAATTAACTCCCAAAGCCTTCAAAATTAAGCCCAACAGGTTTCAATTGTCTTATTGTCCAATCGTCTCTTCATCCTTCATGCTTGCTATCTTGGTTTCCATCATTCCCTCTTTTCTCAAGACGATTTGTCCTCAAATCATCACTCATCTGCATCATGGCCCGATTATGTGCTTGACACCTAAAAGAATGTTTGTAAAGAAAACGAATCTCACACACTCTCTCACGTGTTTCATTCTAATTCTCACGTGTTTATCACTCGCCATTCTTAAGTAATCACCTTGACTAATTTCAACAAGAAAAGAACACACATTTATGAAAGGAAATATTGGAACAAGAAAGATATTCAAGAAACAATGAGATACAAAAAGGAATTAATTGTGAACAAAGTAAGAAACAAATGGAAACAAGATGATTTCAAGAAAATAAATTGGGAAAGAAATAAAGTTTGCTCCTTTATTTAAGTAAGACCAGAATGGGAAGGAAATAAATTTTATTTCTTTATTTAAACAAGAATAAAATAGAAAATAAATGAAAGTTGACTCTTTTTATTTTGGTAAGAACATAAAAAGAAGGATATAAAATTTATTTATCTAATTTAGGCAAGAACACAAAAGGAAAAAAATGAAATTAATTCCTTTAAAAGCTCTCTTTATATGTAAGATGCCTAACTAGAAAGGAAATAAAGTTTTATTTTCTCCAATTAAGATTTTTTTTCTTTTTTTTTCTGTTTTTTTTTTTTTTACTCCCTGTTTTTTTTTTCCTTTCTGCTTTTTTTTTCTCTTTTTTTTTTCTATTGTTTTTTTCTCTTTCTCTCTCTTTTTTTTTTTTACTACCAAAAATCACAAACAATGAAGAATATTGACAACTTGTGAAGAGATGAAAACAAAAAACAAAAAAAATAATGACGTGAACAGTAACAGAAAGAACAAGAAAAATATGATGACAGAAACATGATATTATACGGAAAGAAAATGCACAAATCTGAATTTTTTTTTTTTTGAAAAAAATAAATAAACAAATAAATTGGACAAGCAAACCTGAATTAATTCCCAAAGCTCTGATACCAACTGATGAGAACCTCGTATATAACGATACGACACCCACAATCAAATTGAAACACAACCCCAAGAAAGATTAAAACAGGTTTATAAAATAAAGAATTTTGACCCATTGATTATATGTCAATCAAGAAACCAAAGTTATAAAGAACTTTGACCTAATGATTAGAACTCAATCAAGAACCAAAATTATCAAAGAATGATATTGACGCCACTCCCAAGACATAGATGAAAAAGTGGGAGATAAGTTATAGTTTGATCGTTACAAGCAAAACTTGATAAGATCATATGTTCATAAAAGAATAGAGGAGAAAATACTCTCTCTCAATTAACCACAATTGACTGCCTATTCATTCCATTATTCAACTTTTTGTTCACTTATGCTTAGGGTTACAAGCTTTTTATAGGCAAAGAAATAAAAGATAATATAAAACTCTAGCCCTCTAACACTTGGGCTCACTAATTATACTCATGGACTTAAATTAAATTAAATGTTTCAGCCCAAATAATATTAGTTAAAATAAAATAAACTAACTTAATTTAAAACCCATTACATTTAAAATAAACCAGCCCAAATTATTTAAAGCCCAATTAATTTCAATTTGCTTCCAATTGTCTTCAATTAGCTCCCCAAAACCTTCAAGATTAAGTCCAACAACCTCTAAGATTAGCCCAATTGCCTTTAATTACCTCGTTGTCCAAATTGTCTCATCGTCCTCCATGCTCGCTATCTTGGTTTCCATCATTCCCGCTTTCCTCAAAATGATTTGTCCTCAAATCGTGTCCCATCTAGTTATCTGAATACGTGATTGAAAACCTGAAAAGAATGTTAAAGAAAACCTCACACTCCCTCACGTGTTTTACTGCAATCACTCATGTGTTTCACTTTTTTTTTTCTCCTCTCAATTTAATCAAACCAGAAAATAAAACAAAAGAATATGAGAACAGTGGCTACAAAATAGACTTGAAACTGACTGATATGGTGTGGGAAAAGATGTAGTATTATGCGGAACAATAGGATATGAAAACCGGATGCAATAGAATGACGCGAAAAAAATTAAGTGATCTGCAGAAACTAGACCAGCAAGAACAAATAGATCAGACCTGGAAACAATTACCCTGACCAGCAACCAGAAAGAAATGCAACCAGTACGTTAGAGGAGACAAGTAATTGACGTGAGAAAAAAAAAAAAAAGACAAACAGAATAGATTGATTTTTGCTTTGCAAAGTCAAAAGATGATGATGTGCGGTCTTCAAGAAACAAAAAAAAAAATATATATAATAAAGTGATGTTGGATGGTGATATGCAGACAAGAAACGCAAGAAAACAAAAAAAATATGATGGATGCAATCTGGTAATGCGCAGACTTCAAAAACAAAAGAGAAAAAAAACATATATATATATATATATATATATATATAATAGATGGATAGTGGGCTGTAGGTTGCGGCGGATATAATCAACTAAGGATAATTGATGATGCACAATATTCATTCGGCAAGGCAAACAAAAACCTTAAAAAAAAAAATTAAATAGAAGTAATGAAATGCGGCTACAAAAAAAAAAAAAAAAAAACAGAAACAAAACAACAAAAAAAAAAAAAAAACAAATTGATAAATCAAACCTGAATTAATACCCAAAGCTCTGATACCAACTGATGCGAACCCCGTATATAACGATACGACACCCACAAGCAAATTGAAACATAACCCCAAGAAAGATTAAAGCAGGTTTATAAAATAAAGAATTTTGACCCATTGATTATATGTCAATCAAGAAACCAAAGTTATAAAGAACTTTGACCCAATGATTAGAACTCAATCAAGAACCAAAATTATCAAAAAGGATATTGACGCCACTCCCAAGACATAGACGAGAAGATGGGAGATAAGTCATGGTTTCGATCGCCACAAGCAAAACTTGATAAGATCACATGTTCAACAATGAACACAAGAGAATTCACTCTCAATGAAACATAAAGCTCCATCTTCATTCCATTCCAACTTTAGTTTGCTTAGGGTTACAAACCTTTTTATATGCAAGGAAATAAAACATAACATAAAACCTTAGCCCCCTAACAATTGGGCTCACTAAACACACTCATGAGTTTAAAATAATTAAACATGGGCTTAAGTTAATTGAATATATCAGTTCAGCCAATTACATAAATTAAGACCCAATATAACATTAAATAGACCAACTTAATTTATAAACCCATTACAATTAAAATAAATTCAGCCCAAATTATCTAAAGCCCAAATAACTTCAGTTTGCCTCTAATTGCCTTCAATTAACTCCCAAAGCCTTCAAAATTAAGCCCAACAGGTTTCAATTGTCTTATTGTCCAATCGTCTCGTCATCCTTCATGCTTGCTATCTTGGTTTCCATCAAAAGGGCTGCACGGCGCCTCACAGCAACTCTAAGCGAAATTAGATGGGTGCATTAGACCCCAAACCTCTCGGAATGGTCCAGTCCATGAGACGAGGAAATTAGGAGCCTTCCGTGGCAACCAAAGCACGAAAAAAGCAATAAGAGTGCAAAATCAGCAAAAGGGCTGCACGGCGCCTCACGACAATTCTAAGCAGAATTAGATGGGTGCATTGGGCCCAAACCTCTCGGAATAGTCTAGTCAATAAGACGAGCAAATTAGGAGCCTTCCGTGGCCACCAAACCACTGAAAAAGCGATAAGAGTGCAAAATCGGCAAAAGGGTTGCACGGCGCCTCACGGCAACGCTAAGCAGAATTAGATGGGTGCATTGGGTCCCAAACCTCTCGGAATGGTCTAGTCCATGAGACGAAGAAATTTGGAGCCTTCCGTGGCCACCAAAGCACGAAAAAAGCAACAAGAGTGCAAAATCGACAAAAGGGCTGCACGGTGCCTCACGGCAACTCTAAGCGAAATTAGATGGGTGCATTGGACCCCAAACCTCTCGGAATGGTCCAGTCCATGAGACGAGGAAATTAGGAGCCTTCCGTGGCAACCAAAGCATGAAAAAAGCAATAAGAGTACAAAATCGGCAAAAGGGCTGCACGGTGCCTCACGTTAATTTTAAGCGGAATTAGATGGATGCATTGGGCCCCAAACCTCTTGGAATGGTCTAGTCCATGAGACGAGGAAATTAGGAGCATTCCGTGGCCACCAAAGCACGAAAAAAGTTTTCAAAGTGCAAAATAAGCAAAAGGGCTGCACGGCGCCTCACGACGATTCTATGCGGAATTAGGTGGGTGCATTGGGCCCCCAACCGCTCAGAATGGTCTAGTCAATGAGGCGAGCCGATTAGAAGCCTTCCGTGGCCACCTAACCACTAAAAAAACAATAAGAGTGCAAAATCGGTAAAAGCGTTGCACGGCGTCTCACGGCAACTCTAAGCGGAATTAGAAGGTTGCATTGGGCCCTAAACCTCTCGGAATGGTCTAGTCGATGAGACGAGCAAATTAGGAGCCTTCTATGGCCACCAAGCCACTAAAAAAGCAATAAGAGTGCAAAATCGGAAAAAGACAACCACAACAACTCTGAGCGGAATTAAATGGTTGCATTGGGCCCCAAACCTCTCGGAATGGTCTAATCCATAAGACGAGGAAATTAGAAGCCTTCCGTGGCCACCAAAGCACGAAAAAAGCAATAAGAGTGCAAAATCGGCAAAAAGGCTGCACGACGCCTCATGGCAACTGTAAGCGGAATGAAATGGGTGCATTGAGCCGCAAACCTCTCGGAATGGTCTAGTCCACGAGATGAGCAAATTATGAGCCTTCTGCGGCCATCAAATAACTAAAAGAGCAATAACAGTGCAAAATCGGTAAAATCGCTGCACGGCGCCTCACGACTACTCTAAGAAGAATTAGAAGGGTGCATTCCCCCCTAAACCTCTCGGAATGGTCTAATCGATGAGACGAGCAAATTAGGAGCCTTCCGTGACCACCAAACCGCCAAAAATGCAATAAGAGTGCTAAATCGGCAAAAGGGATGCACGGGGCCTCACGGCAACTTCGGCGGAATTAGATGGGTGCATTGGGTCCCAAACCTCTTGGAATGGTCTAGTCCATGAGACAAGGAAATTAGGGGCCTTCCGTGGCCACCAAAGCACGAAAAAAGCAATAAGAGTGCAAAATCGGCAAAAGGGCTGCGCGGCACCTCACGGCAACTCTAAGCGGAATTAGATGGGTGCGTTGGGCCACAAACCTCTCGGAATGGACTAGTCGATGAGACGAGCTAATTAGGAGCCTTCTGCGATCGCCAAAACACGAAAAAAGCAATAAGAGTACAGAATCGGCAAAAGAGCTGCACGGCGCCTCAAGGCAACTCTATGCGGAATTAGATGGGTGCATTAGGCCCCAAACCTCTCAGAATGGTCTAGTTCATGAGACGAGGAGATTAGGAGCATTCCGTGGCCACCAAAGCACGAAAAAAGTTTTCAGAGTGCAAAATAAGCAAAAGGGCTGCACGGCGCCTCACGACAATTCTATGCGGAATTAGATGGGTGCATTGGGCCCCCAACCGCTCAGAATGGTCTAGTCAATTAGACGACCAGATTAGAAGCCTTCCGTGGCCACCTAACCACTAAAAAAGCAATAAGAGTGCAAAATCGACAAAAATGCTGCACGGCACCTCACGGCAACTCTAAGCGGAATTAGATGGGTGCATTGGACCTCAAACCTCTCGGAATGGTCCAGTCCATGAGACGAGGAAATTAGGAGCCTTCCGTGGCAACCAAAGCACGAAAAAAGCAATAAGAGTGCAAAATCGGCAAAAGGGCTGCACGACGCCTCACGACAATTCTAAGCGGAATTAGATGGGTGCATTGGGCCCCAAACCTCTCGGAATGGTCTAATTGATGAGATGAGCAAATTATGAGCCTTCTGTGGCCGCCGAACCTCTAAAAAAGTAATAAGAGTCCAAAATCAGCAAAAGGGTTGCAAGGCTACTCACAGCCACACTAAGCGGAATTAGATGGGTGCATAGGGCCACAAACCTCTCGAAATGATTAAGTCGATAAGAGGAACAAATTAGGAGCCTTCTGTGTCCCGCAAAACACGATAAAAGCAATAAGAGTGTAAAATCGACAAAAAAGATGCACGGCGCCTCTAAGAAACTCTAAACGGAATTTGATGGGTGCATTGGGCCGCAAACCTCTCGGAATGGTTTAGTCCATGAGACGACGAAATTAGGAGCATTTCGCGGCCACCAAAGCACGAAAAAAATAATAAGAGTGCAAAATCGGCAAAAGGGCTGCACGGCGCCTCATGGCAACTCTAATTGGAGTTAGATGGGTGCATTGGGCCCCAAACCTCTCGGAATGGTCTAGTCCATGGAACGAGGAAATTAGGAGCCTTCTGTGGCCACCAAAGCATGAAAAAAGCAATAAGAGTGCAAAATCGGCTAAAGGACTGCACGGCGCCTCACGGCAACTGTAAGCGGAATTAGATGGGTCCATTGAGACTGAAACCTCTCGGAATGTTCTAGTCCATGAGACGACGAAATTAGGAGCCTTCCATGGCCGCCAAAGCACGAAAAAAGCAATAAGAGTGCAAAATCGGTAAAAGTGCTGCACGGTGCATAACGGCAACTCTAAGCGGAATTAGAAGGTTGCATTGGCCCTAAGCCTCTGGGAATGGTCTAGTCGATGAGACGAGCAATTTAGGAGCCTTCCGTGGCCACCAAACCACTAAAAAAGAAATAACACTGCAAAATCGGCAAAAGGGCTGCACGGCGCCTCACGGCCACTCTAAGCGGAATTAGATGGGTGCATTGGGCCACAAACCCCTCGAAATGGTCTAGTCGATGAGACGAGCAAATTAGGAGCTTTCTGTGTCAACCAGAACACCAAAAAAGCAATAAGGGGGCAAAATCGGTAAAAGAGCTGCACGGCGCCTCACAGAACCTCTAAGCGGAATTAGATGGGTGCGTTGGACCCCAAACCTCTCGAAATAGTCTACTCCATAAGACGAGGAAATTAGGAGCCTTCCGTGGCCACCAAAGCATGAAAAAAGCAATAAAGGTGCAAAATCTGCAAAAGGGCTGCACGGCGCCTCACGACAATTATAAGCGGAATTAAATGGGTGCATTGGACCCCAAACCTCTCGGAATGGTCTAGTCGATGAGACAAGTAAATTAGGAGTCTTCCGTGGCCACAAAACCACTAAAAAAGCAGTAAGAGTGCAAAATCAGCAAAAGGGTTGCACGGCGCCTCACGGCAACTCTAAGTAGAATTAGTTGGGTTCATTGGGTCCCAAACCTTTAAGAATGATCTAGTCCATGAGACGAGGAAATTAGGGGTCTTCCGTGGCCACCAAAGCATGAAAAAAGTAATAAGAGTGCAAAATCGGCAAAAGGGTTCCACGGTGCCTTACGGCAACTCTAAGCGGAATTAGAAGGTTGGAGTGGGCCCTAAACCTCTCGGAATGATCTAGTCGATGAGACGAGTTATTTAGGAGCATTCCTAGCCACCAAACCACTAAAAAAGCAATAACAATGCAAAATCGGCAAAAGGGCTGCACGCCGCCTCACAACCACTCTAAACGGAATTAAATGGGTGCATTGGGCCACAAACCTCACGAAATGGTCTAGTTGATGAGACGAGCAAATTAGGAGCCTTCTGTGTCCACCAAAACACCAAAAAGTAATAAGAGTGCAAAATCGGCAAAAGGGCTGCATGGCGCCTCACGACAATTCTAAGCGAAATTAGATGGGTGCATTGGGCCCCAAACCTCCTGGAATGGTCTAGCCGATGAGACGAGCAAATTAGGAGTCTTCCGTGGCCACCAAACCACTAAAAAAGCAATAAGAGTGCAAAATTGGCAAAAGGGTTGGACGGCGCCTCTAGGCAACTCTAAGCGGAATTTGATGGATGCATTAGGCCCCAAACCACTCGGAATCGTCTAGTCCTTGAGACGAGGAAATTATGAGCCTTCTGTGGCCACCAAAGCACAAAAAAAGCAATAAGAGTGCAAAATCTGTAAAAGCACTGGACGGCGGCTCACGGCAACTCTAAGTAGAATTAGATGCGTGCATTGGGTCCCGAACCTCTCGGATGGTCTAGTCGATGAGACGAGCAAATGAAGAGCTTCCGTGACCAGCAAACCACTAAAAAAGCAATAAGAGCGCAAAATTGTTAAAAGGGTCGCACGGCGCCTCACGGCAACTCTAAGCGGAATTAGATGGGTGCATTAGGCCTCAAACCTCTCGGAATGGTCTAGTCCATGAGACGAGGAAATTAGGAGCCTTCCGTGGCCACCAAAGCACGAAAAAAGCAATAAGCGTGAAAAATCGGGAAAAAGGCTGCACGGCAACTCTAAGTAGAATTAGATAGGTGCATTGGGCCCCAAACCTCTCGGAATGGTCTAGTCCATGGGACGAGCAAATTATGAACCTTCCGCGGCCACCAAACAACTCAAAAAGCAATAAGAGAGCAAAATCAGCAAAAGGGCTGCACGGCGCGTCACGAAAACTGTAAGCGGAATTGGAAGGTTGCATTGGCCCTTAAATCTCTCGGAATAGTCTAGTTGATGCGATGAGTAATTTAGGAGCCTTCCGTGGCCACTAAACCACTAAAAAAGCAATAACAGTGCAAAATCACAAAAGGACTGCACGGCGCCTCACGGTAACTCTAAGCGGAATTAGATGGGTGCATTAGGCCACAAACCTCGCGGAATGGTCTAGTCTATGAGACGAGCAAATTAGGAGCCTTCCATGGCCACTAAACCACTAAAAAAGCAATAAGAGTGTAAAATCGGCAAAAGGGTTGCACGGTGCCTCTCGGCAACTCTAAGCAGAATTAGATGGGTGCATTGGGTCCCAAACTCTCGAAATGGTCTAGTCCATGAGACGAGGAAATTAGGGGCCTTCCGTGGCCACCAAAGCACGAAAAAAGCAATAAGAGTGCAAAATCGGCAAAAGTGCTGCACGGCGCCTCACGGCAACTCTAAGCGGAATTAGAAGGTTGCATTGGGCCCTAAACATCTCGGAATGGTCTAGTCGATGAGACGAGCAAATTAGGAGCCTTCTATGGCCACCAAGCCACTAAAAAAGCAATAAGAGTGCAAAATCGACAAAAGACAACCACAGCAACTCTGAGTGGAATTAAATGGTTGCATTGGGCCCCAAACCTCTCGGAATGGTCTAATCCATAAGACGAGGAAATTAGAAGCCTTCCGTGGCCACTAAAGCACGAAAAAAGCAATAAGAGTGCAAAATCGGCAAAAGGGCTGCACGGCGCCTCACGATAATTCTAAGCGGAATTAGATGGGTGCATTGGGCCTCAAACCTCTCGGAATGATCTAGTCCATGAGACGAGAAAATTAGAAGCATTCCGTGGCCACCAAAGCAAGACAAAAGTTTTCAGAGTGCAAAATAAGCAAAAGGGCTACACGGTGCCTCACGACGATTCTATGTGGAATTAGGTGAGTGCATTGGGCCCCCAACCGCTCAGAATGGTCTAGTCAATGAGACGAGCAGATTAGAAGCCTTCTGTGGCCACTTAACCACTAAAAAAGCAATAAGAGTACAAAATCGGTAAAAGCGCTGCACGGCGCCTCACGACAACTCTAAGCAGAATTAGAAGGTTGCATTGGGCCCTAAACCTCTCGGAATGGTCTAGTCAATGAGACGAGCAATTTAGGAGCCTTCCGTGGCCACCAAACCACTAAAAAAGCAATAACAGTGCAAAATCGACAAAAGGGTTGCACAGCACCTCACGGCCACTCTAAGTGGAATTAGATGGGTGCATTGGGCCACAAATCTCTCGGAATGGACTTGTCAATGAGACGAGCAAATTAGGAGCCTTCTGTGACTGCCGAAACACGAAAAAAGCAATAAAAGTACAAAATCGGCAAAAGGGATGCACGGCGCCTCACGGCAACTTCAGCGGAATTAGATGGGTGCATTGGGCCCCAAACCTCTCGGAATAGTCTAGTCCATGAGACGCGGAAATTAGGGGCCTTCCGTGGCCACCAAAGCACGAAAAAAGCAATAAGAGTGCAAAATCAGCAAAAGAGCTGCACGGCGCCTCACGGCAACTCTAAGCGGAATTAGATGGGTGCATTGGGCCACAAACCTCTCGGAATGGACTAGTCGATGAGACGAGCTAATTAGGAGCCTTCTGCGACCACCAAAACACGAAAAAAGCAATAAGAGTACAAAATCGGTAAAAGAGCTGCACGGCGCCTCAGGGCAACTCTATGTAGAATTAGATGGGCGCATTGGGCCCCAAACCTCTCGGAATAGTCTAGTCAATGAGACGAGGAAATTAGGAGCATTCCGTGGCCACCAAAGCACGAAAAAAGTTTTCAGAGTGCAAAATAAGCAAAAAGGCTGCACGGTGCCTCACGACAATTCTATGCGGAATTAGATGGGTGCATTGGGCCCCCAACCGCTCAGAATGGTATAGTCAATGAGACGAGCAGATGAAAAGCCTTCCGTGGCCACCTAACCACTAAAAATGCAATAAGAGTGCAAAATCAGCAAAAGCGCTGCACGGCACCTCACGACAACTCTAAGCGGAATTAGAAGGTTGTATTGGGCCCTAAACCTCTCGGAATGGTCTCGTCGATGAGACGAGCAAATTAGGAGCCTACCATGGCCACCATGCCACTAAAAAAGCAATAAAAGTGCAAAATCGACAAAAGACAGCCACGGCACCTCACAGTAACACTGAGCGAAATTAGATGGTTGCATTGGGCCCCAAACCTATCTGAATGGTCTAGTCCATGAGTCGTGGAAATTTGAAACCTTCCGTGGCCACCAAAGCACAAAAAAAGCAATAAGAGTGCAAAATCGACAAAAAGGCTGCACGGTACCTCACGGCAACTGTAAGCGGAATTAAATGGGTGCATTGGGCCCCAAACCTCTCGGAATAGTCTAGTCCACGGGACGAGCAAATTATGAGCCTTCCGCGACCACCAAACAACTAAAAGAGCAATAACAGTGCAAAATCGACAAAATCATTGCACGGCGCCTCATGATTACTCTAAGAAGAATTAGAAGGGTGCATTCGGCCCCAAACTTCTCGGAATGGTCTAATCGATGAGACGACCAAATTAGGAGCCCTCCGCGGCCACCAAACCACAAAAAATACACTAAGAGTGCTAAATCGGTAAAAGGGATGCACGGCGCCTCACGGCAACTTCAGCAGAATTAGATGGGTGCATTGGGCCCCAAACCTCTCGGAATAGTCTAGTCCATGAGACGAGGAAATTAGGAGCCTTCCGTGGCTATCAAAGCACGAAAAAAGCAATAAGAATGCAAAATCGGCAAAAGCGCTGCACGGCGCCTCACGGCAACTCTAAGCGGAATTAGATGCATGCATTGGGCCCAAAACCTCTCGGAATGGTCTAGTCCACGAGACAAGCAAATTATGAGGCTTCCGCATCCACCAAACAAGTAAAAAAGCAATAAGAGCGTAAAATCGACAGAAGGGCTGCACGACACCTCACGACAACTCTAACCGTAATTAGAAGGGTGCATTGGGCCCCAAACCTCTCGGAATGGTCTAGTCGATGAGACAAGCAAATTTGGAGCCTTCTTTGGCCACCAAACCATCAAAAAGGCAATAAGAGCGCTAAATCGGAAAAAGGGTTGCACAGCGTCTCCCAACAATTCTAAGCGAAATTAGATGGGTGTTTGGGCCACAAACCTCTCTGAATGGTCTAGTCAATAAGACGAGCAAATTAGGAGCCTTCTGTGGCCACCAAACCACTGAAAGAGCAATAAGAGTGCAAAATCGACAAAAAGGTTGCACGGCGCCTCACGGCAACTCTAAGCAGAATTAGATGGGTGCATTGGGTCCTTAACCTCTCGGAATGGTCTAGTCAATGATACGAGGAAATTAGGAGCCTTCTGTGGCCACCAAAGCACCAAAAAAGCAATAAGAGTGCAAAATCGACAAAAAGGCTGCACGGCGCCTCACGGCAATTGTAAGTGGAATTAGATGGGTGCATTGGGCCCGAAACCTCTCAGAATGGTCTAGTCCATGAGACGAGGAAATTAGGAGCCTTCCGTGGCCACCAAAGCACGAAAAAAGCAATAAGAGTGCAAAATCGGTAAAAGGGCTGCACGGCGCCTCACGGCAACTCTAAGCGGATTTAGAAGGTTGCATTGAGCCCTAAACCTCTCGAAATGGTCTAGTCGATGAGACGAACAATTTAGGAGCCTTCCTTGGCCACCAAACCACTAAAAAGCAATAACAGTGCAAAATCGGTAAAAGGGCTGCACGGCACCTCACGGCCACTCTAAGCGGAATTAGATGGGTGCATTGGGCCTTAAACCTCTCGAAATGGTCTAGTCGATGAGACAAGCAAATTAGCAGCTTCCATGGCCACCAAGCCACTGAAAAAGCAATAAAAGTGCAAATTCGGCAAAAGACAACCATGACACCTCACGACAACTCTGAGCAGAATTAGATGGCTGCATTGAGCCCCAAACTTCTCGGAATGGTCTAGTCCATGAGACGAGGAAATTAGAAGCCTTCTGTGGCCACCAAAGCATGAAAAAAGCAATAAGAGTACAAAATCGGAAAAAAAAAAAGCTGCACGGCGCCTCACTGCAATTGTAAGCGGAATTAAATGGGTGCATTAGGCCCCAAACCTCTCGAAATGGTCTAGTCCACTAGACGAGCAAATTATGAGCCTTCCGCGACCACCAAACAACTAAAAGAGCAATAACAGTGCAAAATCGGCAAAATCGCTGCACAGCGCCTCACGACTACTCTAAGAAGAATTAGAAAGGTGCATTCGGCCCCAAACCTCTCGGAATGGTCTAATCGATAAGACAAGCAAATTAGGTACCTTCCATGGCCACCAAAGCGCCAGGAATGCAATAAGAGTGCTAAATCGGCAAAAGGGATGCACTGGGCGCCTCACGGCAACTTCAGCGGAATTAGATTGGTGCATTAGGCCCCAAACCTTTCAGAATGGTCTAGTCCATGAGACAAGGAAATTAGGAGCATTCCGTGGCTACCAAAGCACGAAAAAAACAATAAGAGTGCAAAATCAGCAAAAGCGGTGCACGACGCCTCGCGGCAACTCCAAGCGGAATTAGATGCATGCATTGGGCCCAAAATCTCTCGGAATGGTCTAGTCCACGAGATGAGCAAATTATGAGCCTTCCGTAGCCACCAACCAAGTAAAAAAGCAATAAGAGCGCAACATTGGCAGAAGGGCTGCACGGCGCCTCACGACAACTCTAACCGGAATTACAAGAGTGCATTGGGCCCCAAACCTCTCGAAATGGTCTAGTCAATGAGATAAGCAAATTAGGAGCCTTCCTTGGCCACCAAACCACCAAAAAGGCAATAAGAGTGCTAAATCGGCAGAAGGGCTGCACGGCGCCTCACGACAACTCTAATCGGAATTAGAAGGGTGCATTGGGCCCCAAACCTCTCGGAATGGTCTAGCCTATGAGACGAGCAAATTAGGAGCCTTCCGTGGCCACCAAACCACTGAAAAAGCAATAAGAGTGCAAAATCGGCAAAAGGGTTGCACGGCGCCTCACGGCAACTTTAAGCAGAATTAGATAGGTGCATTGGGTCCCAAACCTCTCGGAATAGTCTAGTCGATGATACGAGGAAATTAGGAGCCTTCCGTGGCCACCAAACCACTGAAAAAGCAATAAGAGTGCAAAATCGACAAAAGGGTTGCACGGCGCCTCACGACAACTCTAACTGGAATTAGAATGGTGCACTGGGCCCCAAACCTCTCGGAATGGTCTAGTCGATGAGACGAGCAAATTAGAGGCCTTCCTTGGCCACCAAACCGCCAAAATGCAATAAGAGTGCTAAATCGGCAAAAGGGATGCACGGCGCCTCACGGCAACTTCAGCGGAATTAGATGGGTGCATTGGGCCCCAAACCTCTCGGAATGGTCTAGTCCATGAGACAAGGAAATTAGGGACCTTCCGTGGCCACCAAAGCACGAAAAAGCAATAAGAGTGCAAAATCGGCAAAAGGGCTGCACGGCGCCTCACGGCAACTCTAAGCGGAATTAGATGGGTGCATTGGGCCACAAACCTCTCGGAATGGACTAGTCGATGAGACGAGCAAATTATAAGCCTTCTGTGACTGCCAAAACACGAAAATAGCAATAAGAGTACAAAATCAGCAAAAGAGCTGCACGGCGCCTCAGGGCAACTCTATGCTGAATTAGATGGGTGCATTGGGCCCCAAGCCTCTCAGAATGGTCTGGTCCATGAGACGAGGAAATTAGGAGCATTTCGTGGCCACCAAAGCATGAAAAAATTTTCAGAGTGCAAAATAAGCAAAAGGGCTGCACGGTGCCTCACGACAATTCTATGCGGAATTAGATGGGTGCATTGGGCCCCCAACCGCTCAGAATGGTCTAGTCAATGAGACGAGCAGATTAGAAGCCTTCCGTGGCCACCAAAGCACGAAAAAAGCAATAAGAGTGCAAAATCGGGAAAAAGGTTGCACGGCGCCTCACGGCAACTGTAAGCGGAATTAAATGGGTGCATTGGGCCCCAAACCTCTCGGAATGGTTTAGTCTACGAGACGAGCAAATTATGAGCCCACCGCGGCCACCAAACAACTAAACGAGCAATAACAGTGCAAAATTGGCAAAATCGCTGCACAGCGCCTCACGACTACTCTAATAAGAATTAGAAGGGTGCATTTGGCCCAAACCACTCGGAATGATCTAATCGATGAGACGAGCAAATTAAGAGCCTTTCGTGGCCACCAAACCGCCAAAAATGCACTAAGAGTGCTAAATCGGCAAAAGGGATGCACAGCGCCTCACGGCAACTTCAGTGGAATTAGATGGGTGCATCGGGCCCCAAACCTCTCGGAATGGTCTAGTCCATGAGACGATAAAATTAGGAGCCTTCCGTGGTAACCAAAGCACGAAAAAAGCAATAAGAGTGCAAAATCGGCAAAAGCACTGCACGGCGCCTCGCGGCAACTCCAAGCGGAATTAGATGCATGCATTGGGCCTAAAGCCTCTCGGAATGGTCTAGTCCACAAGACGAGCAAATTATGAGCTTTCCGTAGCCACCAACCAAGGAAAAAAGCAATAAGAGCCCAAAATCAGCAGAATGGTTGCACGGCGCCTCACGACAACTCTAACCGGAATTAGAAGGGTGCATTGGGCCCCAAACCTCTCGAAATGGTCTAGTCGATGAAACGAGCAAATTAGGAGTCTTCCTTGGCCACCAAACCACCAAAAAGGCGATAAGAGTGCTAAATCGGAAAAAGGGTTGCACGGCGCCTCACGACAATTCTAAGCGGAATTAGATGGGTGGGTCAGGCCCCAAACCTCTCTGAATGGTCTAGTCAATGAGACGAGCAAATTAGGAGCCTTCCATTGCCACCAAACCACTGAAAAATCAATAAGAGTGCAAAATCGGTAAAAGGGTTGCACGGCGCCTCACGGTAACTCTAAGCAGAATTAGATGGGTGAATTGGGTCCCAAACCTCTCGGAATGGTCTAGTCGATGATACGAGGAAATTAGGAGCCTTCCGTGGCCACCAAAGAACCAAAAAAGCAATAAGAGTGCAAAATCGACAAAAAGGTTGCACGGCGCCTCACAGCAACTGTAAGCGGAATTAGATGGGTGCGTTGGGCTCCAAACCTCTCGGAATGGTCTAGTCAATGAGACTAGCAAATTAGGAGCCTTCCATGGCCACCAATCCACTAAAAAAGCAATAAGAGTACAAAATCGACAAAAGCGCTGCACGGTGCCTCACGGCAACTCTAAGCGGAATTAGAAGGTTGCATTGGGCCCTAAACCTCTCGAAATGGTCTAGTCAATGAGACAAGCAAATTAGGAGCCTTCCATGGCCGCCAAGCCACTAAAAAAGCAATAAGAGTGCAAAATCGACAAAAAAGTTGCACGGCGCCTCACGGCAACTCTAAGCGGAATTAGATGGTTGCATTGGGCCCCAAACCTCTCGGAATGGTCTAGTCCATGAGACGAGCAAATTAGGAGCCTTCCATTGCCACCAAGCCACTATAAAATTAATAAGAGTGTAAAATCGGTAAAAGTGCTGCACGGTGCCACACGACTATTCTAAGCGGAATTAGATGGCTGCATTGGGCCCAAAACCTCTCGCAATGGTGTAGTTGATGCGACGAGCAAATTAGGAGTCTTTCGTGGCCACCAAACCACTATAAATGGAATTAGAGTGCAAAATCGACAAAAGTGTTGCACGGTGCCACAAGACAACTCTAAGCGGAATTAGATGGGCTCGTACGGCCTCAAACCTCTGGGAATGGTGTAGTTGATGAGACCAGCAAATTAGAAGCCTTTCGTTGCCACCAAACCACTATAAATGGAATAAAAGTGCAAAATCGATAAAAGTGCTGCACGGTACCACAAGGCAACTCTAAGCGGAATTAAATGGGCTTATTAGGCCTCAATCCTCTCGGAATGGTGTAGTTGATAAGACGAGCAAATTAGGAGCCTTCCGTGGCCACCAAACTACTATAAAAGGAATCAGAGTGCAAAATCTGCAAAACTGCTGTACGGTGCTGCACGACAACTTTAAGCGGAATTAGATGAGTGCATTGGACCCCAAATCTCTCGGAATGGTATTGTTGATGAGACGAGAAAATTAGGAACCTACCGTTGCCACCAAACCACTATAAAATTAATAAGAGTGCAAAATCAGTAAAACTGCTGCATGGTACCACACAGCAACTCTAAGTTGAATTAGATCACATTAGGCCCCAAACCTCTCAAAATGGTGTAGTTGATGAGACAAGCAAATTAGGAGCCTGTCGTGGCAACCAAACCACTATAAAATTAATAAGAGTGCAAAATCGGTAAAAGTGTTGTACGGTGCTCCACGGTAACTCTAAGCAGAATTAGATGGGCTCATTGGGCCCCAAACCTCTCGTAATGGTGTAGTTAATGAGACGAGCAAATTAGGAGCCTTCCGTGACCACTAAACCACTTTAAAAGGAATAAGAGTGTAAAATCGGTAAAAGTACTACACAGTGCCACCCGGTAATTCTAAGCGGTATTTGATGGGCTCAGTAGGCCTCAAACCTCTCGGAATGATATAGTTGATGAAACAAGCAAATTAGGAGCCTACCATAGCAACCAAACCACTATAAAATTAATAAAAGTGCAAAATCGGTAAAAGTATTGTATGGTGCCACATGGCCACTCTAAGCGGAATTAGATGGATGCATTGGGCCACAAACCTCTCGAAATTGTGTAGTTGATGGGACGAGCAAATTACTAGCCTTCCGTGGCCACGAAACCACAGTAAGTGGAATATGAGTGCAAAATCGACAGAAGTGCTGCACGGTGCCACACGGCAATTGTAAGCAAAATTAGTTGGGCTCATTGGGCCCTAAACCTCTCGGAATGGTGTAGTTGATGAGACGAGCGAATTATGAGCTTTCCATGGCCACCAAACCACTATAAAAGGAATATGAGTGCAATATCGGTAAAAGTGCTGCATGGTGCACATGACAACTCTAAGCGGACTTAGATGAGCTCATGGGGCCCCAAACCTCTCGGAATGATGTAGTTGATTAGACGAGCAAATTTGGAACCTTCCGTGGCCACCAAACCACTATAAAAGGAATACGAATGCAAAATTGTCTTGTGGTGTCATAAGTACTCGTGTGACGCAACCAGAAAAATAAAATGTCACAATTATCCGTGTGATATGATCAGAATAACAAAATGTCATAATTACTCATGTGACACGATTAAAATAACAAAATATGTACGCACAAGAATCCAATTGGACCAATATTAGAACAATAACTATAAACAATGAGCCGAAACAATTTTTCAAAATCTTATCTAAAAGATGTATTTTTAAAGCACACTATAAAATATTTAATAACTATAAATCAATTTTAAGAAATAAGAGGTTTCTAAATTCAGTATATATATATTTTTTTTTGCAAAGTTTGTGAGTTATGTTTAAATTGTAGATTTTCTTTTTAATTCAAATGGTAATATAAATTTTTAGAAGTAAATAATTTGTAAACTATTGCAAAACATTTTATTGCTATATAAACAACTTAAAAATTATGTTTACGATTAATGTTAAACATAAATATAGTTTCTAGAATATCCAAAAGTTCATAAACTAACATATATACATCATGAATGAATTTACTTACCTTAATTAAGCACAAATTCACGAAATAAGCTCAATGATCGCATGAACTTATACAATTACAGAATGAATATAATTACAATCTTATCACCATAATAATTTTTCTTCGACAAATTTAACCTTATTATAATAAATCAGAAATCCTATCCTTTTTGTGTCCAATTTTCAACTCTACCATTGTCACACTAAACCTTTTTTAATTAACCCTTTAGATCTCTAATCAACTTGAAATTTTATATGGACATTATAGACATATTAATCCACCTCTGTAAAAATTTCACATTAATCCGGGACTGCTAACTTGGGTAACAAATTATTCGTTTCAGCCTTTTAAAAACTATCCAGAAAATTTTATCATGATAATAACACACTATAAGAATTTTAATAAATTTTGTAGTCGCTCAAAAATCACGAAATTTTATATCTAATAGAAGACACATTAATCCACCTCTAGTAAAAATTTCACGTTAATCCGAGACTACTAACTTGGGTAACAAATTATTTGTTTCAGGCTTTTGAAAACTATCCAAAAAAATTTATCCTGATAATGACATACTATAAGAATTTTAATAAATTTTGTAGCTGCTCAAAAATCATGAAATTTTATATCTAATAGAAGACATATTAATCCACCTCCAGTAAAAATTTCACATTAATCCGGGATAGCTAACTTGAGTAACAAATTATTCGTTTCAGCCTTTTAAAAACTGTCTAGAAAATTTTACCCTGATAATAGCATACTATAAGAATTTTAATAAATTCTGTAGTTGCTCAAAAATCAAGAAATTTTATATGCTAATAGAAGACATACTAATCTATCTAAATATTAAATTTTAATATTTTCGAGTAGTATAGCCAAACTTAATAATTTCTCAAAATTGACCGATTCTCAAAGCAGAATATTTCAGCAGTACTTAATTTCGAAAATTTTATATGCTAATTATTACATAATTTAATCCCTCTCCAAAATCATCTAAATCAATCTCCTAACACCAACAATGCATACTTTCTTAAATCAAAACTCACTTGATTCAAAAAGAAACAACTACATGCTTCAATATATTCATCATTCTAGAAGTAAAATCAATAACCTATAAGATATAATCTAAATATTGATTTTTGAGACTCTGTGTTGATTAAATTTGCTGGAGAAAAAATGTATATTATTTCTTTTATTTTTCTCTTAAAAGTACTTTATTTATAATGTACAATTCTTGTAGTAGTAGGAATTCTAGTCTCTATACAAATCCCATTTAAACTAAAACCTATGATGATATATACTTCTTTTAATAAATCAATATTCTTTTCTTTTCAAGCTTCCTAAACAAGGTAAAATTCTATAATTAATTAATTACTATTTTCTTCTTAAAAAAAATATATTGCGTTACAATGGGCATACACTTTCTTTCATTGCTGCTGAGAAAAGCAAGATTAGGTTTTTTCTTGCAGTGTTGTCTTTTACTCTTGTATTTTTATAACCTTCATAATTTGTAGTTTTTTCTTTGTTACCATCCTTAGCTTAAATTTTTTTTACCTAGGTTAATTTCATTCTAGTATGTAAAAACAAAAAAGACTTTGGAATAGTTTCTTTTCTTCGGTTATTATTGTTTATCTAGCATGTAAAATGTGTCATTTTATGTTCTATTAGAAAGTTAGTTTTAACTCATTTTTGTTACGGTAAAGGAATAAATCAAATCCTGTTTGCGCAACCCACTTTGCTTTCAACACTTCACTTACCCCTTTTTTTTTCCATTTTATTTGGCTACCCTTGATTGACAATTAGGGTATTCTCGCTCCCTTCAGCCCACTATTGTCTTTAGTAGCTAACCATAAAACTCTTCCTTATAATATATATTATTTAAGTTTATTTCCATTGTATCATGTTTATAGGTTAGCACAATATCACAAGTGACTAATATTGTTAATGTTGAATATTTTTCCACTATCTGAGGAAAACCTTTTGGTGCCTACCCATATTTTTTTTTTTTTTTCCTTTTAATAGTCTCTTAAAGTAACAATTTTGAAAAACGATTGTTTGATGTCTCTTTTAGGGTGGATGATATCTTACCAGATGGATCTTCTGGTTGAGCAAGTTAAGATGCTTGGAAGAAAGATTGCATTAAGCACGAGTAACTTGAAACGCCTGGTGGAGCAGTCTGTGAATGACCCTAGTAACTCGAAACTCAAGTATGTTTCTCTCTTTTGTCATGCACACACACAAACACAAACAAAATGCGCATTTCTTTTTAGTATATTTACTTTTAATGTGCTAAGGAAAGTTATCAAATTACCACTCCAGCATGATGAAAGGGACTCTAGAGTTATATGCGAGATCATTATGTCACTATTTTTGTTAAGAAATTTATATATCAACTTGATACTTTGTTTGCTAGCTAATTCATATTTATTTAACTTTGATGTTGTCGTTGGATATGTTTACAAGTCAATCTAGTCTGGTGCTTTTTCAATGCATGTTGCGCTTATTAATAGTCTAAACCATCTAATTTCTTTGTGCAATGCTCTATGCTTTAAAATTTTTTATTTAGACTAATTTTGGCTTCACACAATTAAAATTTACTATTGCATTTGTAGATGATTGAAAGTAGTGCCCATGGTGATGAATATGATGGAGTGATCTTCTCTTAACTTATATGGGTAGGCTTGTGTTTGTTAATTATCTTTGCAACTTTATGGTTTCTCTTACAATCAATTTTTAATCTCTGTCTCTCTTTTTGTTGGTTTAGAATTTAATTGATCCTGCTAGATCTGAGAGTTCAAAAAATAAAACAACTGGACGACAGAGAAAAGAAGGATCTTACATAAACAAAAATCCTCCAACTCTTGGAACTGTACATTTCTCATAATTGTATATATTAACATTGATGAAGTGTCTTATTTTATTATTTATACCGTCTTGATGATGAATTGTTTTATTTATTAACAAAAAATAAATCAATGTGATGTCTTGATTTTTGTCCCTCTAAGCACTGAGCAATATCAAATTGGCATCAAAATGATGTTTTAAGTGTTAACAAAGTGATTATCTTGAACTAAAATCCAGTCATAGGTTATAATTCTGAGAATGAATGATAGGACTAAAATATTGTTTACTTTTCTATATGAAATTTGGACATTTATTGTTCACTATCTGTCTATAATTTCTATTATTTCAATAAATATAATGATAGGAAAGTTGAGTAAGGGGAAGGCATCTTATGTTCCCCATCGAGATTCTGAGCTTACCATCTTCGGCAACCTTCACTGAGTGGGCACGGGCATGTTTCGCTGAGTACTAGATGCAACAGTATCAATAATAAATGAATACTAGGTAAAGGTCATTTATATTTTTATGAGAAATTGCCATTTTATTTATGCATACAAGTTGATGGGCTGGTAACTTGCACCCGTATTTAAATTAAGTTGCTTCTTAATTTTTTTAGTGTTTTGTTGTTGTATACATGTTGAATTTATAGTCAAACTGTTATGCTTTATTACAAATTGCTTTGTAAATGATAACCTTTTGCAATGTCAATATCTATCTGTTTCTCCTCGATCACAAAAGTTTATACTGGAGAAAACAAAGGTGATGCTTTTTTGTTTGTTTAATATTTGACAGCTTATGCGTATAATTACAGCTTACATTGAAGAAACTCATAGTACACTGATGTTTTCTGTACAGGTTTTCAGATGACCTGTTAGTAGAGATGGTAACTGGGAACGAATCCTTTTCAGACTTTCCCATTCCAACTTACCAAAAATGTAGCCTGTGCCCTACATTGCAGCGGCTGCTACTGCTAATTTCCTTCCTGCTATACATTCCCTTGCCACCCCACAAAAGCAGCAAGGAAGAAAGGAAGAAATAAATAAATCTCATCTAAGTGTTCTCTCCCCCTCTTATCTTTGTTGTCTTAATATCTCCATCACCATTGCTGGTTGACCCATTGTCATCTGACACCAAATGACGCATATTTGAAGAAATGATATACAGGCCCCATTGTAATTCGAACCAAGGCCATAAAATGCTAAGATGCCTTGTAGGAGTTACTTGAAGGAGATAAAGAGGAGATATTGTGAATGAGTGGAGGCTGGTAGCTGCAGAAAATGAAAGAAGCACTAATGTTGATGTGCGTACTAAGTTATGAAAATATTACATATTGTCAAGGATAATATTGTATCATGCCATAGGTAGGAGTAGGACAGGAAACCTAAATTTTGTGCCTGCTCTAAACCCAACTCGAGTGATATTCGTGTCTCCATATATATATATATATTCAAATGATGATTTATGTCCATAGCAGTCCTTGATTTTTACTTAAGAAACCAGGGTGTTGAAGTTAGGTATTTATGAGGCTGACGTAGATTTGCGTCACAAAACTCAATCTTATATTTTCTTTTCAACTTAATCTATTTTATTTTATTGATAAGAAATCATTAATTAAGAAGTATTAAAGAGAAATCTCGACCATCAAATAATCTGGAACTTGACCAATTGAGGAAGGGGATGCTTCTTGGTGTCGGTCATGAGGAGATTATGACCTGAAGGCAAAAGGTTTCAGATTTTTTTTCCCACCATTTTTAATTGATGTTCTACTTGTTTGTTGATTATTATTCATAATTCATCAATCTGTTATGGACGGAAGAAGGTTAAGTGAAAATGTAGTCAGGGTTGGAGGAGAAGGAAGAAGCTAAAGCTGCTCCTATGAGCAGAATCCAGAGACTCACCAAGCTCACACTTGCATCCACAAAGAATAAAATTCCTAGTTTGAGTGATGTGTTCGGTCATCAATATAGTCATTCTATTGGTGAGGATGATGTAACTTCTTATTCTAATTTTTATCAAGTTACTTTCATTATGGTCATTGGTTTGTGTGTTTTGGATGCTATGTTGCTTCCAACTTGAAAAGAATCCAAGGCAGTTGTCTTGAATAATGTTCCAAATGCGTGATACAAAAAGGTCAAATATGCAACAAAATTTATTAAACTGAAAATTGGATCTTACCTTTGCTTTTTGAATTTCTGGCAGTAGTTACTTTTTATTTTTGAGGCTGTGCCCTCACTTGCACAATTGTTGGACTTGTAAGCCTGAATCAAATTTGGTTATCTTGGTGCCAGATCAATAAGTTGTTATCATTTTTTCGTAACATGTTTCTCTGTGTTCCTTTATTCATGCTAGGTAATTGAACAATAACCAATTGATGGAAGAATACCTGATGCCTTTCAAAAGCTTACAGGATTGACTAATCCATAGGCATTTTTCCGTTGAATTACATACTTTTTGATTGTATTCATATCTGAGTTTGGGTTGTGATCATATATATTGTGGTGCAGGGGTATATCAGCTAACAAACTGCCTCCCTCAATGGCAAATTTGGCAGCTCTCAGAACATTATGAGTAATAACCTTGTGATAAAAGAATACATTGCCAATTTATCCATGACCTATGTTTACTTTCTGGATTGCAAACACTAGCAGAACAATAAACTGTCTGGATTTCTCAATGTTTTACAGGATATTCAACTAAATGATTTGTATGCACCTCAGCTCCTCTGCCACTTTATGTTTATATATGTTTAATGATGTCAGTATTGTAAGGTTCTGTTTTAGTTGAGTAATAGTAATAGCACAGAGCCTTCAGCAATTAACAAGTCTCCTCATTTTTATGTAGAAACATATAGAACAATTTATTCTCCGGGCCTATACCTGACAAGCCATTCTCGAAAAGTACAAGAATCAGCAGATACAGCAGCAAAATGAGTCTCTATCTAATGATCTGAAAAAAATAAAATAAAATAAAATAAAACTCCTGAATGAGCATCATGATCAGTCATTGGATGCTTATAATAATCTTATTAATAAATCTATTGGTAGAAGTGACACTGTAGATATTTTTGCTGTTGACCAATTATTTTTTGTGAAGAAGTCGCCTCCACAAAATGGAGTTGCTGCTTCTGACCAGACTTTTACACCTGGTGGGCTCGGAGATGGTACTCCAAAGGTGTGTCCATCATATTGGTCTGGAATAAATTACAATTTAACTACCTAATTGAAACATAACTACAAATGGAATGATTTTTTCAATTTTATTATAATTAACTCCATTCTGTTAGGGAATCTCCGTTAAATTTAACAGTCAATAGTATAAATATGATCAAAACACCAAAATACCCTCATGTTAAAAAATTAAATAAAAGAGTTTACTTAAAAAAATAAAAGTAAAATAAGGATGTTCTTTTCATCTGGGAAGAAACTTTAACCATCTATTAACAAAATCAGTAACCATCATCAACCTAACTTCAAAACATTAGCAAAAATTGAAAAAAGAAAAAAATCACCAACCCAATGTGCAATCATCAATCTTTAACCCGCAAAAATCATTAATCATCTACTCATTGCAACTCATACACCCATTGCAATCATCAGTTTAAAAAATCATCAACAATCACCAGTAAAAAAATTTTCAACAATCACCAGTTCAACCCCATCAATAAAAAATCATCAATATCTTCGAAAAAGAAAAAAAAAAAATCAACAATCAACCTAAAAACACAAAAAAATAACCAAATCATATTTAAAAAATCACAAAAAAAGAATATTAAAAAATAGGACCCAGATTCATCTAGATTCTTAAACAAACCCAAATGAAACCTATGAATCTGGATTCATTTCAAAATGAGGATGAATTTGGGTTCCTTCCAAAACTCGAATGAAATATGAGTTCATTCAACATAACCTAAATTCATCTAGGTTTGATCATGGATTCGATCATCGAACCAGATTTCATCTGGCCTCATTCAATAGAACCCAGATGAAATTAGGGTTCTTTGAATGAACTCAGATTTATTCAGGTTCTAAAACTAACTTAGATAAATCTAAATTCGAATGAGAAAAAAAGAAGAAGAAAAGGAGGAGGAGGAGGAAGAGGAGGAGAAGAGAGAGGAACAAGAGAGAGACGGTGTTTTGGGTGGTGGGAAAGAATAAGAAGGAGAGAGACATTTGATTAAAAAGAATTAATTTTAAAAGAAAATTTAAAAAATAAGATAAATAATGTTAAAAGGCAATTTTACTCTTCAATCTGTTAACTCTAACCAAGTGGACTAACAACGAGTGGGTTTATTGTAATAAAAGTAAAAAGTTAACTCCTCTTGTAATTACGTTTTAACTGAGTAGTTAAATTTGTAATTCGCTCTATTGGATTGTGTATGTATTTTGTAAGCAAGTCAGTTTTCAGTTTCACATGCTGTAATTCCTCGTACTGGATCACATATGTTGTTACTAATGTTATATTTCAGAGGAAAAATCATTTTATTCTTAACTTTTGAGAAATAATTAGATTTTTAATTATGTTTTGGAAAAGGACGAAATGGACCCTAAAATTTCAAAAAATAATTAAATTAATCCATTTTATTAGTTAACTAATAGTCAAACCTAATGAAAAATATAAAAAAAAAAAAAAAAAAACTCATTTACTCTTGGACTTAGTTAAAATGGATAGAAAGACCATCATACCCCTATCTATAGTTAATATGGAGGAGAAAGAAGAGATAGCTGACATTGATAAGAAAGAAACGATGGCTTCATTTGGGTTCAAACCTAGATGCAGTTGGTCAAGTTGAAGCAATTGCAAGCACAGCGAAGGAGATACGGCTACAGCGAAGGAGAAATAGGCAACGATTAAAACCCAGAACCCAAATGAAGTTGGTGAGGTTGAACACTCGTAGGCGCATCAAAAGAGATACAATTACAATTGAGGAGAAAGAGCAAAGAGAGATACGGTTCCATATGTTGTGGTGAGAAAGATGACGTTGCAGTTAATGGTAAGAGAGAGACACACAGATGAGATATCTAGGTTCGATGGAATTGAAGCGATGCTGGGATGAGTTTTTTTTTTTTTTTTAAAGAAAAAAATATTTAATTTTTTAATTTTTTTTGTTAATGTTAAAAATTTTCAATTCTTTTAAAGGTAAATATCATTTTTATTATGTTTAAATTAATTTTTTATTTTTATCGAATATACATTTTTCATTCATTATTATTTTTAAAATTTTTCTTAGTTGTTTATTTTTAATTTTTTTTTTCAAATTATCTAATTCGTACATGTGTCAAGATTCTGAGTTGTAATTTGAAATGACAAAATTACCTCTGCATACCATTTCATCCATTAGGCTTAACCGTTAGTTGATTGATGAAATGAATTATTTAATACTTTTTCGAAACGTTAAGATCTATTTTATCTTTTTCCAAAATATAGTTAAAAATTTAATCATTTCCCTAAAATTAGAGACTAAAATGATTTTTTCCTTATATTTCATTTAGGGGTGGGCATTTGGGTGTTCAGTTCGGTTCCTACCGGAACCGACCCGAACCGATAAATTCATCGGTTTTCAAAATGGAAACCGAACATGGATATTTGAAACATGGAAACTGACCTAAACCGAACAGGATCGGATCGGTTCGGTTCGGGTCGGTTCCCTGTTTAACACCAAAGCCAGGTTCTCCCATATTTATCCTCCTCCACATTCATCCTAAAGAGATCTCAAACTTCATCAATACTCAACCAGATCAAAACTCAATCAAACCAAATAATAAAAAACCCCACCACATAATAAATCCCAAACCAAAAAGTAAAAAAACCCACCACACAAAGGGCTCAAACCAAAAATCAAAAAACCCAGCAAGATTGACAAAATATTTGGTGAAAGAGGCAAAGAACGACCATATCGTTCGGCGAAAAAGGCATAGACGGACAAGATCTGTGACAGGGATGAGATCGACAAGGTCAACGGCGACATGAGAGGCGACTTGGGGCTTCGATCAGCGACGGGACAAGGAAGAAGTAAAAAAAAGAAGATCGGCGGGACAAGAAAGATGAGATCGACGACAGCGACGAGATCGGTGACAGCGACGAGATCGGCGACATGATCGGTGACGTGAAGGACGACATAGGGTTTCGATCGGTGATGGAATGAGGAAGAAGAAGGAAGCAAAAGAAGATTAAAGAAAAAGAAAGAACAAAAAGAAACAGAGAAACGAGGAGGAAGATGATGCAAGAAGACCAGCGATAGATTATGAGATATGAGGATTCTGACTTCTGAATGTGGTAGGTGATGGGTTGTGCTTATATAGGGGCACAACAAATTACGCATGTGTCCCTCATAATTGCACAAATTGCTAATGTACCCTTAAACTGGGTGTTTCACGGATCGGGTCAGTTCTGGATACCCAGAACCGACCCAATCCGTGAAACATAGTGTTTTGTAAGCAAGAGATCCGAACACTTGAAATTGAACATGAAAATCGACCCGAACACCCACGGATCGGTTCGGCTCGGGCTGTTTGGGTCGGTTCTATGTTTTGATGCCCACCCCTAATTTCATTATCAATTATTGTAGTGTGAAACATCAAACCACATATTCTGTGATGATATTTTTGGAGAGAGACCTGTTGGAGTTCGTAAAACTGTGAGTTTGATGCTTATATATGTCTTACCAATTACTTTTTCTCTTGTTCCTGATCTGTGATTGATAATTTTGTAGTTGCAGCATCTTATATTATTGTAATTTGATAAATTTGTGATCCTCTCTCTCTCTCTCTCTCTCTCGTGTTTATTTTTTATTATTCTAAGTCATTTTGATACTTTGGTATATTTGTGTGATTTCATGATTTGAGCTTTTGTTCTCTCTTCTTAGTTCTAGTTTATATGATTTAAATAAATTTACTGGTTATCTTAATAATAAAAAAGTTAAGCGATACTTGAAAGGTGCTGGGAATGGTATATATATACTTTGAAGAATGAAATGAATTCAACTTCTGAACCGCAGTTCGTAGACTTGAAAGCTGTTTTCATCCTCATGTTTAGTACTTTGTGACATTATGCTTATAAAAATGTGTACTGAATAATCAGTCCTACATATTTTTTTAATATTGTAAAACACGCCCTACATCTATTTATTTCTTCTGTCATGTAATTGTTTAAGATGTGCCGTATATTTGTTTTCATGTTCATGCACGTACATAAATAAAGCAAATGTTTCTGTTAATTTCTTCTGTCATGTAAAGTATTTCAATTTTCTGTTACTTCATTGATGTAATTCTAGTACTTCATTCTGTAACTTTTGCTTACTGAATTCATCTACTGGGAAGAACTAAGGTGATATAGTCAATATTAATCCACTAAGTCTAGGCAAATCTGATTAAATATTTTGATTATTCTTTGCAAGGTAAAGCAAGTCTTAAAGTTGATAGGAGTGATCTTCATGACAACTGGAATGATGCATAACGGTATTATGGTAAGTTGTCACTATCAGATAGTCTCATATTAATTGAAGAAGTGAATTTGAATTGGTTTATAAGGTAAGAGTAAATCTCCACTCATAAACTAGTTTTTGTAGTGGAGTTAGGATTAAGACCCTTTTTCTGATATGGTATCAGAGTCTTGAATTGGTCTCTATCTAAGTTGCATGACCCAAACTCAATTGCATGGATGCAAGTAGGTAAACTTCCACTCAAAATTTAGCTTTTGTGATGGAATTAGGCTCAAGACCCTTTTTAAATATTCTGTGTTCGTTTTGGTTTATTATATCATTCATAAGTTTTATACCTCTATTAAGTAGAAGAAAACATAGCTAAAGTTAGCTAGGTAAACCTACTTTTCATCATACATAAATCATCTACTATCTTCACAATTTTACAAAATATACAAATTGAATGAAATCAATACTTTATTAATATTTATAAAACCGTTTACATAATTATAAGATTTTAGGGCACGAACCCCAACAGCTCTTACATGAGGATATAGTTTAAATTGTTGTATTTTGTGATTAGCTTCTTCCTTTTATTCTCCAGTTTAATTTGTTGCGTTTAATCTATTGATCAGGAAGTCAGTCATTAAAGGCAAGCTGATGTCTCTTCTGCAAGTGTCTTCATTGCTATCTTTACTAATAGAAATTCATTATATGATTAGTCAATCAAGCCGTCATGAGTGCATTAATCTAGATTAAAGTGTTAACTACTGTTTCAAGTTAGTTAAAGTCAGCGATTTGGTTTTTGGTGCTGACTAGGCAGCATCTGTACACGTGTGTGGCTGAACTTATTTGACGCTTCTCTTTATGGAAATGAAGACAAAGTAAATATAAGTTCTTTTAATGAAAAATCATCAGGTTTTCCTAGCTCTATGTTTTTAGTTTTATTCACCACTCTCTACTTCTAGCCTCTTCTCAAACTAGTCTCTGGTTTTATAGTTTCTATTATCTAATGCAATACAGTCATACAGAATCTCAAGAAACAAAGCCTGAGGATCTTAATTATTTGCTTTCTTATTTTGGTGGAGTTTCATGTCTTTTTGTTATGATAAATGGGAATAAAGTTTCATATTTGTTTTTTAACCTGAAAAACAAAAACAAGATGCTGAATCTATTCAGGTTTAGTGAGATTAAGTATTACAAACGTAATCTAAATAATTACCGTCACAATATAAAAAAGGGTGGCTCCATTGTCACCCAATAAAGTTCTTCTAACACCCACATTTTGATGAAAATTTTTATGACTAAGATATACATATTTAAAATTACTTAAAAGGATTTATGAAATTAAAAACAAAAAAACAAACGTACCAAGCACCCACCCATCTACTCGTCGCAAATCCTAAATTATATTAAAAACCAGAACCACTAATTCAATCATGTAAATAATTTGTTAAAATAATAATGCTGTTTTCACGACCTACTTAATTTCTTGTGTTTACTAATGCTGGGAGTAATTTCCAGGAACGTTGTTTGTGATTCCTCCGTGGGTGCTTGCCTTTGGATATTACATTCTAGTTGTCCTGATGTTATTGTCAAGCTAGCAACTGCAGCTTTAGTCAATATTTTTCATCTGTCGATGTTGTAGAATCAAAAGCCAGGAGCTTAAGGTAATTTGCATACTTAACTATGCTGAGATTGTGAATTGCACCAAGAACACACCCATGCTAGAGCCCACCATAACAAATAGAAGTGATATTGAATTGTAGGAGAGGAAGAGGCTATGAACATAAACTTTGTTTTCTTTAGATTTCATTGGGTGTTAAAATTGAAAAAATGGATTTGAAGAAATATAATCAAATTAGTTAATAATGCTTAAGGGTAGTGCTAATATTTTCAAAGGTGTGGGGAGTAGTTTAATTTCTTTTTCAATTTTAGAATGGGTGTTGACAGTAAATGGGTTTGCTGAGATCTATTTTGGGGTGGAATCAGAGCTACCTTACAAAAAAGAGGCATTATCACACTTGTTTGATAAATACATATGGTAAAATTTAAATGGACCATCATAATTATAAATGAAAAAGTTTACAGCTACTCAACCAAAAATGGAAGTGTAAAGTTTTTGATCATTCTTAGTTTATTCTTACCATTTATTGAATTTAAGTTTAAAGGATTATTGTATTAAAAAATGATGACTGCATATGCCAACTGTTTTGAGTCTGTGGGTTGTAACTCACAGCTGATCGTCATAATGAATTTGGTTAGCGTACATAGGAGGATGCAATTCAAAATTTGATGACTATTGGTTTGTTTGCTTTTGAAATTATGAGAACAGAGGAAAAAATATGTTATCACTTTTTTTTTAGTGCATTTATGCAATTAAATTTTTATGTGCACTCTCTTCTTTACGTATCAATGCCATCATATCTATATTTTTGTAAAACCTTCGTGTTTGCAATTAAAGTTACCTGGTGATCACAAAGATTGACAATTTGACATAGCTGTGTTATCTCACTTCAATCCACAAAGAATAACAATTAATGAACCACACACACCGACCCACATTAAATAAGAATGGTGATTGGATCCAAGTTCTTGTTTTAACCTCCTTCCTCTATTAGATCTAAGTTTTTCATATCTATTATTTTACTTTTGATTTAATTCAGTTTAGATTGTAAAAATTTAAAGGCTAGATAGTTGAACAAATAATGATATCTGTTAAATAAAAATATTTATAATATAATTTAAAGGCTAAAATTGAAAATTTGAAAATATATAAATTAATGGGTGTACATATAATTTTAGAGGGGTTTAAATATAGCCATTCTTTTGAAATATAGCCCTGTTATCAGGCCCGGAAGCTCATATGTTAAGAGTTGTGTAATGCTTAAGGATCATATTATGGGTTTTTTTTCAAATACAACATCTTTTTTAAATTCAAATTGAATATTAACATTTTTTTAAAAATATAGTATTAAAATCTGTTTCTGGATTTAAATATAAGAGGTAGAAATAAATAATTTTTAAAAAATATTATTTTTCAACTCCAACCTTCAAAAAAGGTCATTTTTACAATTATTTCTCATATTATTTGGTTATTGGGTTAGACTACTTCATCAATTAATACCAGTCTAATGTACGGACTATTACTTTTATATAAGTTGATATATATATATATATATTTCGATTTTTCTTGTCATTCCAGGCATCAGTTTAATTTGTAACCTAAGGTAACTCATTATGTTTTATTATTTTAGTACTTGATTCAGACACAAAATATTAAATATGGAGTATTTCCACATAATTCGGAAATTGCTATAGTTTAGTTTCTGGTTGAACGGGAAACTTTAAGGAAGGTTTTTCAAGTCACATAGCCTCTACTTGTGTTAGATATTAGATATCATCTAATCCGTTTTAGAAGTTTATATTTAATATAAAGATTGATCTTCGCCATAACTGGTACGGTGCAAACAGTCTGTCTTTTAGATAAAGGGTTTTAAGCTAAAATGTTTTGAGGTATAACTTTTATATCAAATGTTTTGGCAAACATTGAGACTCTCTTTCATTAAAATTATGTTTAAAAAGATTTTTTTTTTATTACGAAGTGTTTAAATTCTACAGAAGTTTTAAACAACTTATTCAACAACCTTCTAATTTTTTTTTTTTTTTTTTTAATGGTTGGAGGGAGGTGTGGGAGATAATTAAATTCAAAGAAAACTATTTATATCTTGTATTTTAGGATAAGAGTGAGACTTAAACTCTTGATATGTGAGAATTGAAGAAAATATTTAACCATTCCTACTGGCGGCAGGTACCCTTCAAGATTATTTTAACATAAACTTATATGTACCTAATTATTTTATAAAGCAATGTTAAAAAAGTTAAAATAAATTTGGGAGGGGGTGGGGTTAAATTCATGGAATACTATCCACACCTTATGAATTAGAAGAAGAGTGAGATTTGGACACTTGAATTTTTTAAGATCAAGAGAAGTGTTCAATTATTTCTACTAACAGGTGGTGTGTATTTAATAATAATTTTAATAATGTATTTTTTTCTTACTACACCCATTTAAAACACAATTCTAGTTTTTCTTATTTTAATTTGGATTTAATTGAGACTTTTATCCATGTCATCGTTCTTACTTCTTTCATTCTTTTTTTCTTCTTCCTTATCTTTTGTTCAAATTTTTTTCATGTGCATTTGGTTTTCTTTTTTTATAATTTATTTATGATAATGATTATAGTGATGAGGCTCATTTTTATTTTTAATAGAGTGATGAAACTACATATATGTTTTTTTTATATATGTTTATTGTTAAGTTCTTTAATTTCACCTTAGTTTATTAAAAAAGAAAAAACTATATATGTATTAGATAAAATGCTCCAAAGAAAATGTGAAGCCACAAAATCGTTTAGTAGTAGTGTTGGTTCCTAGTTTTAGTGTCCACTACATAAGTGCTTGATGAAATGATCCAAAGAAAAACTTATGTGAACATTTTTTTCCTTTTTCTATTGTTGTGGACATTACGTGCATGAAAACTTATGAAACAAAATCATTTCCTTTAAACAAAACAATCTTTTCTTCAATCTGAGACTAGTTTGTTTGTTTAACCAAAAATATATATTTTTATTTTCCATAAAAAGATAATTATGAAAAGTTTTACTTGTATTCTATATTTTAAAATAAATATACTTGTATTCATTCAGAATTCATGAAAATAATTATGTGTTCATCCATTCCTTTTCTTCTTGTGAAAATAATTATACTTTTTTTTATGCATGTTACTTTTCATTTTGCATATATTATTAAGGTTCATACTAAATTGGGTGTAGAAAGCAAATTGGAAATTTTATTATACAATTATGTATCTTTAAGTAATTGTGTATAAGGATATAATAGTAATAAAATATTTTATTAAAAAAATAGGTGTAGCAAGGAATATTTTTGGTGGCAATAGACACCCTTGCACTAACTTATTAGTGGTTCACTTTTGACACTTTTGACGTGGATTCACTTTCGAATACATATCGTCACATGCTATCGTTAATTAGGAACTCCTTCCTCCGAATGCTACTTAGCAACAGTTTCGCTGGGAAGATCAAGGCCACTAGGAATCTTTCCAGGGCAGTTTGTTGTTGCAGGATCTAAGCTCACCATGCTGCAAAGCAAAGAGGAAGCTCACAATTAACATAGCTGCAGGCACAGATTCCAAAAAACATGCAGCATGTTATTGTGTTGAATTAGAATATAGACACTGCATTTAATTAGTATCTTATATAATCTTTATTTGTAGATTAATATTTCGTTATGTTTAAGTTTTCAACAAGTTTTAGGTTACTTAAAAGTAAAGAAATAAGTCGGGTTCTTGGGCAAACTACGCCTTGGATACAACAAAAACTACACTAAATATCAACTCGAGGGTAAGTAGAAGATAGTAATTGAATTTCAAGCGAAGTTCAAAGATTGTACTCTGATTCACGTCCAGATTGACATGGGATTATAAATAATCATGAGCGCGACATTTAGACACAATAGGTGAACAAGAACTAAAACCCATATATAAACGTGTTTATTTATGAAGTGACAGTCAACAATGGTAAAATTAGTGTTTGCATATTTCACTCTTTATAGATGGATGACAATCATTTCCAAAGGCTCTTAGGGTCTGGTTCAAGAATCCACTGTGAGTAACAACAGCAATCTCCTTCTCTTTCCGCGTCCACAACCTGAACCGATTGATTAACAAGAGAAGGCAAGGAAGTTGTCAGGAATAAATTTGATGCCACATCTCCGGCAGTTACAAAACAATGGGGCATTAGATGTCTATAACCGTCTTATTTGATAAGAGAAAAAATATGAAATCACCCAAATTCCCTTTTTTTCTTTTCATGACAACTTATTATTACATATTTTCAATATAAACTCTAATGAAGATTCATCTATGAGTGCATACGTCAGAAATTTAGTGTATTATAACCATTCATATAAGATACCACACTACATGACAAAAACCAGAATGGTAGTAACTTGAATTTGTTGTAAGACAATAATGTCTCAAAGACTGTGGTCACTGTAAAACCATATAACAATGGATGAAAAGGTCATTACAAATCACACTGGTAAAATAGCTCCCTCTTAATGCATGGTTGCGTACTAGTGATTCTCAAAGGGACTCAAAGGTCCTGATAATTTAGTTTATACAAAAATTTTAGTTACTTTAGGCATGTACATTTTATATTACATGCAGGTTGCATAAATTTTGAGTTGTTTGTTACGTACTTATAAGTGGGGAAAATAATTGAAAATAGAGGCAAAAATGGTTCACCGGTTTATAAACTTCAATCCTCTCTTTGCAATTGCTTCATTTGTCTCTCTGGTTCAGGCTTCCATCAAATGTCATCATCGCTCTCTATCTACGCAAAAGATTAAAAAGAAAAATCTGACTAGTTGTATTTAAGAATAGAGTCAGGGCAAACAGCCTGCCAAAATATGGCATTAGTAACTGCTAAGCTACAAAACTTAGACCAATTATAAAAAGTTGCGTGCCAAAGAAAAATCAATACTAGGAAAAAAAGGTTTATATTCTTCGATGCTCCTTCTGTTACTATCAAACTCAAAATCTTAAACTGATCAAACTATAGTATTTAAGACTTAAGATTGACTCCCTATAATGAAAAACAAACATATTAATTATTATCAAACCTAAAAGTTAAACTGATAGGAAATGACTGATCAAACTATAGTATTTAAGATTTGAGGTTGATTTCCTATAGTTAAAATAAACATATTAGTTATTATCATACCCAAAAGTTTAAACTGGTATTAAGGAACCGACCAAACTATAATATTTAAGATTTGAGGTTAACTCCCTATAGTGAAAAACAAATATATTAGTTATTATGAAACCCAAAAACTTAAACTAATAAGAAAGGATTGACCAAACTATAGTATTTAAAATTTGGAGTTGACTCTCTTAAGTGAAAATAAATATGTTAGTTACCATCAAATTCAAAAAGTTAAACTGATAAAAAATGACCAAATTATAGTATTTGAGAATTGAGGTTGACATGTGACATGTCCCCTCACGTATAATATGGACAGATGATAGATCCCAGACGCCTACTAAATACTCCTACTATATAACATATGTAATAAAAAGATTTTCATATAAAAATGGGGAGAGAGGGTTTAAATTAAGGATCTTTAAACTCTGATACTATGTTAGTTACCATTAGACTCAAAAGTTTAAACTAATATGAAATAACCTAAATTAGTATCAAGATTTAAAGTTGACATGTAACAAAACATATGAAGGGAAACAAGATCTTAAAAGCTAAACATCTTTTTAATTTTCAATTTAAAACCAAGTAACAAAAAGAAAGATCACCAAATAAATCCAACTTAATTAGTTTGATCAACTTTTGTTTCTTGATCACATAAAGATGGAAAAATATATTGAGCCTGATAAATCTACTGTAGGAACCAAAATTTTCTATGAATTTAAAATTAGTGAACCCTACATACAAGGAAATAGACAATGATCTGCAATTTATCATCCGAGTGAAAATATTGGGGCATCCTACAACAACTTACACACACACATATGGTGGGCTGTGAAACAGAACTTGAGGCATGCCTGTATAATCAAATGAATTTGCATTATATTGAAAACTTGAAGAGAAAACTTCGAGTGAAACTGGACTTTGAACAATTCTTTCCTGATGATACAATATCCAACAAGCAGTAAGCATGTCTATATTGATTTTGGAAGTCAAAGCATTCATTTAACTAAGAATGTAGTGAAAATTAGGCAGAAATGCAATACTATAGATGGACGAATTGTCACATTATTGTTGCATAAGCGATATGCAATGGAAGGGAGAAAAAAAAAAAGATATTGTAATCTAATAGGCCAGTGCTTGATTCTATAAGGCAAGAACAACAAACAGATAATTTAGGCACATTAGTATACAACAATGTATTTCAAAATGTAAAGCTTATAAGATGCAAATTTACATAGGAACAAAAGCAAAGTTTGTTGTTAGAGCATATGGTACTGCACAGGTAAACTACAGATACAACAAGATGCCATACACAAATGCAATTACTAAAGGAAATTCTACCAAGAACAGAATCTGTTTTTATTTCTTTTTAATTTATCTTTATTTTTTCTTTTTTTAATTTCTTTTCGAAGGAAGGAAATCATAGCAGATTCCATGAAGAAAGAGTTGTATACTACATGACAATTGTGTTGCAGTTAGATACCAAATTCCCTCGACAAGGTTTGACTGCTATAAATGGGGGGCAATTTAAACTGGAGATTGCAGAGTGGTCACTGTTCCCTGCATTTGCCATCATAAGGGGAGGCACATCTATCCCTTCTGCATGCCCTTCACCTCCAAAAACTCCAACTGCTGTCTGCATGGTCCTACAATGAAAACAATGGTGGTCATAACCTACAATACAACATTATACTAAAAGACAATGAAAAGTATGAAAGAAATTATGTTAGTCATGCTTTGTTATGTCAATTACCAATTTACCATCACACCCAATAGCTAAAACTAATAGAAAATGGTTCGACTATAGTATATAGGACTTGAAGTGCAACAAGAAGAATATTTGTTGCCTTTTTAGGCACAAATCAAACAAATACACAACAAAAATAATTAACCATAACAACAAATTAAATTGAGGAATATAATTACACATACATTTTCAATTGCAGGAGGATCAAAATAAACAATGCTATAGGTCTGGTGAGCAATCACAATAAGGAAAGCAGACATTGTTCACAATGTAAAAACCTAAGGTAATAAATTTGTGTTTTTATTCTTTTTGGAAAGAAGAAACAGAAGTACGCTTATGAAATATTTATTAGCATCCCATTAAAAATAGCATGTTGGCCATAAACTGCCAGAGCAATTTTAACTGATGTCAACTGCTCTAGCAATTGATCAACATCATCCATTATCCAATCTCAAATTGGATATTGGATGTTGGGTTATGGAGTTTTGGGCAAAATTTAATCCATAATCCAAGGCCCAATTACCTATTTTGGGCAAGCTTTTATAATTTCCAACATCTCCCACTCGCACGGAATAGCACAATGTTTATAAAATGAATGCCAACATTTAAACACAAATCTATTCTCAAATTTCACACAGGCAGATATATTGTGTGACCCGTGAACAATTATTGATTTTGGAGTTTGTAGTTTGATATTTCAATGATGAAATATCACATGTTGTTCACATATATCTTAGATTCAATTTAAAAATTTCATCAGCATAATTATACTTAATCCCTCTTTTAATTGATAAAAAAGCTATACTCAACTTTAATGATTCTATATAATTGCAATCACAACTTTGGTCACAATTTGGTCGACCGTTGAATACATTATTTGATGAAAGAAATATCGAATCTTCCCATTTGACTTTTTTCCTTTTGGTCCACAAGGACAACTACCACTATAGGCATACCACATAGGTCAAATTTTCATAACCATAGAAAGATATGCTAAAGGCGCTAACATTATCTTGTGACTTCAAGGCAAAGCCAATGGTCTTTAAGGATACAATTTGGAGTTTTACAACTCTAATGAAACTTACACAATGAAGAAGTAGGGATTATTCTCTCATTTTTCATATTGGTCATTTAAGCATAGATGGTATGAATCATGTGTTATAGTGAATTTCATTCTAAATTAAGAATGCATATGTTTGATAACTATTTCACTGTACAGATCTAAGTTCAAATACAATTTTAAGTATTCAACCTAAGTTCTCAATTGCTCACTTTCAAAGTGCTATATTAAGATCTCACATCCGGCTTGATTAGGCTTCAATGACAATGTGGTAATTATCATTGATTGATTTTCGTAGTTTATATATGGAGAAAACCTCATCTTAACCAAGTCAAGGCGACAAAAACATATATTTGAGCTCCAAGAAAAATTATATTACTTATAATTTTCAATGATATATAAGTCTCATCTCAGTTTGTTTTTCTCAATCAAACAACCAAGGCGACAGCATGTGTAAGGATGCTAGTCCCTACCTGACGACATATGTTTAATTGTTTCTCATATGAAATATGTATGCTAGTTAAAAAAAAAATGAAGATTTAAACTGAACTGATATTTACATTCATAAGTGGAAGAACCAATCAGTTCAAATAATTCAATATAAATCAATAATATTACAATTTATGCAATCCTAAGAACTTAACATGTGACTTATACATATCTCTAGTCATTGCTTTAGTCAAAAGTTCCGCAATCATCATGTATATAGAAATATATTGAACTTTCACTTCCTTCTTCAATATAATATATCTTACAAAATTATATTTTGTCTCTATATGTTTGGATTTGCTATGATACTTAGAATCTTTTGTATAAGCAATTGCAACCTGACTATCACAATAGATGGTTAGTGGTTGCTCTGCACCAGTAACGATCATAAGATCTTCTAAGAACCTCTTAAGCCAAATTGTTTCTTGTATTGCCATCGAACATGCCACAAATTCAGCTTCCATTATTGATAGAGCTATGCATGTTTACTTTTTACTACACCATGAGATGGCACCATGACTAAGCAAAAATGTATAACCCGAGGTGGATTTATGTTCATCTAAATCACCTCCCCAATCGACATCCATGTAACCGACTAAATGAAGATTACCTCCCTGATAACAAAGGGAGTAATCTACAGTACCCTTGAGATATGCCAAGATTCTCTTAACAACAATCTAATGTTTCTGTCCAGGATTTGAAAGGTATCTGCTTACAAGTCCAATCGCATAACAAATAATCTAATCTTGTACACATCATGACATACATGAGACTCCCAATAGCACTAGAATAAGAAACTTTCTGCATCTTTTCACATTCTTGTGGAGTCTTAAGACACATGTTAAGACTAAGAGTTTATCCTTTTAATATGGGAATATCTATTGGCTTGCAATTAGCAATGTTAAAACGTTCAAGGATCTTCTTTATATAAGTTTTTTGTGATAGAGCAAGTAGTTTTCTTGAACAGTATCTTGTGATTTTGACTCCCAATATATAGGCAGCCTTATCCATATCTTTCATTTCAAAATTTGAGGACAACCATTTCTTTATGGTTGTTACAAACTCTTTGTCATTCCCGGTTAATAAAATGTTGTCCACATATAAGGATAATATTATAAATTTACTATTGCATCGTTTGATGTACACACAATGATCCGTTTCTGTTATTATAAAATCATAAGACATGATAGCTTAATGGAAACGAAGGTATCACTGTCTGGAAGATTGTTTTAATCCACATATGGATCATTTGAGCTTGCATACTTTGCGTTTTTGGCCTTTAATGATAAAATTCTTAGGTTGTTCTATATAAATCTCTTCTTCCAATTCTTCATTAAGAAATGTTGTATTTACATCCATCTGATGCAATTCTAAATCCATATGTGCAACAATTGCCAGGATAAGGCATATGAAAGTAAATCTCACAACTGGTGAGAAAGTTTCTTCATAGTCTATACCCTCTTGTTAAATATAACCTTTAGCAACTAATCGCGCTTTATATCTTTCCACTATGTCATCTGCCTTTCATTTGATTCGTAAGACCCATTTATTTCCAATGTCTCTTCGATTAGGCGGTAAATCTACCAAGTCCCAAACGTGGTTGTTTTTTATTAACTCTATTTCTTCTTGCATGGCTTTCATCCATAAGTCTTTAATAGAAGAGTTGAGAGCCTCTTTTATATTTCTTGGCTCACCATTATCATGTGAAGCAATCATAAATGTTTCCCTTTCAATCTCAAATTGACGACGTGGAATTATCCTATGATTGCTTTTATGAGATGGCAAATCCATCATGTTGCTCCCATTAGGGATCAAAGATCCCATTAAATTTTAGATTATATTTATGGGAGCATTCTGATATACATTATTTTCTTGATCATTCAATTCATAAAATTGAACATCTTTATCAATTTCACCTCTGTTAGGAAATTCATTCTCAATAAAATTAACATCTCGTGATTCTAATTCAGTCACTCCTCCATCCATATATTCTCTAATAAGTACATATTCTTTGGAGTGTTCAAAGTATCTAATAAAGATACATCTTGTACCTTTTTCACCTAATTTTTCATATTTATTAGACAAGTCATGTACATAACCTACACATCCTCAGGGTCACAAGTGAGTTAGGTTTGGCTTTTTTGCCTGTCCACACCTCATAAGGTGTCAAAGTAACTGATTTTGTGGGAACTCGATTAAGTATAAATGTGGATGTCAATAATGCATCTCCCTAGTAGGATATTAGGAGATTTGCTTGTGCCATCATAGACCTAACCATTGCCAAAAAGGTTCTATTCCTTCTCTCTACAACACAATTTTGCTGCGAAGTTCTAGGAATTGTTAATTGTCTATTTATATCTCTTTCATTGCACGATTCCTTGAATTGTTTAGAGAGGTATTTATGTCCACGATCAGTTTTCAAAACTTTAATTTTTTTATCCAATTGATTCACCACCAAACTTATATATAATATAAAGCAGTTCAATGCCTCATAATTGTGAGAAATCAAATAAACATCACTAAAGCACGTGAAATGATCAATGAATATAATAAAATAGAAGGCTCAATGCCTTGCTCTAACATTCATTGAACCACAGATATCAGAATGAATTAATTGTAATGAATGGTCAGCTTTAGTTCCTTTTTCAAACAGTTTTTTAGTTACTTTTCCGGCTAGACAACTTTCACAAATAGATAAATCTACTTTGTTGAGTGAACCAAAAAAATCCTTCTTTGGGCAATCTATTCATCCTATCATGATTTATATGACCCAATCTAGCATGCCAAATATTTGCATTAACATGAGAAGAAACAATTAGAAAAAAACAATCATCATCATAATTAAAACTGTTTGTCTCGGTATTTAGTACAATAAAACCATCTAATATATAGCCAATACCTAGGCTAACAGAATTGAATTTAATATCCATACTATCACTATAAAAATTTAAAGAATATCCTAACTTTAAAAGTTCTTGAACAGAAATCAGATTTCGTTAAATATCAGAACCAAAAAGTACATCATGGAGATAAAGTGTCTGGCCACCATACAATACAAGTTTGCATATGTCTATTCCCTTCACTTCAACAGGTGAATTATTCCCCATATAGATCCATCTTGTTCCACGTCTGATTTAACAATACTCCACAAATGTTGCCCTGTTTCTAGCTACATAGTCTGTTGCTTTAGAGTCTACAATCCACAAAGGACGAGATTCAGTAAGTAATACTGAGCTAGAACATAGTAAGTAATACTGAGCTAGAAAAATAAACATAATTAGGCAAATTGGAGTAATGATATACCTTTTCTTGCTTGGGCTCAGTGCATTCAAGAGCAAAATTGTCTAACTTTCCACAGTTGAAACAGGTCATCTTGGTTTTGTCCTTCTTACCCCCAGCATGTGTGCCTCTTTTGCACTTTTCGGTTTTATTCTTCTTAAAGTAAGGATTACCTTTCCCTTTCTTAAAGTTCTTCTTCCCTCTTTTGCATTTAAAGCCTAGGTTTTTATGTTTATTGGATTCAGCCATGTAAAACTGACCTAGCCTTAGCCGCTTCCAAGTGCTCGTCTTCTAACTCAACATGATGTGAAATGTCATCAAAAGTCTTGATGTTGTCATTGTGAGTCATGTTGATTTTTATATTCTTCCAGCTAGAGGGAAGAAACCAGATTACGACTTGTACTTGCTGCTCATCAGTGAGATTATGCCCAATAAACTTGAACTCACAAATCATGTTTGACATTTCCCTAACATGCTATCTCATTGTATGATTTTGGTGCTTTCTATAAGTGTCAGGTAAGTCTTCTCAGCTTGGTGGTTGAAGTGCCACCATATTTGTCTTTCAAGGTCATCCACATGTCCTGAGCCGTCTCATATTTCTCATACATACACATGAGGTCATCATCTATACTGCTCAAGATCGTGATCCGAGCAATACTATTATTCTTTTTCCAAGTTTGATAAACCTCCATATTTCTCCTCCCTTGAGCAGATGTACTTGACTAGGGTGGTACCATGGTGTTTCTAAAAGTCTCAAAAGCATCTTACTCTTCAAGGATATACTGAATTTTGCGGTACCATATATCATAGTTGTCATCATTCAGTTTCTCACCCTTATTAAGCTCAGCTATGATATTCTTTTATATTGAAGTCATTCCCTGAAATTTATCTTATTTAGAGACAAGTAAAAAATATATATTCTACCATACACTATACTATTTCGTATTACCTTTATTGCAAATGTACACTCACAAATATAATATGTGAATGTAAGGTGTAGAGTCGAAAAAACAGTTAAGCTACTTAATCATCATCAACTACCAAGCATTTCAAACATGGTATATAAATAAGCGGTTTTACGCAATCTAACCTTATCCAAGTATTAGGTAAAAGACACCCACTTTCAACTGAGTATAATAGTCATTCAATCAAATTCACAAATAATTATATTAAATAAAATTAAATATTTACATTCAATTTAACTAATATAAATGAATTAAAAATAACGAAATGTCATGAAATTAAATACATATAACATTTTGAAATAAGATAAGCATAGTAAAAACAATAGTAATCCATGTCATCATAATGCCAAAAGTCGTTTATCTCAGTGTAAACCCCTAGCTTCGACTTATAAAGTCCCAACGTTAGAAGCTAAGTTAGGGAGATAATATAACTCTCTACATTTAATAGGTTGATAGTCATGGCCTCAGAAAGTATTAAATTAAGAGTACGACGAAAATCGTCGGCTATGAAAATCTAAGTAGCATTTTAATAAAATCCAAGTTAGGATTTTAAAATAGTGATCAATGATAATTCGAATAAAAATTCAATTAAAAAGAGAGCGTCAAGTGGTCGATAAGACAAGCTTGACGATTAAAATAAATTCTAACGAGACAATGATTAAATCAAATAAGAAACGAAAGAGACACGGGAGACCAAGAGGGGTGTTGCCGTGAGAGAGCTTTAAGAAAAGGGGATGGGAGTGAAATTAAAAAGAGTTGGGGCAAGATGCAAATAACAAGAGATGATTAGTATAAATACCAACACTTAGCTGAATTTGTTTCAACAAAAACACAAACAATTCAGTCATTAGCGAGAAGAACCGAGAAGAATCGCGAGAAGAACCTAGAAGAATCGCGAGAAAGAGAGAGAGAGCAGTGTGAACCAGAAGAGAAGGTCAAGAAGAGAAGAAGAGAAGCAACCAGCAAGCAAGAAGAGAGCAAGGTAGCTGCTGATCGAGCAAGAGACAGCAGCTGAACCAAAACAGAACAGACGCGAGGGAAGAAGCTGCAGATCGCGTGGAAGAGAGAGACCGAACTGCAGGTGGTCGCGAATGGGGGATTTTTGGCCCTGAACTGCAGTATCTGGGCAGCAAAGGAAGAGGATAAGGAAGAGACGAAGGAGAGGGAGCACCAGCAACTGCTGGTCGTGAGAAACAGAGCAGAAACTCGAGCTGGTCGTGAGCAGATCCGCGAGCACAACCGCGACAAGGCTGGTCGGCCAGGAAAGAAGGGAGAAGAACCACCACCCAAGTTGCCTTTCAAGCCCTCAAACATCCTTCCAAGACTCTTCTCAACTCCCTAAACAAATAACCAAGTAAGATTTCAACTTGGTTTCTTTAATTCTCTGCTGAAACAGAAACGAAAATGGTGACAGCTTGTGTAATTATTGTTGTTATGGATTTGTATTGGATAATTGGTCTTTAAATCTTGATAGAACCTCATATGGTTATTCTAGAATCTTGAATGATGATTTGTTAAGTGTAATTGCTGCCATAAAATGATGTAAATGAGCTGTTATATCCTCCCTCAAAGTAGAAACCGAAAATGGTTACACATGCACTCTAAGTTGATGATAAAAGTTGTGAGTGAAATTTGAGCAATTAATTGACCAAGTTAGATTTATGTATGTATTAGAGATTTGAAGGGCAGTAGCTAGACCTTGAAATTAGATGGTTTTGAAACCAATTTTGAGTCTTAAAGAGGTTAGAAAAGTTAAAGATTTGTTAGAGTTGCAAAAGGGGATGTTATAGGCAAAATGTGAATCCCGAGCTTAAATTTGAGCTCTAGAAAACCTGACTATATCTAACCTATATGGGGGTGTTCTACACCTCAAATGATGCCTAGGAACCATAGAAAATCATAAGTTTTGGAACGGATCGAATCCGATAAAAATTGTGCAAGTTATGCACAAAATAGTGCCGTTAGAGCTCTGAGAAGTGAAACGGTTATCCTAATGCAATTTTTATTGCATGGTTTGAGTTTGGTTCATCATTATTAGTTAAATAAAGCTTAGCTATGGAAGAAAAACTAGCGTCGCTAATCCAAAACGGAAAATATACAAAACACGCACTAAACGTGCTAGAAAATGCCCAAAAAATGGGCGTTTTCCTTAGATTTGACCTAGCAAATGATAATATTTTCCAACGAAATTTTACGTGTGACTAGAATGTGAGATAAGTGAGCCGTAGGAAAAAGAATGAAGGAAAACGGAGTCCCGGGCAGCGCGTCGCAGTGCGCATTGTCAAGGGCTGTCCACTTTGAATTAAAAATGTAATTTTTCGTTTCGAGCCTCTAATAAGTAAACGGACCACGTGGGGGCATCCCTAGGGGTCCAAAACTAAAAATTTTTCACAAAAATCGGAATTTGAGAGTCTCGATTGAATTAGAAACAAGTTAAGAGCTATGTAAAGGAAAATAGTCATAGTTGAGAATTTATAAAGTATAGTTAAGAATTGAGTTTTGTTGTGAGCAATGATGAGAACATGTTGTGTAGGTGACGAGCGCGTGAGCGGCGTCCAGGAGCCTCTTCGAGACGCTTGACGCGGAGCGACACGGCCTTGAGTTAAGTGGTTCGCCACTTAAGAGCTTTTTAAATTGTTATACCAATTTTTGATTATGTTAAATGAATGTGGTAGCTAAGAAATGAAGGAAATTGAAAATGATATTTAATGATGTAGTTAAAGTTTAAGTGTATGGATTCTTATGGAATCCATATGTTACTAGAAAGTGATACGAGTAGCATGTAAAGAGAATGAAATGAAAAAGTTTTTAGAAGATATAAAACTAGTGAATTTATGCTTTTGCACTTAAAGAAATTGATTATGAAAACCCATGTGTATACCTTATAAGTTAATAAGATTTAGCGTTACGTGACGATGCAGAGAATTCCATCCGTAATTGCTTAGTTTATAAAAAGTATAGCGCTACGTTGCGATGCAGACAATTCCGCACGTAGTCGATTAGTTATTAGTTAGCACTACGAAGGGACGCAGTGAATTTCGCTCGTAGTCGCCTTGAGTTTTAGCACTACTCTTGCGATGTAGAAAATCCCGCATTGTAGTTATTCAGTGATGAGTTTTAGCGCCCTACGTACGATGCAGTAAATTTCATAATGTAGCGGTTGAGATACACTAGTAAGCTTCACATTGGCGTTAGTTATAATCACCCATAATGGTTAGAACGAGTCAAGGATACACATGGAAAAATTTAAAGAAATTGTAAAACTTGAATTAATAACAAATTCTTATGTTAGTGTATGTGATATTATATATCCTTATTGCACTAACCCATTGTTTATTTTGTAGCTCATTTATTTTATTGCGTGCCGTTGGACGAGACTGCGATCTTTTGTTTCCATATACATTGATAGGTGGGTAATCGCGCAAGATGCTGGAATACATTTTTTGTATATGTATTTAACCTATTCAATTTTGGATTTCAATGATGTTGAATTTGTAAAATGTAAATATATTCATGCATTCTATATATATGATTCATTTATGTATACTTTGCATTAAAGTTTATTGTTTATGCTTATGGAAATTGATGAGAACCTCGTATATAAGGATACGACACCCACAAGCAAATTGAAACACAACCCCAAGAAAGATTAAATCAGGTTTATGAAAAAAGAATTTTGACCCATTGATTATATGTCAATCAAGAAACCAAAGTTATAAAGAACTTTAACCCAATGATTAGAACTCAATCAAGAACCAAAATTATCACAGAAGGATATTGACGCTACTCCCAAGACATAGATGAGAAGGTGGGAGATAAGTCATGGTTTGATCGCCACAAGCAAAGCTTGATAAGATCACATGTTCATAAAGAACACAAGAGAAAATTTACTCTCTCAAATTAACCACAATTGACTGTATCTTTATTCCATTCCAACTTGTGTTTGCTTAGGGTTACAAGCCATTTTATAGTGAACAAATAAAACTCTAACATGAAACCCTAACCCCCTAACAATTGGACTCACTAAACATATACTCATGGGCTTAAATTAAATTAAATGTTCCAGCCCAAATAACATTAGTTAAAATAAAACAAACTAACTTAATTTAGAAACTCATTACAATTAAAATAAATTCAGCCCAAATCTTGTAAAGCCCAATTAACTCAAACTTGTCTCCAATTACAATCAATTAGCTCACAAAGCCTTCAAGATTAAGCCCAACAGTCTTCAATTGGCTCATTGTTCAATTCTCTCGTAATCCTCCATTTTTGCTATCTTGGTTTCCATCACTCCCTCTTTCCTCAAGACGATTTGTCCTCAAATCGTGACTCATCTTCATCATGGCCCAATTATGTGCTTGACACCTGAAAGAATGTTTAAAAAGAAAACGAATCTCACACACTCTCTCACATGTTTCACTCTAATTCTCACGTGTTTATCACTCGTCACTCTTGAAGTAATCACCTTGACTAATCTCAATAGGAAAAGAACACACATTTATGAAAGGAAATATTGAAACAAGAAAGACATTCAAGAAACAATGAGACACAAAAAGGAATTAATTATGGTCAAAGTAAGAAGCAAATGGAAACAAGATGATTTCAAGAAAATAAATTGGGAAAGAAATAAAGTTTGCCCCTTTATATAAGTAAGACCAGAATGGGAAGGAAATAAATTTTATTTCTTAATTTAAACAAGAATAAAATAGAAAATAAATGAAAGTTGACTCCTTTTATTTTGGTAAGAACATAAAAAGAATGATATAAATTTATTCCTCTAATTTTGGCAATGACACAAAAGGAAGGAAATAAAATTTATTCCTCTAATTCAAAAGAACAAAAAAATATGACGACAAAAGCACGATGTTATGCGGAAAGAAAATAAATAAATCTGAATTTTTTTTTTTTTGAAAAAAAATAAATAAACAAATAAATTGGATAATCAAACCTGAATTAATTTCCAAAACTCTGATACCAACTGATGAGAACCCCGTATATAATGATACGACACCCACAAGCAAATTGAAACACAACCCCAAGAAAGATTAATACAGGTTTATAAAATAAAGAATTTTGAGCCATTGATTATATGTCAATCAAGAAATCAAAGTTATAAAGAACTTTAACCCAATTATTAGAACTCAATCAAGAACCAAAATTATCACAGAAGGATATTGACGCCACTCCCAAGACATAGATGAGAAGGTGGGAGATAAGTCATGGTTTGATCGCCACAAGCAAAGCTTGATAAGATCACATGTTCATAAAGAACACAAGAGAAAATTTACTCTCTCAAATTAACCACAATTGGCTGCATCTTTATTCCATTCCAACTTGTGTTTGCTTAGGGTTACAAGCCATTTTATAGTGAACAAATAAAACCCTAACATGAAACCCTAGCCCCCTAACAATTGGACTCACTAAACATATACTCATGGGTTTAAATTAAATAAAATGTTCCAGCCCAAATAACATTAATTAAAATAAAACAAACTAACTTAATTTAGAAACCCATTACAATTAAAATAAATTCAGCCCAAATCTTGTAAAGCCTAATTAACTCAAACTTGTCTCCAATTACAATCAATTAGCTCCCAAAGCCTTCAAGATTAAGCCCAACAGTCTTCAATTGGCTCATTGTTCAATTCTCTCGTAATCCTCCATTTTTGCTATCTTGGTTTCCATCAGAAATTGTGATGAATGTTGCATGATTGTGGATAAAGAAGTTGGGAGGTTTTCAGAAATAGTCGAAGTATTATTTTTATTCACAAGTGAAATTTCGGTTTTATCAAAAATGCAGCCGTTATGCTGCCGAAAATTCTAAAATTATATTTGAAATAGAATCAAAGAAAATGTTTATCACTCCCAACCAGTTATAGAGAAATATAAAAACACTAAGTTTTAACGAGTAAACCGGAGAAGTAAGTTAGAGTTCGCTTCCCGGATGTCTTCGATCCAATGAGTCGTTTTCGATGAGTCCGTTGAAGTGCCCGGTAAGATCCTCCAGACAAGAGTTTAGATAAGGTCTGGGAAGGGTCCTGTCACTCAGGGTCCTCCTCATCTAATGAGATATCTATAAACTCAACCACCTTATTGTTAGAAGTCCCCACCATATCGGTTATCTCGTCATCGGAGATCTCAATGATCTCCACATCCCGCTCATCGTCCGAGATGTCAATAACCTCGACGTCCATCTCATTATCTGAAATAACTATGATATCGGCCAAAACATCAGATGGTACATAATTTGGAGGCTCGACAACCCCTTCGTCATCTGCAATGACTATAATATCAATCAGTGCATCAGAAGACATATAGTTTGGAGACTTGACGCCCTCTTTATCATTTGAAATGACTATAATATTGGTCGGATCATTAGAAATATCAATAATATCAGGGCTTTCTATTATCTCAATGACTTCTTCGATTTCATCATCAGAATTACAATTACGATTAACACAATAAGTCATCTATAAAATAATTTATCATGTTAAGCATGTTAAACAATCTATTATAACTAAACTAAAATAAATAAAATTTATTAAATTAGGGCATACAATTCAGCTTCCATTAGAGCGAATATTTGATAAAATTTTAATCTAAAATAAAAATATTTATTTATTTATTTATTTCTATTTTAAAATTTTTCTTTTTTTACTATGTTTATTTAATTTTTTTTTTGCTATTTTTTATTTTATTTTTTTTATTTTTTTATTTTTTTTGCCAAAATCTACTGCCAGCAGTGGCCCATGGGCCATATGTGCTAGTAGCCATGATGGCCACACATTGGTGGTTGCGGCACATCAACCGCACGTGCGGTGCACATGTGCCAGCGCTTTTTCCTCGATACGACACGTGGCAGCCTCAAAGACAGCCACACGTCTATGAGACGTGGCCACTCTAAACGCTGCCACATATTGATACATGTGGCACTATCCCAACCATTCAAGATGTTGACACGTGGTCACTCCAGAAGCTGCCATATTGTCTAACACGTGGCTTAATTTTATTAGGCCACATCACATAATGAGTGGACTCTTTAGATACTGACATGTGGCACTACGTGGCTTCTTTTTAATCAGCCATGTCGTATAGTCTTTGCCTATGCTAACTTGACACATGTCCTAGGTTACTGTTCATCATCTTCAACCTTCAAATACTATTTCCAAATTTCAATACATTTAGTTTTGAATGAAATTCGTTTTTCTTACTCAATTTTTATCCAAATTGGTCATATGACATACCATTAAAAAGCTTTTTTCGAGCCTTGTCCAATGGTGTATCAATCACATTGAAAAAAATGGATAAAAAAAATCAATATTCAAAGAAGGGTTACGAGTTTGTTCATGAAATTAGTGTTTTAGGTTTTCTAATTTCCTAACCCATTCAAATCAAAAAAAAAAATTCAACAATTAGTGTCTAATCACTTTCATGAAGTATTCATGTCTCTAATGCCCTATAAAACTCATACTTCGAAATTTAAGTTTTGCATAATTCAAAAACAGTGAAACTTAAACATGAAAATTATAAATATGTATAAAACCGAGCACTGTTTTGTCCATGCTCTGATACCAATGTTGCCTTTTTAGACACAAATCAAACAAATACACAACAAAAATAATTAACCATAATAGCAAATTAAATTGAGAGATATAATTACACATACATTTTCAATTGTAGGAGGATCAAAATAAATAATGCTACAGGTCTAGTGAACAATTATAATAAGGAAAGCAGATATTGTTCACAATGTAAAAATCTAAGGTAATAGATTTGTGTTTTTATTCTTTTTGGGAAGAAGAAACAGAAGTACACTTATGAAATATATATCAGCATCCCATTAAAAATAGCATGTTTTGTCATAAACTGCCAGAGCAGTTTTAACTGATGTCAACTACTTTGGCAGTTGATCAACATCGTCCTTTATCCAATCTCAGATTGGATATTGGATGTTGGGTTATGGATCTTGGGCAAAATTTGATCCATAACTCAAGGCCCAATTGTCTATTCTGGGCGGGCTATTATAATTTCCTACAATATCATATGAAGGGGAGAAAAAAGGTTTGAACTAGAGACATTCCAGCTCTTATACCATATCAGTTGTCATTAGACCTAAAAGTTTAAGTTAATAGGAAATGGTTTAACTATAATATTTAAGACTTGAGATTATGATATGTTAACATATTAAATTATTAATTAGTGATAATACAACATGCTAAATCATAAAAACTGATTTCTTGAACAGTGATGTCTTTCGATAAGATTTAACAAGTAATACCTTGGCAATGGAGAAGTGATGACCAACTCAATTCCCTTATGAAGTCCTATTTCTTTAACATGCTTGTGAAGATTGTCAACCTGTTATTGTACCATAGAATCATTTGCAAAATAAAAAATTTTGAAATCAAGAGAAGTCTATAAGATTCTCTTAAATTTTCCAGGTTTATGTCATGCAAATACTCAAAATGATTGTAAAGCTTGACACCAGTGATCATACGACAATAAATGAATATTTGCCGCCAGCCAAGTGGGGTAAGGCATGGATCAAAACAATCATAAGATAAGTATGCATCATGGTTCTTTTGCCCTACCACGTTGTGAATGCCCAGAGCATGCCTCACCGACAATCAAGATTTAACAAAACGGTTATGCTTTTCAAATTGAAAAAAAAAAAAAAAAAAAAAAAAAAAAAAAAAAAAAAGGCACATCTCATGGCTAAGCACTTTTTCTTTCACATGTAAGTCCCACCCTTACATTTTAAATCACAAAGTGTGTGAAAACCCCTCCTTCTAATGGGATTGTATTTTGAATCGTACTTATAATAGTTAATATGATAGATTTCATATAGGGACATAGTTAGAAGTTTTATAGTGAGTGAGCTAAATTTACCATAGAATGAAACTTTCAAATATTTAGACATGTTGTTTGGAGTTTTTAAATTTTATTTATAGATTTTGGGGCTTAAAGTCATAATTAATTCATTGAATTTTAGCATTAGACTATGGTTTTTGTTCTTTTAAAACATAAAATGGCTAACTAGTATTTATTTATTTTTTTCCTTTTCAAGAATCTTGGCATGGCAAGCTTAAGAGTGGCTCCGCTGTTACTCTCACGTCCTTGCAACCCGATTACCGTCAGGTTTAAAAAAAATAATAAAAACAAAAAATCTATGACATTAAAAGAAATAGAAAGTTGACAGAAACCAAGTGAATAGTTTTACATCGGCGCAACGGGTACAGACTAGGACCAGCTGGGGCATCCATAATATCTGCACACAAACTTAATGATCGAAGATTCAAAAATATTACAAATTACAATTTCCAGATACAATTAATACGAAAAGCATGCAATACGTAAAAATATAGTCATCCCCCGTTAGTCAAAGACCTATGTGAACCTATCTAAACATGAGTTTTGACTCTTTAATTCAACTTTTAAAATCTAAAAAGCTACGGTCAAATATGGACAAAGTAAAACACGATGTGTTTCAGTTGATAGACTCAAATGCAATTCTTTATTTTCGGCAACAAGAAGATGTATAAACATAGAACTTCTGAAAATTAGAATCAAGCAGACCAATTGCTTAAAAAAATATATAGTTTTTGGATTCTATATATGTTTAAAACCAGTACATTTAATTGTAACAAAGATTTGTTCTACTGTCTTTTTCAAACACATGCATGCACACTCAATTCTCCAAACATAGAATTCAAGCTCGTGAAAAGAAACCTCAATAAAGTATAGTTTTATTGTCTATGCCAGAGAAAACAGAATGAACTGATTGAAAAGAAAAAAAAAATTGTACTTGTAAAATTTTGGAAACAGTTCAGGACAACGCTGAGAGTGTGGAGGGAGTAGAGATTAGAGAATGTAATTGAGGTATATATAGGCATAGATTTGGCTGGTTATTTGCTGAATATGTAACGTACACAATAACACAAATTAAGGATCAAACGTATTGGTCAGTCATTGTAGTAAGTCAAGTGCTGAGAATTAATTTCTTGTTTAATTTACTTTAGTCATGTGTAACACAAAATTAGTATAGAATATGATTGTTTAATCACCTTTTTATTTACTCCTTGCTTTTTTACCGTCTGTTTGGTTTTGAAGTTTGAATGGAGAAACTTCTCTGAAAGCAACACCAGCTTACATGACACTTCTCTAGACTTTGAACTTTGAAGATACTTTATGTAGTTATGAAATGATTATTCCATGCAATTACTTATATAATTAGCCTATGAAATCTATAGGATTTTGCTATTATACAGGATTTATAAAATTAATGGGGTGGTTTTTTTTTTTTTTTTAAACAGTGGTTTGGTTATTGATTATAAAATTTATATCCAAATTATTTTTTTAAAAAAATCATAATCTAAAAATTAATTATAAATTAAAAGAAAATAAGTCTTTCCTATGACTAATCCATGTATCTGTAAAATTGTTGTGCATTAGTTAAATCCTGAAAGGCTGAAACTATATATCGTTTGAATCAGTTGAAAAACATTGAAGTGCTACCAGGTCCATTGAAGAATTGTTTGTTAGAAACAGAATCGGAAACGAATTTGGACGTAAATTTAGTGAAGCAGTATGGGCATTAGCTGCTTTGGTAGACCCAACTGGAATTGTGGACTGGGCTGCCTCTGGCATCATATAGGTTCAAACTGTATTTAGAGACGATTGATTTGGCTAATATACATAAGAATTGTATGAATATATGGACAATGAAGATAAAATATTTTCTTTTAGTCTTTAATTTCCGAAGTATGGATTCTTTTAGATTTGAATCTAATGATCAATAACCATCTAACTAAACTATATTGATCTTATAGTAGTAGAATCTAGAATAGATATATTAACAACACTTTAATACTATACGTACACTCATTTTATAAATAAATCTTGATAAAAAAAAATTATTGGAAAAATAATTATAATGAGAATCATTTATAAATACATATCAATAAAATTAAACAAATAATATCTTTTATATTATATGGATAAAATTTTTTAAACAACTTTTAATGGATGTACGTACGACACAGATGTCTATATATTTTTAGTAGGGTGCAAATCTAAATAGCTAAGGCTTCGGTTGTATGTGTGCGTGTGTGTGTGTTTTTTGTCTAATAAGTGAATAATATTAAATTTTACTAAAAACTAAATGATATTTTTTCAATTGAAAACTAAATATAATTGATAAGTTGTTTGATTTTTAGGTCATAAATTTCAAAAGGCTAATACTTTTTTTATAAAAAAAAAATAAATAAAGAAAACTTTTAAACCAACCCCAAAAGGAAACAGACTGCAAAGCTTGGTATCAAATCAACTAAGATACTTCAAGGAGGATAAGACTAAGGACAAGTTTATGTATCAAACCATTTCCATTTCTGAAAATGATTTGACACTTACAAACATTCATGACCTTACAAAGAGCTTTTACATCATCAATAATAGAACTAGTTTCCCCAATTTCAACCAAAAAAAAAAAAAAACTAACTTCCCCACGACAAGTAATATTTAGAATTAATAGCTAAAGCTACATTCACAATATTCACTTCCACCAAATCAACATTCAGATTAGGCGAGAAAGCCAAACAAAGACCCTCACGAAGAGCAATTAGCTCACCAACTTCAGAACTTAAGAATATTTTCCACTGTTTTGTTATAGCAACCACAACCGACCCAGATGATTCCTCACAACAAAACCCAAGCCAACAGCAGCCACCCTAAGACGAAGAGCCACATCAGAGTTAATTTTCAAGCATCCAGGCGGAGGAGGACTCCAACCAAAGATTCAGTTGTGAGAAGGAACCTGAGAACTGGAAGAGATGGCCACCTTGGTAGATTGTAATTCTTGCAATAAGTCCAGCGCCTTACTCATCACATCATTAGGATTTCTGTACATAGCTTGCTAAAACTTGGAGTTTCAATTTGTCTAGATGTTCCACATAATCATACAAACCTCACTAAGCACCCCAGTCCCAATCTCCTGCAAATGCCAACCAAAATATCCAAAACTTTGTGTAATCTAAACCTTTCCAAGATATTACCAGCCCTAAAAACACTCCAAGTTCGTTGAGCAATTTGGCACTAGAATAGCACATAGGCACCATAATTTAAAGCCTCATCTCATCACTCATAACTTCCTTTAGACAAAACTTGACGATGAACCAAATTGGCCTTCATTGGAAAAGTTTCCATACAAGCTCTTCACATAAAAATCTTCATTTGAGGTGGAATATTGAGATTCCACAACACTACCCATCATTTTTGAAGCTGAGTCCCAGTAGTAGATGACTCACCCTTAACCAATCTATCTTTGAGTGCCACTCTATAAGCACTTTTAACTACAAAAATGCTTATATATGTTACATTGAATAATTGTAACAGAATGTTCATCCATGTTCGAATAAAATTGGTAAAAAGTTGGAAATATGTCATATAGAATCAATGGAGTCATGGCAGTAAAATCCCTCTATGATGCATTTTATTCACATTTTTTGGCCGATAGAGGGTTCAAATGGTATAGTTATTTATTTTTTTTGGTAGCTTGGGGGATTAAAAACATGACTATTGCTTTCCAATTGGCCAATAGGCGTCTATTATTGAATTCACCCGACCCGATAGTATCAATTTTGGGAAAAAAAAAAAACCATCTCCATTGATTTTGGATACCTAGACTAAGGGGGATTGACAAAATCACCTCACTATTTATAAGAAGCAACCAATTATCAAGCTTTTGGATACTCCATTATCGACTAACAGGGTTGATAAAGTCTTCCACTTTTAAATGCAGTCCATGGCTTTGAGAAACAACCTTGAACGAGGATGGTCTTGAAATCCACGAATCCTTGAACATATCAATATTCTGCATATTTCCTACCTGCCATAACAACACTTTAACCAGAAGTTGCCTACCCCATATGATAATCCTCCAAGAAGAGATCCTTCATGCTTATGATTTACCCGTAGAAAGTCTTCTCTAGGAAAATACTTAGCTTTCAAGACCTTCGACGCCAATGAGTTAGGATTCACCACAATTTTCCAAGGTTACTTGGCCAAGAAGGCTTGATTAAAAAGCTGGAGATCCTTAAAACCCATCTCATCCAATTTCTTAGGAAGACACAGCCTTTCCTAGCTAATCCAACTGATTTTACGTTTCCCATCATTCATTCCCCACTAGAAGCTAACAACCAATGACCCTAACTCCTTACAAAGACCTATTGGCAACTAAAAGATGCACATCATATTCGTAGGAATCGCTTGCATGATAGCCTTGATTAAAACTTCTTTACCACTTTAAGAGAAAATGTGGCTCTTCTAGCCCTTTAGTCGATTTTAGACCCCATCATCAATCTCATTAAATGTCTTAGTTTTGCTCCTCCCAACTACTGAAGGCAAGCTCAAGTAGTTGTTGTGAGAACCTCCATCCTTAATTCCAAGTAAAGATTAGAGATTCTTTCTTATAAGAAAAACTCAGATTAGGACTAAAACAAACGACAGACTTGTCTAAATTAATTTGTTGTCTAGACCCTCTGCCATAGACTTCTAGGAACCCTTTTATCATATGACAATTAGAAGGTGATGACCTACAAAAAAGTAAACTATCATCTACAAACAAAAGATGACTTAAAATAGGACTATATTTGCCACTTTTCAAACCCAAACCCCTCTCAATGAGTTCCACCTTCTTGTTTCCACTAGAAAGGGCTTCTATATTGAGTTAAAAAAGGAAGGTAGGTAACTAGGCATCCTTGTCATATCCCTCTAGAAGCCCTAATAGTCCCTACCTTACTACCATTTAAGATAAAGTATAATTGAGAGGTCAATATACATTGAAGCACCAACCTAATCCAAAAAGTTGGAAAACCTATCTTCTTTATGACAGCTTCCGAAAAAATCCACTCCACACAGTCATAAGTCTAGTTCATGTCCAATTTCATGGCCATAAAGCCCCTCGCGGGGGTCTATTGGTTGGTTAAATATCGAACTTCGATATTATTGGACTTTAGTGTATTTTAATGGGCCTTAGTGCATTTAAATATTAGACTAGTTTTAATTAGAATTATTGGGCTGAACAATTAACTCATTTAAGCCCATATTTTATTAAATTAAGCCCATATGGATGTGTTAAACATGTGGGCCATGCATGCTATGGTTAGTAGGCTAAGATTTCATTTATATTGTCTATAAAAGGTTGTGTAAGCTCAAAAAATCAAGTTGTAGACATTTGATATGAAATATTGAGTCTTTTCTTTTATTCTTTATAAACTTTGAGAATTTATCAAAAATTAACTTGACTTATCTCCCTCTTTCTTCGCTTGTTCTTGGGAGTGGCACTTTCGTGGTTTGCTAATCATTAGTTCAAAATATCTTCTCTTTATTTTCTTTTATTTGTGCCTAAATTAAACTTTCTTGGGGTCATGTTTCAATTTGAAAGTGGATGTTGTATATTTATATATAGGGTTCACATCAAATAGTAAATAAAATATGTTTATTTTATTTAATTAAACAACATATGTTTATTTTATTTTATTTTATTTATATATATTTGTAAAATGTTTGTTTCATATGAATATTATAAAGTATTCATGATTACTTATGTAGTTTCAAACTAAGTATATAAGTGTTATATATAAGAGAATTTAGTTTGAGATCAGTAATTTAAAGAGTCCATAAAAAAACATATAAAGCTGGATACTTTGTTCATGATAAATTTATAATTATAGTTCATTTCATATTTGATATAATAATCTTATCTGAAATTATTCATGTGATGATATGAAAATGGAGACGTCTTATATAAGAGAGATTATATAGGACTGGATCACGATAAAAATAAATTTCTTATTAATATCTATTAAACCAAGAAATTCATATTTATCGATTAGATGATCATATATAAATTGATCTTAATCCTGAATATTTTATGGACTCTTATTTGTTAACACATATCTTTTAATTTATATAGGTAGGACCGTTATAGATTTACAGTTAATAAATTTCATATTTTAGAACTTGATTTAATAATAAGTGGCTAGGGACACTCTACGCAATTGTGGAATCTACTTCTTGCCAGAAGTAGATGAGTAGTTCCCTTAAGTATTGATTTGGGTCTTGAACAATAAGAGCACTCGACTTTTTATTTATGAGAAAATAAAAAGATAAATTCATAAGTTGTTATGAATATATTGTTCATTAAATAATCAATAGTACAATAGTACTTTCAGGAACAAGACATAATTAGAGAGGTATAACGGACTTTATGACCTAGCTCTAATTATAAATTACTTATAGATGATCAAACCATATGTAATTAATAGATTGATAGACACTAAAGAATTCAGATTGTGTAAAACATTGGTAATTTTGAGAGTACAACTTTAGGTTTTTAGTGGAGTAATTATAAGGTTAATAATAATAAATTATTTAATTAAAGAGTTTTAATTAATAATTTTGATATTATTAAAGCTCAAAATTGTTGGTTTATTTGGTCTCATTGCTAACTTGTACTCATTACAAGAAATGAGAAAAGAATAATATAATTGGAGCATCCAATTATATGTTACATGTGTAACATTGTTACATTTACAGAATATTTAAATAATATTGATTATTTAAATTAATGATTATTTAATTAATAATTATGAATTATTAAATATTTAATGTTTATCTAAAAAGGTTATGGGTTCAAATTCTTGTGACTACATAAATTAATTAATTATTTGAATCATTTAATTTACTAGTCATGGAATTTGAAAAAATTAAAGTCAATTAATGGAAGATTATGAGTCTTCATTGATTTGAAAATTCAATAATCTAATCATGAATTAGATTTTCCAATTTGGAAATACTATCTAGTTATGACTTAGATTTTCCAATTTGAAAACAAGATCATCTAATTATGAATTAGATTTTCTAAATTGGAAATTAGATATTCTAACTAATAAGTAAATATGGTTACTTGTCAAATTATAAAACTCTGAATTGATTAAATATAAAGAATATTTTATATTGAAAATCAATTGATCAATTTTTGACTCGATCCATATTTTTCCTCATCCTAGTTGTATATCACAAAAGAAAACCAAAAATCATAAAAAGAGTTCTAGCTTGGTCTTGCATCAGTAATCAATAAAGGGAGTTGGTTGAACCCTTCATGGTTATGTATACTTTATCATTTTCCTTTTGTTATAGGATTTATTTTGTGAAAAGAGAGTGAACAACAAATTCAAGATCATGCTCACATATGGTTTCTTGGTGAAGAATCATAGTAAAAAAGATCAAATGGTGAAAAATCTACGAATCAAAAGGACAAATTCAATCTTCTTGCAATGTAAAATTCGATCTTATTAATTTTGATTATTGAATTATCATTATTAGCATCAATTAGACACGCTTTTGTTTAGAAAAAAATAAAATAAAATCCACGTTTTCATATTAAATCATAATTGTTTTTTCTTCAATTAGTCGGTCTTTAAAGAGAGTTTATACAGCTTGAGCAGTGGATTTGTCAAAAGAACTCCTCAAAAAAGATGCAAACTTGTTCATAAGGTCTAGGCAAACTAGGCGAAAGGGAACATCCTTCGAAGGTGAAGCCTCACCTAAGGAAGCGATAGTCTTCCCCTTATCTTTGGAAGGAAGAAAGGCAATAGGACAAAAGCTTGTATAGGTTGGGAAGGCCCAGCATCGTCTCCCTCTCCAAAGAGCTTAGGCCTTTTGTTTGCCCTTTCCTCCTCTTCTTGCAAGTTTTCCTCGATAAGGGCAACAACATAAAGAATGCCGATAGAAGGAAAATGAGGATAGGGGTCAGAACTAGAAGATTCGTCAGAACCCTCTCTCTTAAGAGCCTTGGTTAAAGAAAGTTTTGGAGCCATGACCATAACAAGGTTATGAACAAGATAAACCAAAAATAAATCACAACATAATAATGATTGTAAGTCTACCTACAGATAAAAGACAATGCTTACATCTTGAAAGAAGGAAGAAGAAAACAGTAGAGTAGCAGACGAGGAAAACCAAAAAGAAATTAAAAAAAAAAAAAAAGAAGTGTAGTTTAGAAAATCTTGGATACAAGATAATGAAAAATGCAACTTTTTCTCTCTTATATAATCACTGTTGTAATCATTAGATCAAAATAATAATAATTGTCAGAAATCTAATGACTAGGAGGAAGCCTTGCATCATGTCTACATGGATGAAGTGAAACGACGCCTTGTTCATTTATGCATTGCATTAATGGGATGTGACAATCACAATTATCGGCTAACAACTATTAATCTGGTTGGGTTGCTCGTAGAAAATTCGAACATTTAAGAAACTCGAATGATCAAGCTTTCAATATGACCATGGATGACCCACACTTATTGACAGCTAGGGGGCTTATGTTGTACCCAAATATTGTACATGGGTCTCCAAACCAATAAGGCCCAAGCAACTAGCAAGCTCGAAGGTAAGGGAAAAAGCAATATAAAGCCCATCAGCTTGTGATACATCAACATTATCACATCATTAGAAGCATCTAAAGGTTTAATTCCATTAAGACGATAAGAATAGCTCACGTCGACTAGCTCGCATGAGGAATAGCTTGAGATCGCAATAACATAGTAGCTCATGAATGTGCTAGCTCGCAATTTCCATAAATAGTGTAGAATTTCATAAATGGGAAATTTTCTATAATTAGTAAAATATCACTTTAAAAAGGAAGTTATCAAAATTATACTTTGATTCAAATATGGAGGTATTAATTGTCGTTTTATGTAAATTAGGAAAAATAATCTTAATCTTTTCTATATTCTGATGATCAAATCATTTATAAATAAGAAATCCTAATAATATATAGAGGGGTCCTTTGTGAGTATTGTGATCACTCATATTCAATCAACAACCTTTTAACTTTAATAGACAGTCTGCTAAAACACATCTTTCTCCAGAAATAACATAATCATGGACATAGGCATCATTTAAATGGTCAAACCATGCTAAAAATGTTCTCTTGTCTCCTATTTATTTTTCTTGCATCATTACCATCATTTTCAATTTTCATACTTACAGTCATTCATTCATAATTTGTATTCAATTCACATCAATTTATGTGTTAACCAATTTTTAACGTCAAATAATGAGATCCACTAAAAATAAGTGATTGTAATTTATGGTCTTAAAATAAAAATTTAAGGACATCCTTAATAGAAAATTATCATATATATATATATATATATGTATCTATGTGTACACTAATCATTATTACAATATGGGGTTTAAGAGGAATGACGACACAAGATTAATTTCAACCCATATTCTTATTGGTGTGCTGATCACTAAACCAATCATATATCAACTTTAATAATTTGGAAGAAGGACAAATATATCATGAAGGAAAAAATTAAAATAGGGTTTATGAAAAAATATTTGTTGAAACAAAAATTGAGGTGTCAAAACATATAATAAACCCCTTCTACTCGTATTAATAAACTTAACGTTTTGTAGTTAGCAAACAACATTAGCATCGTCTAAAAAAAAATATGATAAAAAAAATTTTTACAAGACAAAAAGTTATGTGATTCTCTGGTTAACCTTTCACACCCATATGTGAAGATTAAGGTTTAAAGTAGTATCTCATTCCCAGAGTCCCAATTTGTGCTTAAAAAATAATTGAGTTTTATGGAATGATCCAAATAATAACATAATGGCATAAACACAAAATACAAGAAGAGGGATTAAATAGCCCGAGAGAAAAGAGATTCTTTTATCCCTCATGTATTTCCATTAACCATAAAATATGAATAGTAAAAGCTCCTTTATATGGCCTTAATACCACACATTATATTGAGTAGACATAAATTATAATATGATGAATAATAAAATTAATTTATTATAATGTGTAGCTAGTGGGAATATGAATAAATGGAAGTTACTTCCACGTATTAATGGACATTCTTTTTTTTTTTTTTTTGAAATAAATGGACATTATTTTTTTTTCTAAAAAGACAAATGAACGTTCATTTTATTTTTCTATTAATCACCGGGACTGGTTCTGAGAACTATCGAAACCATATAGAATGAGACATTGGTAGTTCATTCCGAAGAGTAACTTCCATACAAAAGATGTCAGCCCATACAATGGTGATAGGGCGGCCCACACAGCAATAATAGAGTGACCTATACAAGATGGGAAGACAGTGACATAGTAACTACATTATTTGAGTGTTAGCCCTCTAATTTTAGCTCCTATACAAAATCTCCACATTGTCACAAGGCTGCTCCGAGAGTGATAATTATTTTTTATTTTTAATTTTTAAAATTTCAAAATTATTAATTTTAAGAACTTGTGGATTAGAATCCATTGGCCACCACTAAACCCTAAAATTTTAGCGATTTTTATAGTGGCCAGTGGTGAAGAAATTGTAGGGCCCGGTGGCGCCATGGTCCCTTGGGCCCCTTGAAAAATTTTAACCTTTTAATATTTTATTATTGTTTTTAAATAAAAAGTACAAAATCATAAATAATTCGAAATTTGAGCCCCCACTGTTTTTTTTTTTTTTTTTTTTTTTTTTTTTTTTTGTTAACTAAAATTTTTAATTTTGATTATTATTGCATATAATTTTAATATTTTATAGTGGAAGAAAGCAATTAATTTTAATTTGATGTTTTAAAACAATAAAACATCAAATTAATCAATTTTTACTTTTATTTTATATATTTTTTTTGTGTTTTCCCATTATAATAAGTTTCTTATTCTAACTTAAACTCCTTTTTTTTTGTGTTTTTCTATCTCTCTCTTATTATTATTATTATTATTATTAGTCACAATTTCAAACGACAACAACCAATTGCTTCTTGATTATGCAACCTAAGATATATAATTCAATAGTTTTAAAGATTCTTTGAGTATATTCATACATTACTTTTCTTTCAATAAGTTTATACTTGAAACTTTTAGCCTTCTTTAATATTTTTTCAGATACTAATTTGAATAAAATCATCAATAACTGCTTTTTTTTTTTTTTTTTTACATCAAAATCACAAATCAAAATTTAGGTTTGACATATCTTTATTTTTTAGTCTTACCAATAATTGGATATAGTTTATGGTTTACATTGATTACTACATATGGATTTATGTTAATTTTTCAAATTTCAACACTTAATTAATTTATTTTATTTGTATTTATATGAATATCAATATATATATATATTGTTCATCTTAGGTTTTATCTATTTTGTCAAAAATAAGTTTTAATTTAATTTCATATTTAATAAAATTCTATGCAAGCAAAATCCGTGAATTTGGTGTAAAAAAGGGTAAAATTGAGAAATTGTAAAAAAATTTAGTATAAATTCATAGATGATTTTCGAGACTTAAAATTGTGAATAATTCTATTTTAATTATAAATAGTGAAAAATATCATTTATAGTTTTTTTTTTTTTTTTTTTTTTTTTTTTTTTGAGATTATGATATTAGTTTATTATTATAGATATTGGCATACCTTTTGATTTTGATAAGTTTATTCTACGTTGACATCTTAAAATTAGTTCAAGTTACAACACCTTGGAGCCAAAATTTTGGCTTCGCCCCTTACAGTAGCTTGTTCAATATAAAATTGAGTTATAAATCCACAATGAAGGGCAAACACTCTGTAAATCAAAAGGTAAATCACACAAACCATCTCGAAATAAAGCATAATTGCACCCATATGAAATTTTTACTTTTAATTGCACAAAGTTCCCTTGTCCTTAGTGGTAATGTCTTAATTCCCTCTTGAATTTCTTTATCTAATTGCTTAATTTTAATTTTTAAATTAAAAAAATGGAAGAGATTTAATATCCTCCAACCAACAACTTATCCACTTTCAAAAATATTTTATTTTTTAAAAATCAAAGTAATTCTTAAATAAAGAAAGTAATTGAAAAAATCAAATGTAGGAAACAAAGATTTTTTTCAACAGGTAAATTATTATTATTATTTTCAAAAAATCAAAGTATTTTTTCAAAAACAAAATTAAGGAAAGGTAGATCTTTTCAAATCTAAAAAAATTATTATAACTAGTAATCTTTATTATAACGATTAATCTTCTAGAGATCAATCAGTATTTTCCATAATTGTTATTCCTAAACTGAAATAACGAAATTTGGTGACTCCATCTAAGATGAAGAAGCTCTCAACAAAGATAGAGATGGACTTCTATCTCTCTCATAGAGATCTTCTTTATTAGTGATGGAACTTATCTCCATCGCTACATTTTAATAAATGGTATTTGAATATTTTAAATACTTGTTTTTTTAGAAAAACTATTAATTATTCTATTTATTTATTATAAAACCACTTAAAAATTACAAAATAAAAATATTAAAAGTAAAAAATTAGGGTCAATTCTGACATTTTATACACCAAGCAATTCACTCTAGAGATCAAATGATAGGAAATAAGTGTACAAGTTCCATATGATTGCTATTAAATATGAAATCAAGAGATAATCCTATTTTCCTACCTATAATTTGATATAATACCAAAATACTCCATTACATTTAGAAATCATTAATATCCCTTATCAATTTATAAAATAGATCAAATATCCCCTTTTAGTTTATGAAAATATCTAAAAAAGCTTTTTGTCATCAAAGTTAATGTTAAAAATCGAAGTTTAACCGTAATATGGGAGGACAAAACTATAGAGGTATCTTGATTGCAATAACGGCAGCAACGGAATGAGTAAAATGGATTTTTTATAATTATAAAAAGATAATTAGTGATTATATCAAACTATAAAGGGGGTTTATCACTAAAATCATTTAAAAAAATAAAATAAAATAAAATAAGGGGCACATAGATGCCAGAGGTAGCGCAATCAAATATAAAGCGAAGCGTATAGGGTTAAAACAAGACTCCTCCCAAAGCTGACCGAGTCTCCTTCTCCGCTTTATTCTTCTCCGCGATCTCTTTTCTGATTTCACTGTTTCTAATAGTCAATTAGGGTTTCGAACTGGTCGAAGATGTGGGCAGCGTCTTGTCTGGCGTCGTGCTGCGCAGCTTGTGCCTGTGACGCCTGTCGGACGGTGGTCTCCGGCATCAGCAGGAAGTCTGCCAGGATTGCCTACTGTGGACTCTTCGCTCTCTCCCTCATCCTCTCATGGATTCTTCGCGAAGTCGCCGCTCCTCTCATGGAGAAACTCCCCTGTAAGCCTTTCGATCTTTTATTTTTTATTCTTTTTAAAAAAACATGGACACGCAATCTGTCAGGATATCGATCGCTGATGGCACTGTCTGAATGACTGCTCCTATAATTGTAAGCTCATACCTTGTGAAGACAAAGATGGGATTCGACCGCTTGACCTCTTAGGGTCGAGGGAAATACTGAACCCCTCCCATTAAGGGGTGGTGTCTCTTTCGATTGGTTTGTTGTTTATGTATGAATTCGCTAGACAAAAGGAATTACGTTGATTGATTTTGTTGTTGATGTAGGGATTAATCATTTTCACAAGACACCCAATAGGGAGTGGTTTGAGACGGATGCTGTGCTGAGAGTTAGCTTGGGCAATTTTCTGTTTTTCACTATTTTATCATTTATGATGATTGGTGTCAAAAACCAGAAAGATCCTCGAGATGGCTTGCATCATGGTGGTTGGATGATGAAAATTATTTGCTGGTGTCTTCTAGTCATTTTCATGTTTTTTGTTCCGAATGAGCTTGTCAGCTTCTATGGTAACCAACCGTTAATGAATTTAATGATGTCTTGTGGCGGAGAATAGTGTTTCGTATTTAATTGTGATAATGAAATCTGTCTTTGCAGAGACAATATCAAAGTTTGGCTCAGGATTTTTTCTGCTTGTTCAAGTTGTGCTTTTGTTGGATTTTGTTCATGGATGGAATGATAAATGGGTTGGATATGATGAGCAGTTCTGGTTAGTTTGCCATCTTATATATAACTATGCTCTTGTTTTTCTTTGTAACTTTTAGACTGTCTGTATTATATTTATTATTGTTATTTAAATTTTTGTATGTTGTATATAGGTATGTGGCTTTACTTGTTGTTTCACTTGTTTGTTACGTGGTGACACTTGCGTTCTCGGGACTTCTTTTCCATTTCTTCACACCATCAGGACAGGATTGTGGACTCAACACCTTCTTTATTGTCATGACCTTGATCTTTGTGTTCGTATTTGCGGTGGTTGCACTCCACCCTGCAGTAAGTTTTCGGTTTGCATATCCTGTCATACTTGGTACTTAGAACTTCTGATTTTATTTGCTTTTGATTTTAGCGGGGACGATTTTCTATATCACTAGGAGTAATATTCAATACCACAATAGCAGCCGCCAGCTGATACAGTTTGTTGATGTTTACTGAATGACAGATGTGCATTCTCAATTATGTTTTTGATGGGAAACCTCAATTATATTTTCAGTGAGACAGTCCTTTGTGTTGGATATTTTGGATACCCTCTTGACTTGTATGTGCATTTGTGAGATAGATGCGCATGTACTCCCCAATGGGGTAGTACAAAACTCATTTGGATTTTTATTTTTCTTTTTATGTGAAGAAATTTGCTAGATAAATTTGTTTACTGTTAAGTAATCATTTGACTTGAAAGCTTGCGCTTGTTGGTAAGGGCCTAAACAATAGTATTTAAGAACTCCAGCATGGATTGTTGGATATTTGTAGTGGACCTGATGTGAATATAAACACAGATTCAGATTTAGCATAAACACGTATGACAAATACAGAAACAAACACTTGGAAGTACTCAAACTAAGTAGTCTTGGTAAATTTATCTCTAATACTCTGTTAACCTCTACATTCTAAAACTCTTAAGCTTAAACTAGTTGGTAAGGGCTCAAATATTTCTTTCTTGTTACTTACATTCACTTCATAGTCCCCTACTCATTCATTTTAGCTATATCACTTGAAGTACATTATATGGATTTTATGTGGTAATGCAAATGTCATAATAATCTAAGTGTCAGCTTCAATTGATGGTTGTGATCCTTCACATATATCAACATCCAACCACATTAATGCAAGCCATGATCAGTTTAACAGTCTTGGATACCCTAGTTTTTATTTATCCTGTAGTAGTAGAACACATGCTATACAACTTTGACTTCTATTGAAATAAGCAACAATTCTCGTCATTTATGAAGAGTAACCTACATCTTGTCATTTCCTTTCATAATAACACAACCTGGGTAGCAAGCGATTGGTTTAACTTATTTGATTTACCATCTTGATTATGCATTGGCTTGTTTTCTTGTAGAGGACAATTTGAATCTGTTCTAATTCTTAACAATAATGCTTCCAGTAAGTTTCAGAGATGGGGTACCACTTATATATGTTATCCTAAGAACACTCTTTTTATTTAGTTGTAATTTATCAGCTTCATCATATTCAAATTTTAATATTGACTTCTATATAATGCAATAGGCATATACATCCTTTCATAGTAAACGCCATTGATTTTGTTATCTCACAGTTATTATTATGATTCGAAACAGGTAAATGGCAGTATTTTGCCAGCTTCAGTTATATCTCTATATTGCATGTACCTCTGCTACAGTGGACTTGCAAGTGAACCAAGGGACTATCAATGCAATGGTCTCCACAAGCATTCTAAAGCTGTTTCCACTGGCACCCTTACCCTTGGTCTGCTTACCACTGTTTTATCGGTCGTGTATTCTGCAGTGCGTGCTGGATCTTCTACAACTTTGCTCTCCTCACCACCAAGTTCACCTCGTGCAGGTTAGTGTTTAAAAACTGAGTATACTTTTAACATCTTTTGATTTGCATTTCTGTCATATGATAACTCGCGAAAATCTGTTCTTAGAAAAGGATCAATGGATTGTTTTAAGGGTGGAGTGGTGATGGTGTGGACAGTAAAAGGATATAGTTACATGGAACAAGGAATGTCAATTGACAAAACCTTCAAAAGTACTTTTGTGGGGTTTGTCTTTAAGATAAAATCTAACGACTTATTTTTATTTGGACAAAAACATCTTAAATTCATCTTTTAAGCAAGGTTTGAAGATATGTGAGTTGTTACGGTGTGGTCACCTTGCCGTGAGGCGAGACGGGTGTCTCTATTGGAAATGACTTGGAAAAAAAAAAAAAAAGTTAATATCAAGATGCTTTCTATTATTTTTTTAAACTTAATGATGAAGTTAAGAAGCTTTTATTTAAATCAAAAAAGGGTAAATGTTTTGGCTTTTATCGATTTAATAAAGATTAATGGATTTTTTTAATAATTTTTAAAAGTACTTATTTCAATTCATCAATATATATTTTGTTACATAATACATCGTTATATAACACCTTACTATAGGACTACCTTCCCTAAAAAGAGCACCACCATTACTCTCTTTACCATTGTCGTCACCACCCAGCATCACCACTACTATGACAATTATCTCCTGCATCACATCTTTGCTACAAATGTCACTCCATCATCATGGTCATAAACAAGTTGGTAGCAGACGGTTTTTTATAAAAGGGATAAAAGGACTAGACCAAAAAGGGGTCAGGAATGAAAAGACAAAATGCTTATAATTGAATGCAATATGCATTGCAGAATCTTCATGTTGGGGTTACATAATGATCAGATATTTCTTCGTCTGAATTTTTTTGCGAAATGAACTGATATTTCTAGTTTGAATCGTATATTCTGATTTTCTTGTTTTCTTGTTGAAGGTTCTGGTAAGCCTTTGCTCCCATTAGACAACAAGGCTGCAGAAGAAGAAGAAAAGGAAAAGGCTAAGCCAGTGACATATTCATATGCCTTCTTCCATATTATCTTCTCTCTAGCCAGTATGTATTCAGCAATGCTTCTGACTGGGTGGTCAACCTCCGTTGGGGAGAGTGGTAAGTTAGTTGATGTGGGTTGGCCTTCTGTGTGGGTTAGGATTGGAACAGGTTGGGCAACTGCAGCTCTTTATATATGGTCTCTCATTGCTCCGATTATGTTTCCAGATAGGGAGTTCTAAGTATGAAAAATGATGTGGACTTGAATAAGTCGAAAATACTGTATATGTGTGTGCAACTGTTCAACTTAGTGGATTGTGTCGTGTGTTAATAATGCTTACGATATATCATGAAAACCTATCATGAATGGTAGTGATATGCCACTAGATTGCATGTTAAGTTTGTGTGACTGTGATCTAATCCAAGTTAAAGCTGTGTCCGTGAAGTTGATTTAATGCTAGTAGCCTAGTATGTAAATGAAGCTTGCTCTGTAGTTGCTTCTTCCTATTAAGAAGCCCTATTTGTTTATAGAAGAATTATGAAAGCATTTGATTTATGACTTGAAGATAGTATTCAAATAACTTAGAATTATAAAATGATTTTGATATGATTTCAGAAAAAGTAAAATAAGCATATTAAATTGTGGGTAACTAATTCATTTCTAAGAAATTGTGTGGGGATTTTTCTGGGCAAATTACATGGAACGTGCCTTGAGTGCAACAGAAGAGACATAATGTTCAACTTTTGACCCTTTTTCTGTTTTTTTAAATATTTGGAAAGAGGCTTCACAGCCCTAAGAAATTACATTAATCACTGAGGGTCAAGACGCTCCGATCACATCACGAAATAAGAGATCATACAAGCCAATAGGAACTTGTTCATAGAAATGTACGCCCTAAGGAATCTGATAAGTATAGTTGGCAAGCCAATCAGCACACTTGTTAGCCTTTCCCAAAAATATGATTGAGGTACACCACCCAATCCTTTTCAAGAAGAATGCCAATTGCAGCAATAATAGGATCATGCATTAACGCAAGAGAAGATCTCCTTTCTATCGCATAAAAAACCAATAATGCCTACAGATCATCGAGGAGAAGTTTCTAACTATACAATCGTTAATTGATTGAGTACTTAATTTCAATTTTTTGGTTGTTGTGGTAGTCACTTGATACATAACTTGTACCAATTAAATTACTTTGCTTATTTCCATTGCTTTCATACTTGTGTTGGTTATTTTGATTGTTTGCGTCTTATTTTCTTTTCTTTTTTTTTGGGAACTCTTCTTTGTGAACTTGCAGTCTCATACAACAATTTATAGTTGCCCCAAACACATATTTTATATGATATTTAGTACAACAAAACAAGTCTTATACGATATTTTTTGGCTGCATCAAAATATATTTATTTAGCAATTTCTTATTGTGTCATAAACTAAGTTTTATACCACATTTTTTATCTCCTGTAAATATAATTATTTGTGAGATTTAGTGAAATGCAGCTATAAGTTACAAGCCTTGTACTGCATCTTCATAAGGACATTTTCATAAATATATGTCATAAAAGTGGTTTTGTGACAATTTTTAGCTTATAAAAGTTACTTTTCTTGTTGTGATAGGAAAAATTGATATTGAATACATAAGTATTAATAAAAGTACCTCAATGCATCTAATTTCGTAAATACAAAAATTGACAACAATAATTAATTCATAAACCTAAATTCATGAGTTAACTAAGAGTTAGTATAAGAGATCCTCTACTCTTTACTCATACTTTTACAGATTGTCCAATGTGGAGATATGTTTCTAAATATGTGAGTGAGAGTGAAGACCCCCTATTTATAACAATGATAGCTAAATCTTAACCCATAAATGATTCAGAATCCTATACTTTAAGGAGACATAGTCCTAATCCAATACTATGTCATCAAAGAATACATAGTCCTAATAGGATTGAGAACAAGGCCCACACCTAATGAAATAGCTCATTACCCTACCATATCTTACATACTATAGATAAGATACACCAAGCCCAATAAATTAATATTGATCACCAACTGAAATGGGTTTTTCGGTTAATTCTTTATTTTGATCTTTCAATCAATTTGGTTTTCATAGGTACAACATATAATGGTATGTACTAATTTATAAAAATTTCTTAAATAATTTACTTATATATAAACAGAATTGTAAAATATTCAAAAAATAACATATTTTATTGAACACATGGATGGATGGCTAGATATGAGATATATATTTCAAATGGCTATGGGAATGGGCATACGGGATAGAGATTATATCTATCCCCAGTCTGCTCCATTGTTGTAACTATTTTTGAGTGATTTTGTCAAAAAAAAAATCACAATCATGATAAATTGTATAATAAATACTCAACATTACATCCACAAGCAATCTCCAACTACATATGGATAGAAAATTGTGCCAGCTTTCATTTCTTTGAATGGTTTTCATTGGAATTCATTATCGTCAAAGACAAACTCTTTGTTGGTAAATATGGATACCAAAAGAGAAGAAATAATTTTTATTATTGATGAAGGATCATTTAGTTCAATTGCAAAACATACACATAATATGTACATGTTTATTTTCAGTTGAATGCTATGGTCCAATCTAGACAATGCAAACATCAAGATCTAGACATAGATTTCATTAGTCCTAACTATGAGGGGTGCTCTTTGTTCCTTGCCATGGTTTGATTCTTTTCCTTTAAGAATTGATCTTTGTTCCTTTTAAGCTTTATGAATTGCATTTCTTTGTATCTTTTTGTTATCTTTTAATAAAATATTGGCTTTGACCAACAACTTTATGTAAAATATATATATATAGTATATTTAAAATAATTATGTTATGTATTACTAATAATCAATTTACAATCACATATATCATTATTTATATTTTAATTTATAGTTATAATAATATCAATCTATAATCATAATTATAATAATTAAATATAAGTATATACATATAAAAACATACTAGTTAATATATATGGTAGCATTATTATAATTTATAAATTGTTATATACCAAATATAAATAATATTACTTATTAGTTGTATGTACACTTATGTAAACTAATAATATAGAATTACTATCATACTACATTGTGGACTATACCTTTTACAAATATAATAATAATTTTTCTGTTGCCAAACCCTAACTTTATATGAATTAGCATATTAATTTAAATAATTAATAAATCAATTAATATCCTATTAATGAAACTGTTGACGATCGGAATCGGTCAACACCCGGTCGGGGGTCGGAACCTCGCCGACGGAACGATTTGTACGGGACCGGCGGTGAAGACCGTGCCGAGCCGGGGGTGAAGACCACGCCGGGCAGCCCCTTTTGGCCTCTTGGGGTCGCGTCCGGAGTTGAACCCTCAACCTTATAGGTGTTATTGGATGCACAACTCCTACCACCAAGCTGAGTCAGCTTGGTGGTAGGAGTTGTGCATCCAAAAACACCTATAAGGTTGAGGGTTCAACTCCGGACGCGACCCCAAGAGGCCAAAAGGGGCTGCCCGGCGTGGTCTTCACCCCCGGCTCGGCACGGTCTTCACCGCCGGTCCCGTACAAATCGTTCCGTCGGCGAGGTTCCGACCCCCGACCGGGTGTTGACCGATTCCGATCGTCAACATTAAAACGACTCAGTTTGGTGGTAGGAGTTGTACACCAATAACACCTATAAGGTTGAGGGTTCAACTCCGGACGCGACCCCAAGAGGCCAAAAGAGGTTGCCCAGGGTAGTCTTCACCCCAGGCCCAGGCGCGGTCTTCACCGCGGACCCCGTACAAATCGTTCCGTCGGCGAGGTTCCGACCCCCGATCGGGTGTTGACCGATTCCGATCGTCAACAGAAACCTATATAATTACTATATATATGTTCTATCAATTAATTAGCTATAATTTAAGATAATATGACTGGTCTTATATTATTATACTATATTATAATATGTAATAGATTTTTAATAATATTATTTACGGTCATCTTGAATTAACAAAATCTAAATAATAATGTTAACATGCTGTTTTTAAAAATAAATTATAAGTAAATATGATAATTTATTAAAGACATAAATTCTATATAAATATATATCATACCACTATATGTGTGTCATCTCTGATTTGTTAATTATTTAAATAATGTTCTTAATTAATTCAATTTATCGTAATATATTTAACTCAAAAGTTATTAATTTAATTAGATTATTATAATATCACAAATAATCATGATATGTAAATTTAAATATTTATAGAAACACCAGATAATAGATTAATTAAAATAACATATATAAGCATATTAATCATTTATATAATAATATTAACATAATAATCTTCATACAAATTAATTCCTATATATAAGTACATAGATTAATTTATAATTATTATATAAGGTATGTTTATATGTAAGTTATTAATTATTAACATATAAATATATTCAGGTTAGTTATTACATTTTTTTTTTTTTGGTATAATAATACTCATTGTTATAAATATAATCAACTATAAAAGGTATGCTTCAATTTTATTAATTATATTAATAATTTACTATAATTTATAGATAGCATTTATATTTATAGATAAATAACTATAATTTTATGTTATCTTAATTATTTTATTAATTTACATGGTTATAGTAATATCCATATAAGTTATAATTGTTAATCTAGTTATAATATTATATGTTAATATCATAAATAGTTAAAGTATATTATAATTATAAACTAATAAAAGTACATATTATAATATGGTATACCTTATTATTATGGTATTTATATCATTGTGTGTATATTAACATATATTTATAATATAATTATTATGATTAATTAATAAAAAACACTATTAACATATATTATAATTGTGGTATGATATAAATACTATGCACTAAAGTTATTATATATATTAATAAATTATATTAACACTATTTTATATTGTGTTTGTATTAATAATACCATAGTATTATATATTATATAATATTAATAGTTTACTTGCGATAATATAATATTATAATCATAAATTATATATATACACAAACGTTTATATTATAAATGTATAGTCTGCGTATATAATTGATATTAACATTAGATATAATTATTATATAAGGTATGTTTATATGTAAGTTATTAATTATTAACATATAAATATATTCAGGTTAGTTATTACATTTTTTTTTTTTGGTATAATAATACTCATTGTTATAAATATAATCAACTATAAAAGGTATGCTTCAATTTTATTAATTATATTAATAATTTACTATAATTTATAGATAGCATTTATATTTATAGATAAATAACTATAATTTTATGTTATCTTAATTACTTTATTAATTTACATGGTTATAGTAATATCCATATAAGTTATAATTGTTAATCTAGTTATAATATTATATGTTAATATCATAAATAGTTAAAGTATATTATAATTATAAACTAATAAAAGTACATATTATAATATGGTATACCTTATTATTATGGTATTTATATCATTGTGTATATATTAACATATATTTATAATATAATTATTATGATTAATTAATAAAAAACACTATTAACATATATTATAATTGTGGTATGATATAAATACTATGCACTAAAGTTATTATATATATTAATAAATTATATTAACACTATTTTCTATTGTGTTTGTATTAATAATACCATAGTATTATATATTATATAATATTAATAGTTTACTTGCGATAATATAATATTATAATCATAAATTATATATATATATACAAACGTTTATATTATAAATGTATAGTCTGCGTATATAATTGATATTAACATTAGATATATATTATAGTTATATATGGGTATTATATTTATAATTGAATTTTATAATACATGTTTTGAAAATGTGTATAATTATATGCATTTGTAAGTTGATATTTTATATTTATAGAATAGCTATAAAAAAACATATGATATAGTTTAATAATAATAGTAAATAACTACTATATACTTAAAAGATCATTATATTATCATCATCATCATAATATCATACAATATCAACATATATTAACATTAATATAATTATATCACACTGTATAATACAACTAATAAATAATATTAATAAGATATATAATACTAATCTGGATATTAATTATTATATTACTATAATATCAATTTAATGTATAAATTTATATTTCAGTAAATAAATTAATATTAATATACTTTATATTTTACATAATATCATACAATATCAACATATATTAACATTAATATAATTATATCACACTGTATAATACAACTAATAAGTAATATTAATAAGATATATAATACTAATCTGGATATTAATTATTATATTACTATAATATCAATTTAATGTATAAATTTATATTTCAGTAAATAAATTAATATTAATATACTTTATATTTTACTACATATAATTAACTATCATATTATGCCTATATAATATATTAAATGTATATAACTTATTAATATGCACTAATTATATCATTACGTTTATATTATTTAGGATGTATATTTAATATATGTCTAATTGTGTATTAATATAGATAAAGTTATAATATTAATAATACGAAATATTATTTATTTTTGCTATGTTATGATCATATATAGATATAGTATCATTTGATAATATAATACATGTTAAATCATAACATATAAAATTAAATCATCATTATAATTGATATATAAAATTATATATAAATAAAATAATTTAACAGAATATTACAAATAAACTTATATGTTATAGAACAAATATAGCTCATTTTTTTATGTATTAATATATATTTAATATATATTTATATTATTATATATTACCAGTATAATTAATTTTATCATTGAATTAATTAATATAACATGTGTTACATAACAAATATATTATTTGATTTAATATACTAATATGTACATCGGATTTATGTTTAATTATATTAATATATGTTAATATGTAATGTGATTATTATTTTAATCATATATTATAAATAATCATATATATACATATATAAATTATTAGGTGTATAGTGACCAATAATATACAAATTAATAATATTTTTGTACTATATAACATGATTATAAACCATTATTAAATATAAGTGTACATAAACATATATATAACCCTAAATATAACATTAATAAATAACAAAATACTAATTTATATATTATTGAACAATATATACCTAATAGTTTGAGTAATTAATGGGTAGTATAATAAACTAATATATTCAAATCACATTAATAAGTGCTAATGTACTGAATAATATATATGTACTATTATTATAATATTATATAACTTACTTAATTCAAATATATGACATTATCTAATATTTAATCATAATTAGTTCAATTACATATATATTACATGATTTGTATTAATAATATTATATGATATATTAATAATTAATTGTTTAATTTTTCACCGGGCCAAATAAGTAGTACTACAAGTGGCGATATTTTCACACCCAAACATTGTATATACACTCAAGTACACCTCATCAAAATCATGAAAAATCTCTAATTTACAAATAAACCCCAACTAATATCAATATTTCCTTTCTTTTGTTGTTTTTATATATATTTTGTACTTATTTTGTTATCTAATTAATTTTACTAAAATTTAGAGATTTTTTTCAACAAATAAGGCAAGTAAATTATGATTTCTTCTAATAATACTTAATTTAAAACTTTTCACTTTACAATCAATTTTTTAAAAAGATTTTAAATTATTCTTCCCACTTTACAATTAATTTATATTTTAAAGAAATTTGATATTTGAGAAAAAAAAAATAAAAAGATAAATAGAGTTTTATTTCGATTTAATTTTTTATTGGATTCAATTTTTGATCATTAGTTTTCAAACAAATTTCTTGCCATTTAATTAAAGTGTAAATTTTTATCTCGGCTTAATGGATGTATAAATTTTTATCTCGATTCAACGGATGTATTATATTACGAAAAAAAAAGTTTGAATTAGTAGTGATTCCTCATAAAATATTTGGAATAAAACAATATATATTCTTTTTTTTTTTCTTGTAAATATATTTTCCTTCTTATTTTTTCCTTTTTAACTAAATATAATAATTCATTATGATTTTAATTTATTTGTAATTAATTTATTTTTTGAAAATCGTTTAATATTTAAAATTAGTATTTTAAAATTATTCTCAATATTTTGGAATTATTTTTTTTTTAAAAAAATTGTTTGATATTTAAATTAGTATTTAAAAAAATTAATGATTTAAGTAAATAAAAAGGTTTTATCAAATACATGAGAAAGTGAATAGTAATTAATATTTGTAGGTATAATTACAAATTATTTATCATTTTTCTTTAAGGAATATATTGTAATTTTAGAAATAGATCATATTAGAGTGTACATACTCTTTTTTAAGGGTGTAAATATCGTTACTCCAATAGTAAATGGACCAGTCCAATAGCATTATTCAAGCATATGAATCAAAGCTCACTAGTCCTAAAAACACCCTTAGTAACTTCTAAATGCACACAACCCAAGTTCCCAAAAACAAAAAGAAAAAAAGATTAATATTAAAGCAGAAACAAAGACCCATGCTCTCTATTTTTTTGATGGACAATTGCTTGTCTTGGTCTCATTAAGAAAAAGAGGAGATAATAGAAGAAAAAAGAGCAAAAACTGAGGACAAAAAGAGACCAAAAACATAGCAAAAGAAGAGAGTTTTAGAGATTAGAGAGAGAATTAAGTCTTTGTTTGGTACGTGAAATTGAATTGGAATAGAATGGATTGAATTAGATTGGATTGGAATGAATTGGTTTGACTTGGATTGGAATGAGAAATCACAATCCCATGTTTGGTAGAATTTGAGAATGGATTAAAAATTATATTGTATCATATTTGGTATAGATTAGGATTGAATTGAAATAAAATTAATTAAAAATTTTTATTATATAAAAATAATCGGGAAAAATAAAAAAATAAAATGCTCTCATTTCTTTAATATCAAAATCCATAGTCTCCCACAATTCAACATCATTAATCACAATTCATCAACATCATCATCTCCCACAACAACAACAACATTATAACATTATCAAATCATTATAACATAAAAAAAAAAAAAATGTGGCATTAAATCACAAATCCAATCCCATTCAATGACATGGTTTTGGATGGGATTGGAAAATGCTAAAAGAATGGAAGAAGGTTGAGATTCTTGAATCCCAATCTCATTCACTCTCCAAACATGGCATTCAAGTGATTTGGGATTTTTGAATCTCAATCTCATCCCTAATCCCATGTATCAAACATGCCTTAAAGAAGATGATGATGGATTCGTATAAATTAGAAGAAAACAAGTTGTTGAGATGAAAATGATGAAAATAGAGGAGAGATAGGAATGGTTTTGAGAATTAACTGATAAAAAGAGAAGTAGAGATTAAAAGAAGTATAGAACTAGGAGAAATGACTAATCAAAACAGAGCAGTAGAGAGAGCTGAAAAAAAGAGAAATTTTTGTGAGGGAAACCGGTCAAAATAGCACAGAAAATCATGAAGGAGAAGAAGAAGAAAATAAGAAACAAAAGAAAGATAGAGATATAAGTAGAAAAAGAAAAGGAAAACAGATATAAAGGAGGAAGAAGAAATATAATAGAACCTACAAAGAAAACATGAAGAAACAAGAGGTAATAGTAAGAAGACAAGTATATCACCATCCTAATTAATTATCCACATGTACGTGAAAGTGAATATTTTATACCTGCTTTTACATGTTTTAACCTTACCTTTGTACTTGTAGCCTCATCCATATTTGCTTCAAAACCTCAAAAGTTACTTTGTGACCATCCTGAGAGAAAGAAAAGAAAGATTGTCAAATCAAACAACTTTAGTAATTGCAAATCCAACAAAATTTAAATTGAATACAACATACTGAATCTTTTAATTCTGATTCAATCAATTCTCTCTTTACTCTACTTGTTATAGGTTCAATCAATTCTCTCTTTACCTTACTTGGTGTTGACTTGCTATATCTATTGCCAATTAGTAAAGGTACAATTATACAAGACAACAAATAAATTCAAAGGGAGAAACAGACTATCGTTGGATAACTCAATAACAAAGACAATTGCACACAAAATGAGACCAAAGGTAGATAAATTCTTTAGACACCCTTTTATTAATGTACTCTCCGATTACAAAAATATTGCATCATCAATTATTAAACTGTACTTTGAAAAAGCTAGTATATTAGCTCGACCCCAGTGGCCACTAATAAGTTAAAGTTGGTTATAAACATTAGAATGAAATCCATGCCTATGACATATTGATAACACACTTATAAAATATCATTCTCCTGTGATCAGCTATGCTCTAGTTTATACTCACAATACAATCAACTACAATAGATATTTACAAAAATAAATAAAATTAAAATCCAACCCCTTACATAAAAATAATTTGTTATCATTCAATAATAAATATAATTAAGCAAAATAAAGCTTTAACAAATTAAACAAAAATAGTTAATATGGTCCAAAACTTAAAAATATATAATTAAAATTCAAAAACTACTATATGTTCAACTTATGAATTCCATCAACATCAATAGAACTAATGAAAAATAATCAAGATTGTAAATCGATTTATCTAACAAGTGAACTTAGAATATTACAAGAAAAAATCATCATAAAATATAAGAATTTGGAAAGATCTAAAAGCTCAAAGGCAGACATGAACCCTCTAATTGAACTAAAATAGTACCTTACCACCTGTTCTAAAAGAAATTATAAATAGTTATCAAATATAAAGAGAATACAATAAACGGTTAGTAGATAAAGGCAGCAACTTTAATACAATGTCTAGGAAATATACCTGATTGCAATTATAAAAGTGTCAACCAAAATCTGAAAACCAATCAAAACAAATATAATTGAAGCAATCATCCCCTTTTGGAACAGCAAGCCCCTAAAACCATAAAATCAAACATTATGTACCTTGCAAATTCCTCTGAAACAAACAAAACAGAATAGGTTTTATATTCACAAAAGTCACGTCACATTATCTTATTATAGGTACAATCTCATCCCGTAATAAAGCAATGCTTACATCACTAAAATGTTGCTAAAGTTTTTCATTTGCAAAATTAATGCAAAATTGCTCAAAACTATTGAAAAGATCATGTTAATCAATGAAAGAAGACATTTTTAATCATATTAAAACTAAATTTACAAACTACAAAACTCACAACAAAATTAACTTTAAGTTATTTCTTCTTTGGTTCTGACAACTTTGTTTGAACAAGTACATTTCCACACCATCACCCAAAGAAGGTCCAGAAATGGAATATAAAACTAGAGCAGTAGTATATTAAAAGACAATCATAGTTAGGGTCATAATAAAGTATAACATGCACAAACAAAATAGCAAATCAGAAAGCATTTGCAAGCTCAAGATAAAAAATCTTATTAAAACTATTGTTCCCTGTAGTGGTAAAAGACTTCTTGAACGCCAACTTTTAGGTATTAGTACAATCAAAGCATTATTATGAGAATGGTATCTAATAACTTAATTGTTTAAAATTTCATTGTGCTCAAACAAAATTTTTATAAATAAACATATAGAAACTAAAAGCATAACATTTAGCTGTTATATTTAAAGCAATCAAAGCTATAAATGTCCAGAATTCCAATATGAATTTGGGAGTTCAGATTTTGCCTAATAGACCTATTACTCTTTTCAACAAGCCTGGAAGAAACATCCAAACCATTCTGCTTTCTTAGAAAAAATATAGATTAAAAGGAACGGTTATTGATGATATAAAGATCATAAGTATACCAGTCAAATAGGCGAGAGTAAGCAATCTTAGCCAATGCATCTCAACTAGCAATAGCAGCATTATAGTCTTTAATAATACATCATGGGGTTTGAATCGTATGAGTATAGAGCGTAGCCAACAAAAGCTTTACATCACACCTGATTAAAGACACGTCAAGCATCTAAAACCAAAAATTTCAGCATTGCATTGTGTATGCCACCCATGCAAACAGGTTATATGCATTTGACTGAATAGCTCTACTAGAGAAAACTTCCTCTCAGACATCCATGAACACTCGTAGGTTTTCAATCACATTACACTTATTGATGCAATTCTTACACCAATATTCCTTTTCTTGGATACCTACCCAGAACTCCCTTACCTTTCAACTCTTACACTTATTGATGCAATTCTTACACCAATATTCCTTTTTTTAGATACTCACTCAAAACTCCCTTACCTTTCAATTCTTACACTTATTGATGCAATTTTCACACTACCCACAAACGGTACGTTTTGTTCAAACTCACTATAAGTTATCCAATGCATCCAAAAAAATCATCACGCTCACAATCTTGTGTTTCGACTAAAAATAAGTCACTAATGATCTTTACACAATTCTAAGTATTCTCTAACTTATCACCCACCATTCAAGCTTCGAAAACATCATACATGCACATTCTGGATTTATTTCACCTCAACTCTAGTTCTCACAAGGTTCTACTCATTTTATTCTCTCAGAACTTAGGCTCAACACTCTTATAACACATGCGAGGTGGAAATTTTGTACAAAAAAATCACAAATGTTTTACACGCATGTGAATAAATAATGAAAAACCACTAATATGTATTCAAAGGACCTCATGGAAGGAATCAAATATCAATAACATGTCAAACATTGTTTACTCCAACAAAATAGTTCAACTTCTCAAGATCAACTAGGTTTTTTCTTTAGGTTGTAACGGAGCCAATGGATGAATGGTTAAAAGAAATAAACAATAGAGTAGTTCTTAAATGAACTTAGAATCACAATATGAGTTCTAAGAAATTGACTATTTAGGCTTAAAGAAAGAAAGGATAAAGTAATAATGAATTTGAAGCAAAACAAAAATATTGTGAAATTTCAGCCTAAACTATACTAGAAGAAAAATTCATAATTCATGAAATGCTCATTGGAAAACTTTGAAAATTCACAATTAAATATTAGACATCTAGACCTTCAACTTTTATTTACAAAATTTCCTCAAAATCGAACTGCAATAACTAGTTCGGAGCTGCTCAAATTTCATAAAAATTCAGCTTTGCTAAAATTAAAATTCTAATAGCTCTAACTTACCCAATTTAACTCCGAATCTTGCTATCTACCTATCCAACAATTCATCCTAAAGGACGCTAATCCTAACTGCAATTTGTTTTAAAAATCAAGTTGCAAAAAAGTCTTAAATTAACCAAAACAGTAGCTCATCTCTACCGTCAGATTTTTCTCCAAAACAATAAAAAAATTGAAATTTTTGATTTTTCCGTTTATTTTATTAAAAAAAAATAAAAAATAAAAAACAAGCGCACACACATATTCTACCCCCAAACCTAATCTAAACATTATCCTCAATTTTGAAACTAGACAGCAAGAGGTGTATTCCTTACAAGAACAAATGATAGTGAGGGCTCATAATGGGCTGAACTAGACAACAATAGAGAGAAGAAGGGTAGTGAAGGGAGAATAAGTACATACCACAAATCTCTCCAGCACAGGTACCAAAATTGCAATGTTGCGGTCTGGGAGACATTCAGCAATTGCAACACGTATACTTGTACTATTGACAACAAATAAAACATAAGTCCTTTAAAAAATGAACATCTGAAAATCCAACATAAATAGTCAGCTGACACAGGAAGAAAGTAAGCCTTTCAGTTGAAAGGAACGCCAAAAGTAGGGCCACATAAGCTTCTGCTATCATCTTCTCTGCTTCTTTCCTCCCTTCCAGCAATGCTTCCTCATCATTCTGTAGAATCAATACAATGCAGATTATAAGCAATGTTAGTAATGATAGAAGTCTATCTGCAGATATATTAGCCATCACACAAAAGCATTATATAGATAGGGCCCAATAACATGAGAGGAACAATTCACCCACCCAAGTCACTACATTCCTTTCTCTGGCAGAATCACTAGCCCCTCAATTAGCAAGCAAAATGGAACAGAGCAGTGTAATTACATTCCCATGACTCTCTTCTTCTAAGCCATCTGAATTAGGTAATGGTACTCTCGCTGCTGCCAGTTGTGATCTGCAGTGACCATACTATATGCTTTTAGTAAACAAGCAACATAATATTTATATATCACATACTAAGAATAAAACATTTTTTTGGGAGGCATCATAGGTTCAAATAGTTTATTCTGATCAGATAACCGTGATCCTAACTACCAAAATAGCAACTTACAGATCAAATCATCAGTAACATATCAGCTGTGGAATAAGTCAATCATTAAAAAATAATAATAATAATAAAAAATTAAAAAAAAGGACCCAGCCAGTACTATGGATGCAAACCTAGATAGCAATGCTTAATTATGTTGGCAAAATGGAAAATTTCATCTCTTCATTTTTGCAAAACCAAAACTCAAAATTTTCGTAATTCCCAGGTAACATCTAAATTTAGATTGAATAATGGAGATGTACAAAGATCTTATAGGTTATATAAAAGGGAATGAATTAACTCAAGGTTTTGGCCTTAATTGCCTAGAAGGGAAAAAAAATTCAGATTTTGGAAATGTTGCAGACACTTCATAATCAGGCTTTAGGATCTCAAGATTTAAGATAAATAGTACTAGTGGAAAATAAAGACCGACGTAAAGCTATAAGAAAACAAATTCAGTTCAGATAGACCTAACAAATTTGTCACACCATATACCAACAGCTTCATGCAATCTACGTATACAGGCAAGAGGATAAATATAAGCAAAATTAACCTGTTATATCCATCCTTCTCTACCAACTTCATGAGAAGGCTCAGTATAGCAACCAGGAAATCTAATTCCTGATCAGTCAAATGTCTATTGTTCTGATGTTCAACATCAAAACTCTCTCTAAGATGAGACAAAGATGAGCTGAACGAGGGGAAGTGGTTGGCTATTAACAAAGACACGGTCTCCAGCCTCCACATGCAGCAATGTGCTAGCAGGGTTGTCATTTGTTAAATTCCTTAGAACCTTCCCAGAGCTTAAAACCCACTCATTAATCAACCTAATCTAGGCAGTTGAGAAGCTAAAATGGAAATAGAAAGAACTTAGTCATAGCAGGTCACGTTGTTTAAATGATTGTACCACCCAAACTAAAAATACATATTTAAGACATATATACAAATTTTATATATTAGAAATACCTTAACAGCTGCAAGAAGGTAGTCAACTAGAAGAGTGACTTTTCTTCGTCAAAGGCACATGAGCAAATGCTTTCATGAGAACAATGGTGTTCCCCATTATATGATCTTTCACAATTTCCACCATTACTAGACAGCTAATGGCAATTTTCCCTATTAGTTGTATCTTGGCTCATCACCATTTCGTAAGGGTGTTCTTCTTCAACACTTCCATTCGCTGCCTACTTTTCATAGTTTGAGATTTCTTTTATTTCGCAGATAATAAATCCCATTTTGAAAGTTCAAAAAAATTTTCATCAAATGCATACGGATCTTCACTATCCTCTAAGAGCTCATACTTGTCATCTTTTGTACTATTTGGAATCTCTACAAGACCAAGCTTCATCCTCGAACCACTTATAGGTGTTCCACCACTAAACTCCATAGTGTCCAACTACACGAACCATGACAAAGATGAATGGGGAGCTCATCCTAAGCAAACAATTGTCATTCATGGATGTCGGAGTATTTCCAGAACTGGAATCAAATGACCCAATTGGTCAAAGGGGAACCACAAACTGCTCTAAGTTGCATTGAAGCTCTTTTCAGAGGAGGAAGCCGACCTGATGCCAAAGTATTTTTCAAAAAAACTAATGACTATCACCTCATTGTTGCCCACTGCAGATTTAAGGATAAATACAACAAGTTAGAAAACGAAAAAGAGAGAAGGATGCCACAAATAATAAATGATATAAGAATTACTGAATACCTTTACTGTCTATAAATAAAGCCAATTCAGATATGTGACCAATCCAATCGAGGGAGGTGGCAGAACTTCTAAGTAAATAAAGTTCTACAAATAGAAGTCATTAAACAATTATTCAGATGCAAGCACGAATGAAGAATGAAAGACAAGAATTACAAAAAATACAAATGAAAAACTATCCCTTGCATCAATGATTACCTAACAAAATCTTAATGAGAAACATACTGACTTTGATAAAAGGTAGCTGAGATCCGTGAGAATTCAAGTTCTCTTTCGTTCCAAGCAAATGACTCTATGTTAAAGAAGTTGAAAATTAAAAATTTGATAGCTGTATCTTCATCAGTATACTCATGCCCACAACGAAGTTGTATATCACAGTATTCCTTGAGAAACACCATCACCTAAATACAGTTAACAAAATTTATGAGCTAGAGGTCTAATTACCAAAGTTACTACTGATCAATTCAATCAATGAACCTTCACTGGCACTTTTTAGATGATATATAGTTCTTGAGGATAACATGTATTTATTTACAAAAACAAAGGCATTCATGGACGGGTGTGTAGAGTAGACTGCATGATTGCTCAAACATGCCTCGAAGTTTGTTCGACATGACTGAGGTGTATCTAAAATTCAAAAAGTTACCTGTGGAATTGAAACAATGAAAAATAACAATAGCAAGATGGCCATGTAAACATCACCAAATGACAAACTGTATGTCTTTAAGATTCGAAAAAGAATAACATGACTATCTAATGACAATAAAACTAATACACATTCCCTAATGACAATGTCGATAAAACATACAACAACAACAACAATAATTTTGAGTCTTTGACAAGTTCCTATTTCTTATTAAAAACAGCAGTGGTAATGATTTGGGAATAAAAAGTCAAAAATTGATTTATAGAACATAAATGAGAACAAAGGATTCTCTACTCTCATATTATTTCTGAGCAAATAACACAAATAAAAATAAAATATTTCTATCATAGTCAAGAAACCAGTTTAGTCATAGAAACTGAGCTCTATAAAAAACAATTGGACTCGGATTCAATGTTGATTTGACTTTTATTGATGTTTTGATGTGAAAGATGAAAGAATGAAATATTATTATATTTAAAAGTGGGAGAGAGAAAAAGCAAAAAGTAAATTAATCCTATCCATTCATTTGTAAAGATTGTCACACATCAATGGATATTCCAAAAATCAGATCAACACTGGATCTGAATTCAAAACAATTCAATCATCCAACCCAAGGGTACAATTCACATACCTGTTTCTAAAGGTCAGTAATCTCCTTCTAAGCCAGATTGTAAGCACGTTCATACCTCCTCAAGTCAATCTAGAACAAAAATAAATTAGCACCATAGGAGACAAAAACGACCTAACTGAAACAAAATAAAAAAGATTTGAGTAACGTATTTAAAACCTTTAATTCCTTAATGGTTTTCTGTGAATTTGATTGTTCAAAGATAGAGTTCTACAATTTTTGGTTGAACAGAGAGTGCCTCAACCATCCTTTCATATTCCGCTGCATGAACAAAATTTCTATTAGTGCACCAAATTTTAATTGTCAAACAAAATAAACAAAGACAACCTAAGGTCCTCAAGCAAAAACTTGACCATGGTAAAACTAAATTCGTTAAATCTATAGTATATGCTTATGTTTTTGATGCTGAAGTTTACGAAAATTAAAGAATAAAACACATTCTAATAGACTACAGATAATTTAATCATACATAGTTTTTGCAAATACTCATTCTTCATCATTTGAGCCATAGAGAATTCCTTCACAGAATTAGTGGTAGCTGACCAATATTATTAAAACTTGCCTAAACTCCTGGTTATTTTGCGATAAACTAATCATTAGATCAATTGAACATATGCCAATAATACAGTAGCAGCATTGCATAAATTTCAAAATTCTACAATAATTCCAGTTAAACGTGCAGCTAATGAACCCCCAATTAACTGAAGCATATTACATCTAAACTAGCAAGATATTTAGTTTAAGCACCACAAGACACAAACGATCAAGAAAATCCTCTCTCTAAGATTATCCCTTAGAAAGAAAGTTATTTTATTGTCTCTATGACATAATACTCACAAGCAATCTCAGATACAGAATTTAAAATAACATAACGAGTTTTAAGTTCCATAAGGCATGACTTTTGGCATGTGATAATAAATTTAACTTTTTTGCTCTGAAATTACAACCTGAAAGCGAACTTCCCCACTTAGGCTATAACACATTTAAAAATTACAAGGCAATGTAGCAACAAATTAATCACTATGTACTGAATTTATCAACCTCTTTCTTAATATTAATCAGTTTTTGGTATTACCTCTTTCATCCAAAATGACACCGACTTTCTCTTCTAATTCATAAAGAACCTACAAAAGCATCCAACTAATTTAGGTTCCTATCTCAAAGAACTTGCATGCCCATAAATTTCATAAAAGAGAATCAATTTTTAGCATTAAAAAACTTTAATAAATATTTCCAAACATAAATACTAATCATTTAGAAGAACCATGAGAATAATTGCTAAAGCTTTCAAATCAAAGATAAAAGAATGTTGAAGTTACCCTAAACAAGAAACAGGAAGATCCAAAAGGAAACATTTGATCCAAAAGCATGGAGGAAAAGATCGAAAAGAAACAGCCTCTTAAATGTAAAAAAGCATAATTCATGCCACACAAAACAACAAAACTATTGAACAAGAAACTTGCCCAAAATGGCCACGTTTGCAAATTAATGATGTTATGTTAGAATCTAGGATGTTTATGATCAACAAGATACAGCAACGAAGTGCCACAATGTCCCATTCCATAACCGTTGAGAAAATAATCTATATCCCTCCTTTCTACTAGCCATCTCTATATTATCACATTGCGACAAGTGACAACAAAATACTACTATTCCATGAATATCACAGTAAAGTAACCAAAAACATCAATATTTACAATTATATGGAATCCGTAAAAATAACAATTGCCTGAAAATTAGGTGCCACTAAAAGTACAACAAACATACCCACTGCAATACTGCTTCAGATTCCTTGCTTCCCAACTGTTCATGTAGTAGCATCAACAACCTCTTGGTATTTTGCATATATTTTAGCCAACTGCAACAACATGAATATCAAACCTAATCTACATCGATCAAATTTTGAAATAGATGAAAACACCTAAAATTATTAAAACGCATACTCCAACCATCACACAAAAGTAAAGCAGCTAACCATATTCCGGAGACACTTCAGGAACCTTTGGCACAAGCAAGCAATTATCCTCACCAACATCATTGGTATCAAATGATTTTGGCCTGCTGTAGTAAGACAATCAATTCAAAATTTACACATTATGCTCCCACAATTAAAGACAAAAATTACTCATTTTGTCAAAGAGACTGTGTACTGTTAGTATAGGTCTAAATTACATAGCCAATACAATTTGACCTGCAAACAAGAAGATAGACATGGAATGCAGCATCTGTTCACAACACACAATAAAAAATGTAACAAGCTGCATATGTAATTTATTGTTGGAATTTATTCATTTTATTATATTGTGAACGTAGAGTTCATTGATATCAATTTGTAATTTTATTTTAGGGTTCCTTTTTCATAATATTAACTATTAGTCTATTCCTATAAATCACTTGCTTAAATTCACACTCAAAAGGAGGGTTCTACACAATTTCTCTTAGACAACCTTAGGGTTATCAAAGCATGCTAACTTACCAAGACAACTACAACCAATCTATTATAAGGTATATTTTGGTTCATCCCTATATCTATATGAAAATGGAAGCCTACAGTTAACCCACTTGGAGTGCACAATCAAGCCAATTGCACAAGTAGCATAAACATTGACAAATGTGATGCAATTTAAAGAAGTTCTAATTCTTTGAGTAAATTTCCTTACAATAAATTTGAGCTTATCAGTTATTATTGTAGACGCAGTATACTTATTTACATGAAAAGACTAAGAGAATAAGGTGTAATGTATTAACAATAAGCCTTCTCAAGCTCTAAGATTATGGACACAACCCAACATAATAATGACATAATATTTTTGTATCGTAAATGAACTAGTCATACTCACTAACATGGATGCAAAAGCAAAACTAAGTACACATAGTCACAAAATAGTTATTCAAGGAACGACCATTCGCAAAACTAACTATTGAAAGTTCAGCAAAAATCCACTCCTCATTAGCTACAACAATGTCTTTTGACAAGCAAAATTCCTTTCCAAGCAACAAAATAATACTATTAAGGCAGCTGACACAAAAGAAATGATACATAAAACACATTTTGAGAAACAAATAGAACACATGATACCTCCTGTAGGGATGTTAACTTTGTTTCTAGTTCCCTCACTTTTTCCTTGTGCCAATTTAAAGAGCTAGAGCATTCACTGAATTGTCTCTCCACCTGGGAATCAAATAAAAATGATTGAACCATAATAGATGTGGCATCATGTGCAACATATTGAACTTTCATGCTAAAAAATATGCAATAGATTGAACTTTCACATCAAAAGAATATGCAATTGATAAACGTCCTAATCAAGATAATAAGCAATAGCTGGAACTAAGTAAGAACAAAAAGGTATAATAAAAAAGAATATGACTATAACATAGTAACAACTGAAAGCTTTGCTGACAAGTCTACCTCAAGATCAGCATGTGTTTTGCGCAAAACCTGAGAATGCGCTAACTGCGCCTCATTTTCAACAAGTTGGGCTTCCTTTTCCGCAACATTGTCATTCAAGTTGACCTTCACATAAAAAAAAAACAATTAATTGTCAAAGAAAACCAAATTTCAGTGTGTAAATATAAAGCTGAAGGAGATATAATATAGTTAAACTCATGATCTTATCCAAATAGGTCCTAATAATAGCATTCTTCTCACTGATTTGCAAGTCTTCCTCCACCAACCCTATCAATTGTCTTTTAGACTTATGCAACTCTAAAACCTCAGTCGATACCCCCTCAATCTCGCCGTCCTTTCCAATATGTAAAACAACATCAAAACTCATCCTTACACAAAGCATTGCTTTTCCAAATCATAAGTTCCAAAATCAACTTCAGTTCTTTAAAAACAAACTTAACAACAATACACACAATCATAACATATTATCCAAGAAGACGAAATTCAAGTGTCAACATGATCACTATTACATATATATACAGAAAACATGTTGAAAATGAAAACCAAAACCCTAAACCCTAAATAGGAGTACGAGGGTTAAAACGAGTACCGATTGGAGATGGAGCTGGTGCTTCTCGGCTTGGACTTGTGCTAGCTCCAACGTACGCTAATCGAGAGAATTCTGGAGCAGCGCATGTTGCGACTCCAACTTCGAGCAGTCTTCAAATAAGGATATGTACTTCTACTCAAGAGAAGTGCGGGTCTGCTCAACCGTGATAGAGGCTGCTTCGACACAAGCCTGAACAGTGTGGGGCTGGCTCTGCAGGTCTCTGATGAAGGCATCAGCCATGGTTGCCACTGAAGAGAAGTCGTCGGAGAGGTGCAATAGCTCTTCGTCAGAGATAGAGAGGGGCATTTTTATCTTTTTGAAATCAAAACGCTATTCGTAGGTGTTTATGGGTTGGTTTAGGGAGGGAATTTGATTTGTTCTTCTAGCCAAGTGTTGAAACAGAGAGAAAGAAAGACAGAGAGTGTGTGTTTTGTGTTTTGTCATGGATGTTTGAAAGCAAACTTCAGATTTTCAATCACATAACACTCATTGATGCAATTCTTACACCAAAATCCCTTTTCTTGAATACCCACCTAGAACTCGCCTACCTTCTAATTCTTACACTTATTGATGCAATTTTTACGTTACCACAAACGGTACGTTTTGTTCAAACTCACTAATAAGCGATCTAATGTATCCTCAAGAAAATCATCACGCTCACAATCTTGTGTTTCGACTAAAAGTAAGTCACTAATGATCCTTACACAATTCTCAATCTTTTCCAACTTATCACCCAGTATTCAAGCTTTGAAAACATCATACATGCACATCGTGGATTTATTTCGCCTCGACTCTAATTCTCACAAGGTTTCACTCATTTCATTCTCTCAAAACTTAGGCTCAATACTTTTACAACACATGCGAGGTGGAAATTATGTACAAGAAGATCACAAATATTTTACAACGCATGTGAATAAATAATGAAAAACCGCTAATATGCATTCAAAGGACCTCATGGAAGGAATCGGATATCAATAACATGTCAAACATTGTTTACTGCAACAAAATAGTTCAACTTCTCAAAAGATCAACTAGGTCTTTTCCTTAGGTTGTAATGAGGCCAATGGGTGAATGGTTAAAAGAAAGAAAAGATAAAATAGTTATCAAATGAACTTAGAATCACAATATGAGTTCTAAGAAATTAATTATTTAGGCACTGAACTTCTATTGACTTTTTCGCCCTCCTAAGCTTCTTCTTTCTTCTTTTTCAACTTTTTTTTTTTTTGCCTTTTTCTTTTTGCTTTCTTTTCTTTTCCTTGTCATTTTCTTCTCTTTTTCATTTCAATTTCTTTTTTTTTTTTCAATTCATGTTTATGCTTACATATTTAAAAAAAAAAAATTTGATAATGGTTTGTAAGCATACATAACACTTTTTTTTTTCCCCTTTTTTTTATATTCACCACGACTTCGCTTCATCAAATATAATTTTTTTTTTTCAATCCCCACCTTCTTTTGCCTAAATCTTAATCTCACATGTGAATCTAAGCTCTAAAGGATAAAGCTTAGTTATTTCGGGCTTGGACATGGATTTATATAGGGTAAGAACAAAAATATTTAGGCTAATCATATGTTTGGCTTCAAATTGGCTATTGGCGCACACACAATAAAGGTAAGGAAAAATGTTTGGTCTTTTACTAGTTTAAGCACACAAAGCCTAGTATCATTTCTCAAAAGTTGTCAAACTTTTCATTCAAAGCAAACGGCTTATTTAATGCAAGACATGCTATTTCCTTCCAATACAAAACCTATAGAGGTCAATCTAATCAATTCAAGAATTAACGAAGAGTATTTAAGAATTAGAAGAAAACATCCCTCAACAACAAAAACGTTAATGACTCAAATTACCCACACAGGAAGTCTCCACTAATAATCCACAACTATACATGCTTAATGTCTCTCCACTCTCCTGACTAAGATTTAAGCCTTTGAAAACCTCCAACCATGTTTAGACTTTCATGGCTACCTTCTAGTCAAAACAACCAATTATAATACACGTAGATTTCTTTATTGGACACACTAAAACAACCTAGTAATGAATTTGAAACAAAACAAAAATACTATGAAATGTCAACTTGAACTCTACTCAAAGCAAATTCATGCAGGGGTACATGCAGCATAGAGATATAACTGAAGCTGGCAAAATACCGCCATTTACCTGTTTCGAATCATAGTAATAACTGTGAGATAACAAAATCAATGGCGTTTACTATGAAAGGACGTATACGCCTATTGCATTATATAGTAGTCAATATTAACATCAGAATATGATGAAACTGATAAATTACAACTTAATAGAAAGAATGTTTTAAGATAGCATATATAAGTGGTACCCCATCTCTGAAACTTACTAGAAGCATTATTGTTAAGAATTAAAGCAGATTCAAATTGTTCTCTACAAGAAAACAAGCCAATCCCTAATCAAGATGGTAAATCAAATAGGTTAAACAAATCGCTTGCTACCAGGTTGTGTTATTATGAAAGGAAATGACAAGATGTAATAAATGATGAGAATTGTTGCTTATTTCAATTTAAGTCAAAGTTGTAGAGCATGGGTTCTACTACTACAGGATAAATAAAAACTAGGGTACCCAAGACTGTTAAACTCATCATGGCTTGCATCAAAGTGGTTGGATGATGATATATGTGAAGGATCGCAACCATCAGTTGAAGCTGACACTTAGATTATTATGACATTTGCATTACCACATACAATTCATATAATGTAGTTCAAGTGATATAGATAATAAAACGAATGAGTAGGGGACTATGAAGCGACTGTAAGTAACAAGAAAGAAATATCTGAGCCCTTAACAACTAGTTTAAGCTTAAGAGTTTTAGAGTGCAGAGGTTAACAGAGTATTAGAGCCATTACCAAGAGTGCTTAGTTTGAGTACTTCGAAGTGTTTGTTTCTGTATTTGTCATATGTGTTTATGATAAATCTAAATCTGTGTTTATATTCACATCAGGTCCACTACAAATATCCAACAATCCATGTTGGAGTTCTTACATACTGTTATTTAGGCTCTTACCAACAAGCACAAGCTTTTAGGTCAAATGATTACTTAACAGTAAACAAATTTATCTAGCAAATTTCTTTACATAAAAAGAAAAAAAATCCAAATGAGTTTTGTACTACCCCCTTTGGGGAGTACATGCACATCTATCTCACAATTGCAAATTAAGGAAAAGAAAAGTAATGTAATCTAATTAAAGCATTTTGATACATAAATAAGATGCACAAAGTTGATGATATCATCTATCTAGTTTCTAAACATCATATACACTCCAGAACTATATGACTTTTTAATTCCATTAATAGAATCCCAACAATGCTATAGCTTAGTTAATACCATCCAATCCTGCAAAACACAAAGAAAAACACAAGGAGTCAAGAAAATTATCTTTATTGACCTTAGCACACACAAAAGGAGAAACAATTTTTACTAGAATGAGCATATCATCATTATTTTTATTATGTAACATACCATTTATGACAGGACTTGACTCGGATTCCCTCTAATAAATCTGGTGTTCCTGTCAGACACTTCACGATACCCTTTTGAAGTCCAACTAATTAAACCCAAAAGGACGTTGTGGAGTAAATCCGTATCTATAAATAATTTTGCCAAACAAGAAAACCATCTACTTTAAAATTTCATTACAATTTCTAAGCAAAATATATCTAAAAACATCATTATAAACATTACTAAGAACATTATCTAAAATAGACATATCATCGTGTTTACAAAATCTTATTCGAAATTTGAAATGTGTATAATAACGTAATTAATAATAACATTAAAAACACAATGTTTACAAAGGAACAATGCAGCGTTGTTAGTCATCTGACTCACCTAGTCTGATTGCAGCGGACTGGTACCTTAATTCCTTGTTCCTGCACCTGGAAGGGTTTTGTAACATAAAACCAAACATTTGTAAGTTATAAAGCCTAATGAGTGCAAGAGTTTTGTTTAAACTAAGTTTTATAAAATGTCTCTCGAAAATATTTTCGAAAACATTTTTCTTTAAGACGATTTATTTTCTAAAAACTTAGGTTTTATAAATTATCTTTAGGATTTTAAAAGTTTTTTCTAAAATACTTTTAAAAACCTTTTCTTTCTAAATTTGCTTTTCAAGGTATACGTCTCTTTCTAAAATCTGCACTAATGGAGAACCTAAGGAAAGCTACAATCACATGAATAGGTAAACCAGCTCTGTTCAGTATGGGGGGGTCACGTGACGGAATAGTTATCGTCGCACACCGTAACAAAACTACAAAGATATCTTGCTACTACGTGGCGAAACTATCATCGCATATCGCAAGCGAGACAATACCCCACGAGTGTAGAGGGCGACTCAACAGACATGACAAATTCTATCCCCCCGATGTTAGCAGGACTAACTCTCTCAACACTTGCCCTATATTGTGAGGTATATCGATCGAATCTAATGCTAGAAGATCTGTCTATTTATAAACTTGGGTTGTTCCACTAGTCTTTGAAAACTTTCTCTTTTCTAGATCTCAATCAATTTCTTTTCTTTTAAAAAATAAGCTAATAACATTTGTATAATATATCATACAAAACTATATGTTTGCATGTTAAAAATAATTCATTAATAACTAAGAAATAATTAATGAAAGTTTATAAGGATTTTGCAATATGAACTTGAAAAGTATTTAAAACAATTCACACTTACTACTTGCTGTCTTATCTATTTGCACCACTGTTCCAACAACCTCATCAGCTCGTCTGATCACCTATATTTAATCACAAATGAAACCTTCACTTAGCTAGCTGAACTATTATCTTTAACTTCTAATTTCATACGAGTTGTTAGGGACTACAGCACTGCTAATCTAGCCCGAGCTGCGAGCTCGCACCTCAGCTTGCCCTTTCGGTGAGCTTTTACCTTGCACATCTCAGCCCGAATTGAGGGCATTTAGCTTAGCAAGCTCGTTAAGCTCACTCTCTCAACGAGCTGCCACCTCCTTCTAGCTCAGGTCGCTCCTTAACCCCTCTTAGCTCGCCCTTACAAGCTACTACCTTAGATTAACTTGGCTAAGCACCTTAATGGGTTGCGACCTTACTCAGCTCCTTTTACGAGTTCGCATTCTAGCCTAGTCCAAATAGACAAGATGAAGAGCAGCAGGCGTAGCCCAGCTCGCTCTCCAATTGGCCATCTTGACTAGCTGAAATGTGCTGAGGGCCTTCTCCAGCTCGCACCTGGCAAGCTCCTGCCCTGACTCACGTAACTCATTTCTAACACCTCGCTTTCCAAATTTCACATTTCATATTATTATTAACACAACTCGATCTTACTTCACATTCATACACTCAACAACATATCATCAGTTCTTTACCAATCTCTCAGGTCGCGACCTCATCAGGTTCAACAACAGAAACTAAATCATCTCAAATCATAAATAAGCCACTACAAATCAACATCATTCTTAGCTATTTCACTTACGAGACTCTTGCTCAGCCCTTACCTTGCTTTCTCACTCGCTTTCAACTTCAACTCATCATATCTACATATCAAAAATCTCATTAATTACTTACAACCCAAAAGTTGTTCTCAACAGCTGTTTACCGACACAAAATCATATAAACTTATTCTTATCACTTAAATCTTATTAGATCTGATTCCTCACCTTCTAACAGCTTGATTCTTCTAAAGAAATGACGGAAATCAGCTTGGTCACCGCTACAGGCCTCTTTTCCTTCTCCTCTACTGGCAGCTTTCTCCTTTCTCTCTCTCTCTTTCCAGATTTTTCTCTTCTGCCAACATTACTCACTACACATCTATATTTATAGGTATGGGTCAAGCTCGCTTTTCATCCTTAAACTTCCTCAAAATTATGACTTTACCAGATTCTAGAGAATTCATCACTTTTCCCTAATATCCTTGTTTTTTCCTCATATTTATAATTTTGTCATTCCTTATAGAATCTTTTATTTTTACCAATTTACCCCTAAACCTAATATTAAATTTTACTCTCAATCCTTCCGAAAACTCTATGAAAAATTTAATTTCGTCATAGAACACCTTAAAATTCATTTTTTTATTATTTTATAAACAAAATCATCTCATTCCGTACATGAATTTATTACAACTCGGAAGAGGGCATTACAATTTAAATATATGATAATACAATATATCAATTCATTAAAGACTTTTTAGGGAAAGAAAGCATACGTACTTCGAGTAGTCGATATCTATCGTGATAGGGAATGGAAGTGACACCCCACATAATTTAGGAAGAGCCCCAGCATTTTTAGTATCAACCTTAAAAGATCCTATTGCTTTCTTCAAGCATTCACACAGTGCTTGGAGATCTAGCTTAGTCTTGCCCATGGCCTTCTCATTTGCCACGACCACACAACATATCGGGGAGGGCTTGTCTATCCCTTGAGCCAAGAATGGCAAGTAAGGGGCCAATGTGATTAGGGCCTTTGGGCATGATATCAATGCTTGCACATAATTTGCAGTACTCACTACCATAACCACAATAGCAACCAAAGCTAGAATAGACTTAGCCATCGTCATTTTTTTCTCCGTTTCAGTAATGACCACTAAATGAACTAAATATTAAATGTTATAAAATTAAAAGGATTTCAACTTGCTTTAATGGAGAAGGATGTGGGATTTTAGTTATATTTGTAGCCAAAATTCTTGGGTAGAGGGCTACGTTTGGTATATGAGATTGGAATGAAATAAATTGGATTAGATTAGAATAGATTAGATTAGATTGGGTTGAATTGAAAAATTACTTTTCCATATTTTGTAGAACTTGAGATTGGATTAAAAATATACTATATTATGTTTAATGTAGGTTGGGATTGGATTAGAATAAAATTAATTTAAATATTTTATAATATACTTAAAATTGATTTTAAAAAATCCTTTAAATTTTTTTTTTTTAAAAAATTGAAGATGGAATGTCCATTCCTAAACCCATCAAATCCCACCATTTTGGTTATTAATGAGCATTCCTATGAGAGGAGGATTTAAGGGAATTTGAGATTTCCTTTGAATCTCGCCCATTGCTCTCCAAAAATGGAATTTAAGAGTTTGAGATATTTTAAATCCCAAACCCATCTCAAATCCTATATTCCAAACATAGCCTTAGTAATATGGAACATCATTACTATATTCTAGCTAGATAATTTCATTCAGCGTTCTGCATTGCATTATGATTCCTCATTGTCAGCTGCATGATCCCATGTTCCAAAGTGGGGAGCATGCATATGCCAGAGGTTGGAAGTGATTTGAATTGGGTGTGAATCCTTATCTTCAATATGATGAACGAAGAATCTCAGTTATGATTCCTCATTGTCAGCTGCATAATAAATAACGGAACTGTGTTATTCTTTGCAGGCAGAATCATGTTAATCATATCTACAGGAAGGGAAATGAGGTGGCTAGTTTTTGGGAATATTTGGGGCTTCAAATTTGTTGATCAGTTTGGTTGGAGGAACATCCACCTGGAATTTTAAGAACACTGTGGGATGATGCGAGAGGTTTGCATAATGATTTCATCTCCTGATGAGTTATTGGTTTCCTTGGCTGCTGCACCTTATGACTATAATCTCTCGGTTTTAAACTTGGTTGGGGAAATTTCCGTGTCTTGAAAACTATACTTGGATGCATGTGGTATCTAGATTTTGAATAGGTCAAGCCAATTTTTCTCTGGGCAATAATATTTACAAACATTGCTGATTTTTTTTTCTTTTTTTACATAAATGTATTATTAAGTGTTAATTGATAGATCATTAACTATTAATTGTCATATAAATGTTATAAAGCTTTTAAAATTTAAGAGAGATTACTTGAGTTGGAAATATTTAGACTTTAGACCTATTTAGAAGTAATTTGAGTCCCAATCTTCAAGTTTAGTGAGGGCATCTAAAATTGTAATGCTTTGTGTTCTTACAGAAATATTAAAAAAAAAAAAAAAAAAAAAGAAATCTACCTATCAATTCAATAATAATATTGATTAAATAAATTGTATAACTTCAATTATTAATAATATAAAAATATATATGGTTACACTAATGTGATTATACATTACTATATTACTATGTCTACACCTATTGATATCATTGGATGTTCATATAGAATTTAATACTCCCATCAAAGGAACTCGAAAATATGAACTACACATACGTTAAAATATTAATTAACTTAAATCATGAAAAATCATTCTTTATATTTCTTGCATTAAACCACATAATTGATTGTTTTTATTTTAAATTATTAAAATTAATGAAGAAAATTGTGATAATTAAATTACAATTACTATATGGTGCTAAATGTCTATTTAATTGATTTAAGCATGCAATGTGCCCAAAAGTATTTAATATTTTTTTACGCATGATTCAATATTGAGTATCTGTTATGACTCAATTGTATCAATATTTGACTATAGAGGAAGTAATATATTGTTAGGAGTAGTTTATTTTTTTGTATGAAGATTGAACAATGTTACTGAAAATTGAAGATTGAATAGTATTTGAAACCTAAAATCTCAAAGATATGTTTATTTTTATTTTTTATTTTTACCCTGAATGTATAGTAATCTTATTTGGTTTTTAATGTTAAAATTGTCTGAAAACCATTAATTTGATATTTATATCATTTTATTATTAGTTGTTATGAAACTTTATTCAATATGATACAAATAATTACAATAAATTATTTAACAAATATTAAAACATTTATATATATAATATTTTTATCCATAGTTAAATATGATTAATTATTATAATAGAGTCAATTAAATTTATATATTTAAATAAAAATAAACAAAATGATCCTAAGTTGAATTACTATTGCAATAAAAGTTGAAATTGTAAAGTAAATATATTTTCTACTAAACTTTATACCCACAAAAACATATAGACCTGATGATATGTCTAAGGGCACTCAACCACAATTGATAGAATAGTAACTAGATTTGTGATGTTCTCATCAATAAAATTTTGAGATAAAAAAAAAAACAAACAAACAACAAAACAAAAGGAGAACCAAATTCTATAACAAATTCAATATACAAAAAATGAAAAACTTTGAGAACTTTATCACTGTTGTATATAAATAAACACCACTATCATATTCAAATTCAATATACACAAACAAATTCCTATCAATATATATAAACCAACAATACACCGGAAACTTGATAGGAGCTACAAATGAACACGATATATTGGGTAAATAGTGAAACTTTAATAAATAAACATAATAGAAGTCACTCTATAAATAGTTTAATAAAGAAAACAAATAAAGATTCTTGCCGAAATTTGATCCAAAAAATATAGTAATCTAGCTATAAGAAAATTTGATGTTGAGAAGTTTAGGGTTTTTATTTTTCACTGTTGTTTGCTAAAATATTAAAAGAAATTTGTATGATATAAAACTATGATAAACTTGAAAATATATTAATTTGGAAAGGACAAACATACAATAATATACTTAGAAAATCATCAAGTGATTTGGTATTTAATGAAAAGTTGGAAAATGTAGCTTTTTATTTTTAGTAGATTTTAGGTGGTTTTACGTGGTTTTGACCACTTAAAAAAAGAAACAAAAAATACTTAACTAACCTAATCTAGCACCATTAAATGTTAAGTATAAAAAACAAACGATCACTTAGTTAAGACTTTGACTACTAGTTAAAGTTGTATTGTCAGATAACTATATATTGGCTCTCATATGTCAAGATTAATATATAGATAGTAACATGTTTATTTTTTGTAAAGAGTCAAAATTCATTATTAAGTTAAATATACACTCTCATTATGCTCCTAATTTTTAATTATAGTTTGAACATTATAATAGAAATAAATATTATTAGGCATGATCTGTATGTTTTGTAGCTAAAACTAATAGTAGCATTACGACTTTTCTGTTTATTAAATGTTTTAAATTTTAATTGATCAAAATAGTTTACCTTATAGGGCTCCAAAATAATTATTCACAAGTAATATGAAATTTTCATTTAGATGGTAAATTTTCCTCTAAAATGTTTATATATATACGTAGACAACATTCACCACTTTTAGTTTGGTAAATTTTGAAATTTTATATTTTTCATATTTATTGATATTTAATCAAATCAATTTTATTTCCGAATAACTTTTACCAAATTACAAATTAATAAAAGATAAAATTTTTATCTAATAAAAATAAAATATTGAAATTGGGTCCTATCCTATGTACACATATAGTTTTTACAATAAACAATATTATTTAAAATAACAAACATTCATCATTGTTTACTTATAATTTTTAAAAATATAATTTTACTGACATTATGGCTACACATATTAATAAGTCTCGCTAATAATAGATTTTCAGCTGTGATTACCATATTTAACGATATATTATATGATGTCACCATAATAACAAGAGATTGGGGTCACCAAAACCCTACAATTGTGTAGCTGAAAAATGAGATTAATATGTCACTTTGATGACATATATTCAATGACATCATCCTTCATTAAGCGAGTCACCAAATACTACATTTCGTGAGATATTTTCTATATAACTAATATTCATGTCACTAATAAACTATTTTCTTTTGGTGGCAATAACTTTTTAGTTGTTCTGTTAGTGCCAATTGCTGATCTTTTGTTTTTGTTTTTTTTACATAAATATATTATTAAGCATTAAATGATTAATCATTAACTATTAATTCTAATATAAACATTATAAATCTTTTAAAATTTAAGAGAGCTTACGTTGGTTGGATTGGTTGGAAATATTTAGACTTTAGACCTATTTAGAAGCAAGTTGAGTCCCAATCTTCAAGTTTAGTGAGGGCAACAACTTTTCAGTTGTTCTGTTAATGCCAATCTTTTAACTTCTTGTAGTAAGCCGACAAGTGACTGCCAAATTTTTTACTTGTCGAAAGCATTATCATTTTAGTATCCATGTTGATGCCAAGGGCATTTGTAGTATGTTGTGTTGATCTTAGGTTACATTTGACATACAGAATTGTTATTGGAAATGAGAATAAGATTGAGATTGAGATTAGATTGAATTGGATTGAATTAAAATTATATCATATTTTATTTGGTGTCGCTTGAGATCGGATTGGAATAAAATTGACGGGGACCCTTCCTGAATCTCTTCTCTGAATCTGAGAAAGACCCCGTAGCATCCTGATAGAACTCCAATGAACCTTACTTTGACTCGACGAAATCCCGTTGGACCACCGAGACTTAGTTTAAACTCGTTTTCTAAATATTTACTAGGTGGTAAGAGTAAAAATTTTTCCTTTTTTGACGAAAATCCGGCTACATGTTAGCTATTTATTGAGCTATGCTATTATGCAAATTCAAGTACAATTTAAAAACACTTTTATAGAACTGAATTTCAACTACCAAGGGCCTCCGACCCTCCTCCTAAAATCACTCCAGCATGAAAAACCACAATAATGTAAATTGATTTGAAAACTAAAACTTTTTTTTATCAAAACATTTTTCTAAAGACATGCATCCAAAAACTTATATTTACATTTATAGTTTACACCATACGTTAATACAAAATATGCACATGACAAAAGTATGAGCTATACAATGTGATAAAAGTCGTTCGTCAGTCACTCCGCGTGTTTGTCTGAGCCTCGTCTGCTGGACGATTCACTCCTGTACCTGAGGGAGAGTTTTTAAAGAACATATTGGAAATAAACTATGAGTAAAACTTAGTGAGAATTACAATTTAATAAAACTAAAGAAAAACAATTTCATTCTTTTCTAAAATACTTTATCGAAACTCGTTCGAAAACTATTTTTCAAGTTCATTCTCCTTCTTTTTCTTAAACTTTCTCATTTTCTCGCCTTAATGGTAATCCAGGGAAACTATTCCTGTTGTGGCAGCATAAACTCTCTCGCTTGCCACTAGAAATTAAGAAATCTACCCTATGTAGTCATCAATGCATAAACTCTGGGCATGCGTTACCCTCTCGCAATCGATCCAATCTATACTACCCTTATACGTGTAAAGGGTGACTCAATTGACTCTCTCTCTTAGGAGTCGTCCAAACTCCACTCTCGGTTAGTGACTCTCTCACATCTAACGTACATGTATAAGGTATTCAACTGTGCACTCTACTGAGGCTAGAGTAAACCACAGCTGTAATAAAATAATTTTTCTTAACATTTTACAATAAACTCGTTCTTAAGGCAGAAAACCTAAAATTTTTGATCCTAGCATATTCTTGGTATAAAAATATACTCAACTCAAAACTTACATGCTAGAATCTTAGTATTACTTCAATAAACCACTTAATTACATAACAAATAAATTCATATAAACAATAAATAAAATACAATCATTTATATATAACAACAATTAAGAAACAAATAAATTAAAGCTTGAATGGCTAGCTTTCTACTCATAAAACGTCCTCCGATAGATAACGATTTTCCTTCGGAAGCCTTTGAAACTTTTCGCTTTCACCCTAAAACATCATATGCTCATTTAGAATCACTAAACTCACTAATACAAAGTTATAAATAACTTTTAAGGCTATTAACTCTATAAAAACCTTTTTACGCCTAAACTTTTTCAACTAAGTTTTAGCTTATCTGAGGCTTTCGAATTTGAGTTCATTTTATGAATCCTATTTATTAACACCTAAGAATACATCGGTAGGCTCGAAATAATTTTCTAAAGCTTGGAACGAAAAATCCCCGTTTTTGACCCCCTTTGGTTGAATGCTACCTAGGGAGAAATCCCTAGGTTTTCTTTATTCCATTTTCACTCCAATCATCTCCCTAACTTTTATTTAGGTCAACCATAAAACGAAATCGGAAGAAAACAACCGTCGGGTGGGTGTTCCTAGCCAAAAACTACATTTTTTCAACACTTTTTAATGCACATTTTTAATATGGCTGTCTAAAAGGAAAATTACCCTAAAGATGGATTCTACATTGAAAAACGAGTCTGTAGATGCATCCAGAGTTAATTTTCGAGTTTGAGAGATCGAGAAACTTACCTCTGCCGTGCACAGTGGCCGACGGCAACTTTTTGAAGGCGAATTCTAGCAACCACGGTGGTGGGAGGTGCGACTAAGTAAGTTTTGTTGTTCTCGACACGCTTGTCACAAAAATGGGGTTGGCCGAAGTTGGAATCGCTTAGATTCACCTAGATCTAAGAAAATCGAAGTTGGTTAGTGGCCGACATTCCTCTACAAAATCGAAGACCCAAACGGTGATAAAAATTGATAAAATTGGTACTTATGGAATCTACGTCGCACGAGCTTTATAACGGTACCAAGTTTGACAGGAATGGAGATCGGATGTGGATATAACGATAAGTCAAAACAGGGGTCATGAGAAAGAAAAACTGAAAATTCTGGTGAGAGAGAGATTTCTGCCGTCTTAGGAAGAAGAAGACAACATATAATACGGCGAAATTACAATGTGATCCCCTCAACAACTTACAGATTACGACTTTAAACAAAAACTTTAAAAATTTAACTTTTTGGCCCTTATACTTTTACACAATTTTCATAAATTTTTTCAAATTTACCCTTAAGAAAATTTAAGGTTTTTATAGCTTTGGTTGATGACAAAAATGACATTTGGTGATAAATTCTTGAAGAGATTTGCTTGAGATATCTTGATCCCCTCTCTAATATCTATTTAAAACCACCAATTCGAAAATAAATTAAATTTTAAAGACTACTACTGGAGAGATACTAGTAAACCGTAATCATAATCGAAGGTTTACAATTTCTCCATCTCTAAAAAAATTTCAACCTCAAAATTTAAAATCACCTACCTGAATCAAATAGGTAAGGGTATTGTCTCCGCATCTGCTCTTCAGGCTCCCATGTAGCCTCTTCAACTGAATGGTTTCTCCACAAGACTTTAACCAATGGAATGCTCTTATTATGTAGAACTTGCTACCTCCTGTCTAGGATCTAAACTAGACTCTCCTCATAGGTCAGATTCTCTCTCAATTCCACTGGCTACTCTGCCAGCACATGTGAAGGATGTGGCATGTACTTGCGGAGCATCGAGATGTGGAATACATTATGAATCCTAAATAACTCTAGTGGCAGCTCAAGACGATAAGCCATGTTTCTCACTCTGCGAATCACCTCATAGGGAGCAATATATCGTGGACTAAGCTTCCTACGTCTGCCAAGTCTGATGATCTCTTTCCATAGTGATATCTTCAAAAATACTTTATCCCCTATTTGGAACTTCAAATCTCGTCTTTTTTTATTTGCATAACTCTTCTGGTGATCGTGGGCAATTTTCAACCTATCATGAATAATCTTGATCTTATCGATAGTCATCTGTACCAATTTGGGTCCCAGAAGTTTCCTTTTGCCTACTTCAGCCCGACATAATGGCGTCCTGTATTGTCTCCCATATAGTGCCTCATATGGTGCCATGCCAATACTAGCTCGATAATTATTATTATAGGCAAACTCGATCAATGGCAACTGATCATCCCAACTCCCTCCAAACTCTATCACATAAGATCTTAGCATATCCTCTAAAGTCTGAATGGTATGCTCAGACTGCCCGTCTATCTACGGATGGAATGCCGTATTGAAATACAATCAAGTGCCTAAAGCTCTTTGCAAACTGGGCCAAAATCTAGATGTAAACCTAGGATCTCTATTAGATACAATCGAAATTGGGGCTCCGTGCAACTTAACAATCTCATCAACATATAATCTGGCCAACCTGTCTAGGGGATAAGTACTGCGAACGGATAGAAAATGAGCTAACTTCATGAGCCGATCAACTATCACCCAAATTGTAAACCCCTATTCTTGATATTTGATTCCCTAGTATTAGAAGTTAGAATATAAAAATGGTCAATATTTATAACAAGAAAATCCAATGTAGGGTAAATTAGTCTTTTTCTACAAATAAAGAGATCAATATCAAAGAAGGGCAAGTTGGTCAATGAATAAATTAAGTAACTATTATATATATAAATTGAATATAATAAATTATATGCATAAATTGTGCAAATTGATAAAAGTAGTGACGAAGATATGAAATTAATGCATAATTGGAAGACAATTTAGTTAAATCTCATATGATGGCATAGTAAGTAAATAACTAACAAACTTCAATGACAATTATATAAATGCATGTTTATATATACAAGTGTTGTCTTCCAACACTTACGAAAATTTCAAAAGGAAATTGAGAGAGAGTTGAGAGGGGTGTATGACAAGAAGAGGGGAAAGAAGAGAGATGAGATCCAACTTCTCCAAGCCAAATTTAAGGCTTCCACACCACATCCAGACTAGATTTAAGTAAGAACATCCAATTCTAAGCAAGAGTAAGGTAAGATGTCATCATTTTCTTTAAGTTTGATGTTGGTTGGAAAGATGTGATGTGATGATGGACTTGTTTGATTACTTGATGTACGGTGGATGGAATTGTGATGTAAATCAATATCATGGTCATGGATAGTTAACAAAGAAGTTTAAATAACAATAAACCATGAAAGAATTAGAGTTCGGATTTATGTAGTAGAAACTCAATTTGTGATTTGAACTAGTAAAGAGTTAAATAGGTTGTCTATAACTTGTTTGATGAAGCATTTGAAAGAAGTATAACTTGAAAAATTGAAAAGAACAACATATGGTGCATGTGTGTGTGTCACAACCAAAGGGAGAGTGTGTGAATACTATTGTGTTTTAACCTCTTTGAGCTCTAAATCATGCATAATTAATGTTAGAAAAACATGTAGGAAAGTTAGAATTGAAAAGGGAAACTAGATTGGACTATTTGTGTATTTCGGCTTGATGAAGGGCAGTAGCTTATGCATGTGTTTTGTTGGTGTTTATGATGTATTTAGGGTTCTAAAAACATGCATAAGTGAGTAGGGATTAAGGTAATTAAAATGGATATACATGGGTATATGAATAGCATACAAACTAGCAAAGAATAGAATGATAGTAGAATAAAAGAATAAGCATTTGAAGGGATTATAGAGACTTGCACTAAATGAGTTTAATTGAGATTGTTTTAAACCTCAAATCATGCATAAATACCATAGCAAACCTTAGAAATTTAAAGGTAAAGGTTTGGATAAAAATCGAGTAAGTTATAGCCTAAACAATGTAAATATGTAGTTGTGAAGGTTGGTTGAAAAGTACGAAGGAATTGGTGGGTCTTGAAGGTCAAATGTGATTATTGGAGTACTATAATGATAAATAAATGATGTGGGAAGCTTTGACAAAGAAACGGGAGTGAAAAGCCCATGGATTGGGCTATGTGTACCATTCGGTAACAAAGGGGTTAAAAACAGTGATGTTTTGTTTTAAACTTCCTTTGAACCATTTAAGCATACCAGAATGCCCCTAGGTGAAAATAATTAGAGTTCATAAAAAAAAAAAAAAATCAAAATCTTAAAGCTTTGGTCAAGTCAGAATCTAGATGGGAAGGTTGTAAGAAAAAGAGTTTTCGATAGAGTACTTTATGAAAACCGTTATTCAATAGTTTGGAATAGCATGATTTAGTAAGGTTTTAAGTGAGATTATGTTATGTAGGTGAGGAGCAGGCTACTAGAGCATGGGAGACTCATTGACGGATATAGCTCACTCGACTTGAGGTAAGTGTCCTATCCCTCGCAATTTCCTTAATATATATTTCCAATTATGAGTTATGTAGTTCCATTTTTTTAAAATAATGAGTTAAAAACCTTGAAAAAAAAAAAAAACGATCCCTACATCGGATCTTGAAAAGAGTTTTTGAAATAAAGTTGTTTTGAAAAGATTCGCGTAAAGAATCGTGGTTAAACATTTGGAAGGAAATAAATTTTTGTGTTAAATGTACATAATAGAAAAAGGTTTGGAAAAACCATATATACCCTTTGCTTATATGAGATTTAGTGCTACACGGCAATGCTGAAAATTCCGTCCGTAGTTGTTTAGTTTTTTAGAGTATCTAGCGTTATATTGCGATGTAGAAAATTTCGCATGTAGTTATTATAGGCACTACGTTGCGATGCAAAAAATTTCCACTCGCAGTCGTTTAGAGTTATAGTTCATACATAGCACTACAATGACGATACAGAAAATTCCGCATTGTAGTTGCTCAAATTTGAGATCGTCTCACACTATGTTAGCAATACACTAAATTCCGCTCGTAGTGGTTGAGATATCTCAACAGCTTCATGGTTGGTGTTAGTTGGAAATCGCCAAGTGATGGTTAGAGTACATTAGGGGTATACATGATGTTTTTAGAAAGAAAGGTTTTCCAAACCAAAAATTTGGTATTTAATTAAGTTATAAATCTCTATGTAATTATACTTCATATTTCCTTATATAATGAACTAATGCTTTTGCTTTCGTGTAGTGTGTATATTCTACTAGGTGTTTTTGCATCACGGAAACCGTCATCAGAAAAAATTAGGTGGGAAATTCGACGGCTACATCAAATAAATGAATATATTTTGTGATTGTAAATAATATAACTTAGTAATTGCATGGTTGGAATATTTGTAACCCAATGATATGATATGTATATACATATATTTTAAATACTTGCATATGATTTACATTCATCACCAAATGTTTGATAAATGAAGATTGCATTATGAATGTGATAGAAACGTTGGTTTTGTGAAATGAATTGAGAATATGCATGGTTATGAATAAAAGAAGTTGGGTGGTGACTGAAAATAATTCGAACTGTTTCCTTTTATGCAAGTAAATTTTGAGAAATCTTAAAAATACAGTCGTTATGTTGTCAAAATTTTTATAAAATTTTCTTCAATTAAATGTAAAAAATTTAAACCCACCCAAATTGTTTACAAAAAGAAAAAAAATACTTTTAAATCGAGTTAAGGAATCGACCAAAACCAAGAGGTTCGCTCTGCGGATCTCTATTATCTAATAAGTCGAGTTAAGAGAAGTCCATTAGAGTGCCCGACGAGACCCTCCAGATAAGGGACTAGAGAGATTCTAGTTCGGGTCTTGTCACAAATACTAGCATGTCCATTCTGACTATGCGAAAATCCAACCACAAAATCCATGGTGATATGCTCTCATTTTCACTCTGGAATAAGGAGACGCTGAGATAATCCTACCGGTCTCCGATGCTTTACTTTAACTTACTGACAAATCGAACACTTGGATACATACTCAGCTATTTCCCTCTTCATACCTTTCCACCAATAGTGCTCTTTCAAGGTATGGTATATCTTTGTATTCCCTGGATGCATTGCATATGCAAAAGAATGGGCTTCATCCAAAATCTCTTTCTTAAGATCTGTTAGGTCTGGAACACACAATCTGTGCCCTATCATCAGTGTACCATCCTCTTTAACTGAGAAGTCCTGACCTCTACCCAACTCGATCTCCTGTCTAACCTTGACCAACTGAGGATCCTGTCTCTGTAACTCTTGAACCCTATATACGAGTACCGGTCGGACTGGCTAGTAGTGTACTTGAACTCGTAGTCTCTAACTGAACCTCTAAGGATCCCTTAGCTCTAAACAACGGAAGGTACCCTGCTCTTAAATGAGCTATGGAACTGTTGGGATGTCTACTTAAAGCGTCAACTATCACATTGGCTTTTCCTGGATGATATTCAATGGAGCAATCGTAGTCCTTGATCAACTCTAACCACCTTCTCTATCTCATGTTTAATTCTTTCGGAGTGAGTAGGTACTAGAGGCTTTTATGATCTATGAATATCTGGCATGAAACTTTATACAGATAATGTCTCCAGATTCTCAATACAAACACAACTGCAACTAACTCTGAATCATGAGTCAGGTAATTCTGTTCATGCTTCTTTAACTGTCTGGATGCGTATGCTATTACTTTTCCATTCTGTATTAAAACACATCCTAAGCCCTGTTTGGATATATCACTGTACACTACAAAGCTCTCTGTCCCAAAAAGAAGTGTAAAAACAGGAGCTATGGTCAACCTAACCTTCAACTCATCAAAACTCCTTTGATAGGCCTCTGACCACTCAAACTTAACATCTTTTCTAGTGAGTTTCATCAAAGGAATGGCGATCTTGGAGAATCCCTCTACGAACTTCCTATAATACCCTACCAATTCTAAGAAACTCCTAACCTTTGTAACTGTGGTTGGTCGCATCCACTACAGGATTACTTCGACTTTTTGAGGGTCTACACCAATCCCGTTTGCAGATACCACATGCCCAAGAAATGAGACCTTATTCAACCAGAACTAACACTTACTAAACTTAGCATACAGTCAGCAATTCCTCAAGGTTTGTAATACCACTCTCAAATGCTCAGCATGTGCCTTCCTACTACCTGAATACTCTAAAATGTCATCTATGAACACTATTACAAACTTATCAAGAAAATCATGAAACACCCTATTCATTAGATCCATGAATACTGCTGGTGCATTGGTTGACCCAAAAGGCATCACTGGAAACTCATAGTGTCCATAACGTGTCCTGAAGGCAGTCTTGGAAACATCATCTTCCTTAATCTTCAACTGATGGTATCCAGATCTCAAATGAATCTTTGAAAACATACTGGCCCCCTGCAACTGATCAAATAGATCATCAATGCGAGGAAGTGGATACTGATTTCGTAAAGTTGTTTTATTCAACTTCTTGTAGTCAATGCACAACCGCATACTGCCATTCTTTTTCTTCACAAATAATACTAGTGCTCCCTAAGGAGAAATACTCGATCGAACAAAACCCTTGTCACTAACTCCTCTAATTGTACTTTCAATCCCTTTAACTCAGAAGATGCCATCTGGTAGGGTGCTCTGGCTATAGCTGCTATCCTTTGAATCAAAACAATCTCAAACTCGATCTCCCTATCCGGAGGTAATCTAGGAAGATTCGCCGAGAACACATCTGAGAATTCCCTAACCACCGAAACATCCTCTAATCTGGCCTCTTTCTCAAAAGTATCTATCACATAGGCTAAGTAACCCTTACATTGCCTCTTTAACATCCTTTTAGCTGACATAGTTGTTACAATACAAAAAGAAAGCATCCAACGTTCACCTCTAAATACCACATCTGGCTCCCCTGGAGTACTGAATCTAACTTCCTTACGGTGTGTAGCTAACCAATCCATCCCTAGAATCACATCAAAATCCTGAATGTCCAACAACACCAAACTAACTGGGAATACTCTACCCTCAATCACGACCTCATCGCCTCTGAACACCCTCTCTACTACTGAGACATCTCTAGTAGGAGTAATCACCATCATCACACACTCCAATGGATCTAGTGGCAACTCTACTGGACTAAAAAAACTCTTAGAGATAAAGGAATATGTAGCTCCCGGGTCTACTAATACATGAACATCAAAACCAAAGATCAAAAGTACACCTGTAACCACCTCGGGGTTGCCTCTACCTCCTGCTGAGTGACTACGAAAATCCTGGCCTGAACTGGGGGTCTCCCTGGCTGTCCTTTAAATGGAGTACCTCGATCCATACCTTTGCCTGGCTGACTAGGGGTCCCTAGTCCTCTCCCTTGTAAACCTATTCTACCTCTCGAGTACCCTCTATTAAGCTGCATCGGAGTCACTGATATCGACTCACTGCTCTCTGGGGTAGTCTTCTTCGGGCAATCTCTCTTCAAGTGTCCTTCTTGGCCATAATAATAACATCCTGTACTACCAACATGACACTCTCCCTGATGCAATCTCCCACTTGTCGCACACTGAGGTATCTTGCCCTAGCCGATAGCTCTACCCTGAGAACTTGACGGTGGCCTCACAAAACCCCAATTAGATATGGCTCATTGACTCTACTACCTTATTGAAGGTCCTTCAAACTTGCTTCCTGTCTTGGGGGTTTTACTAGGCCCCCTTGTCTGCCATCCCTGGCCCGATCCTCTCTTCCGTTGTTGTACCTTTTCAGCCTGAACAGTCCTATCAACTCTCAGAGCTGCCTCTGCCAACTTTCTATACTCTCTTTACTCAATAGCAGCTATATATGCCTTGATTATGAAATTCAGGCCCTACAGGAATTTATGGCATTTGTTGGCTTAATCATCAACAATGAATGGCGCCATTCTGGATAACTCTGTAAATTTCTTTTCATACTCTTCCACTGTTGTATTACCTTGAACCAGACGGTAGAATTCCTTGATCTTTACATCCCTGTAGGCTCTGAGATAAAATTTCTTATTAAAATATTCTTTAAACTGATCTCATGAAAGTGGAGTAGTCACTCTCCTCCTCACAGAATCCCATTAGTCTCTAGCTAAAGCTTGTAGAAGGAATGGGGCAATAGATACTCTCTACGGATCCTTACACTCTATTTGTTCTAGAACCCTTTCTATACTCTCCAGCGACTCTAGAGCTATATCTGGGCCCCTTGATCCATCAAAACCCTCAGTGCCTAACTTCGGTGCTCTCTCTATGATGGCACTTGGTGCGTGAGGTCTCATACCCTGCATAATCTGAGCTAGTCTCTCTATAACATCGACCATTAGCCCTTCCACTGGTGGCTTTGGCGAGACCTCGGGTTGTGGCCCATTGACCGACTCATGAATAGGCTTCTCAACCTCTGGTGGAGAAGAAGGAACAAGTGGAGTGTCAACGATGGCTTTATGCTTACAAGGACGACCAACTCGACGTACAACTCTACTACGATAAAAAACAATGAATGTCATGCAAAGTTTTATAACTCAATGCAATGAAATGTATAAATAACTTTTTGGATGCATTGATGTTTAAAAATTTTCTAAACAGTTTTAAACCGAAAGCTCTAATACCAAATTGATGGGTCCCTTCCCGAATCTCTCCTCTGAACCTGAGAAAGACCCTGTAGCATCCCAACAGAACTCCAAAGAATCTTACTTTGGCCCGATGAAATCCCGTCGAAGCATCGAGACTTAGTTTAAACTTGTTTTCTAAACATTTACTAGGTGGTAAAGGGTAACAATTTTTCGTTTTTCTTACGAAAATCTAGCAATATGCCGGCTGTTTACTGAACTATGTCACCCTATAAATTCAAGTACAATTTAAAAACACTTTTATACCACTCAATCTCAACTATCAGGGGCCTCCGGCTCTCCTCCCAAAGTCACTCTAGCATAAAAAACCACAATCACGCAAATTGATTTGAAAATTAAAACTTTCTTATCAAAACATCTTTCTAAAGACATGCATTAAAAACTTATATTTACATTTACAGTTTACACCATACGTTGATACAAAATATGCACATGACAAAAGTATGAACTATACAATGTGATAAAAGTCATCCGTCAGTCACTCCACACGTTTGTTTGAGCCTCGCTTACTGGAGACTCACTCTTGTACCTAAAAGAGAGTTTTTAAAGAACACATTGGAAACAAACTATGAGTAAAACTCAGTGAGAATTACAGTTAAATAAAACTACAGAAAAATAATTTCATTCTTTTCTAAAATACTTTATCGAAACTCGTTTGAAAAATATTTTTCAAGTTCGTTTTCCATCTTTTTCTTAAACTTTCTTATTTGCCCTGTGTAGTCACTTGCCACTAGGAATTAAGGAATCTGCCCTATGTAGTCATTGGTGCATAAACTCTGAGCATGCGTTACCCTCTCGCAATCGATCCAATCTACACTGCCTTTATATGTGTAAAGGGTGACTCAATTGATGTTCACTCTTAGGAGTCATCCAGATTCCACTCTCGATTAGTAACTCTCTCACATCTACCGTACACGTATAGGGTACTGGGTACTTAACTGGGGCTAGGGTAAACTATAGGCGTAATAAAATACTTTTTCTCAGCATTTTACAATAAATTTGTTCTTAAGGCAGAAAGCCTAAAATCTTTGATTCTAGCACATTCTCGGTATAAAAATATACTCGACTCAAAACTCATATGCTAGAATCTTAGTATTACTTCAATAAACCACTTAATTACATAATAAATTCATATAAACGATAAATAAAATACATTAATTCATATATAACAACAATTAATAAATAAATACATTAAAGTTTGAATTGCTAGCTTTCTACTCACAAAACGCCCTCCGATAGATAACGATTTTCCTTCAGAGGCTCTGAAACTTTTCGCTTTCACCCTAAAACATCATATACTCATTTAGAATCACTAAACTCACTAATACAAAGTTATAAATAACTTCTAAGACTATTAATTCTATAAAAGCATTTTTACGCCTAAAGTTTCTCAACTAAGTTTTAGCTTATCCGAGACTTTCAAATTCTGATTTCTTTTTACAAATCCTATTTATTAACACCTAGGAACACCCAAATAGGCTTGAATAATCCTATTTCTGAAGCTTGGAACGAAAAATCCCAATTTTTTACCCCCTTGGCCAAATGCTACCTAGGGAGAAATCCCTAGATTTTCTTCATTTTGTTTTCACTCCAATCATCTCCCTAACTCTCATTTAGGTCAGCCATAAAGCGAATTTAGAAGAAAACGACTGTCGGGTGAGTGTTCCTAGCCAAAACTACTATTTTTCAACACTTTTTAATGCACATTTTTAATATGGCTATCCTAAAAGGAAAATAGCCCTAAAGATGGATTCTATATTGGAAAACGAGTCTGTAGATGCATCCAGAGTTAAATTTTGAGTTCCGGAGGTCGAGAAACTTACCTCCATCGTACATAGTGGCCGATGGTGACTTTCCGACGGTGGATTCCAGTGACCGCGGTGGTGGGAGGTGCGGCTAGGTGAGTTTTGTTGTCCTCGACACGCTTGTCATGAAAATGGGGTTGGTCGGAGTTAGAATCGCTTAGATTCACCTAGATCTAAGAAAATCGAAGTTGGTTAGTGGCAGACCTTCCTTTGCAAAATCGAAGACCCAAACGGTGATAAAAACTGATAAAATTGGTACCTATGGAATCTACGTCACACGAGCTTTCTAACGGTACCAAGTTTGGCCAAAATGGAGGTAAGATGTGGTTGAAACGACAAGTCAAAACGGGGGTCACGAGAAAGAAAAACTGAAAAATTCTGGTGAGCGAGAGAGAAAGTTCTGCCATTTGAGGAAGAAGAAGACAATATATAATCTGGCCAAATTGTAATTTGATCCCCTCAACTACTTACAAATTACGACTTTAAACTAAAACTTTAAAAATTCAACTTTTTGGCCCTTATACTTTTACACAATTTTCATAAAATTTTTTAAATTTACCCTTAAGAAAATTCAAGGTTTTTACAGTTTTGGTTGATGATAAAAATGACCTTTGGTGATGAAATACTTGAAGAGATTTGCTTGAGATCTCTTGATCGTCTCTCTAATATCCACTTAAAACCACTAATTCGAAAATAAATTTAATTTTAAAGACTACTACTAGAGAGAGTAAACCATAATCATAATCGAAGGCTTACAAAAAATAATTTAAATATTTTATTATATCTTAAAATTAATTTTAAAAAATTCTTCGAAAAATCTTTAAAGAAACACTAAAAAGGAAAAAGTTAAAGATCCACCAGATTGGATCTTTATTGTCCATCCATCTATTGTCCATCTAGATAGACTAATAGTGGAATCCAATCTGGTAGATCTCTATTGTTTTTAACATCATCAACAAGGTTTGCATTTATCAACATGATCCACCAGATCTGGGTTTGACAACAATAACAACATCGGCCAACATCATCAACAACATCATCCACCAAATTGGCAAACATCTATAACATCATCCATAAAAAAAAAAACCAAAAAACAAAAACAAAAAATTTTTAAAAACGGAGGTTCGACGATCTGGATTTGAAATCCAGATAACCGTCTATTACAAACCCAGAGTGGTTCATTGTCTTCATCGATGGTGGTTCATTGTCATCGTTTCATGTTCGTCATTAGATGGGTTCGACTTGGTTAGGAGTGAGAAGCAAAGCAATAGAAAGAGAGAGACGGAGGAGTGAAAGGAAGGACAAGAGGCAGAGTAAGAGAACATGAGAAATAGAGGTGTGAGAGGAAAGACGAGAAAGACGAGAGGTTGGGAATGATCATTCCCATCAAGTTGAATCCCACCTTGTAGCTTAGGAATGATCATTCTCATGAGAGGTAGAGTGGAGAGTGGAGAGAGCTTGGAATTGGGCTTAAATCCCTTTCATTACTCTCTGAATGCAAGATCTTGAAAGTTAGGAAATTGTTAATCACAATCCCCTTATATTCCCACGAAACAAATATGTTTTAATGCCAATATTCTTTACCAATAATCTGTTGTAGCCAAGGGCATTATTTTTTCTTTTCTTTTCAAACCATTTAAAGAACTAGGTCTTTAAAACCCACATTAATAGCGGGTCGAATGTCGGTCTACACTCGAGTCTTTATTAGACCTGTAAAAGGCTCTATAAGACCTCAATCCAAGTGGATTCAAGAAATTAATTAAAATTCAATTTATTATTATTAATTTGGTCTTGTTTAAGTTTTATAAATAAATGGGTATTTGGATAAATATTCACTTAGTAGATATTTTTAAAAAATCATAGTAAAAGGTGGGGTGTAAATTAAATGAAAAATGACAAGGAAAAGCAAAACATTGAAATTTGGAATGAGACAAGTTTGAAAGTATGTAGTGAGATAGTGGTAGGAGAAAGAATAAAGTATAAGAGTCGGTGAAGTCTCATGATTGATGAACAAGGAGTTAGCAATTTTTTTTTTTGTTGAAAATCTAGAAATTTGTTAACCATCCTAAATTTGGAAATAACAAAGCTACAACCACCAATAGCCTAGACAAATTTGGGGCAACAACAGAATAAACACAATTCACCAAATTAAACCTCCCATCTTGAGGAATCTCATATGGCTAGATATGGAATATCAAGTAGTTCCCTAACTAGGAAAATGGCTTGATAGTTCTAAATCGAGCCTATCGACATACAAACTAACTCATAAAAGATATAATCAACTACACAAATACAAACAAACTACAACAAGAGAACATTAGCACCATTACAAAAGTAGAATACATAAACCTCCATCTTCCACCATAATAAGAGCTTAAAAGGAAACAACAACCTATAAATCTTTGACGGGTTTGAAAAGCTACCAATAAAATTTATGAGAAACCTTGCTATCGCTGCTATAATTGAGTGAAGAGACCAAGAATTGTTGGAATTATAAACATCAAAGAGGCATAAGCTGCTGATCTTCTCTTAGATTGAGTCACCAACCACCAAAAATAACAAAACCAAAAGGGTTTTAGAGGTTGAATCCAAAAGACATCTTGATCCACCCTATATATCCAAAACCCTTTAAGAACCCAAGAGGATAAGATGAAAAAGCATAAATCGGTGACCAAAACTCCTAGTAAACCCAAAAGCTATATATATGTTTGGTAAGGGATGGATCTAGAACTCTCTGGATCTCTCCTTTAAAAAACTATAGAACTGCTAAGAGAAAGTAGAAGAAGAGTGGAAAAACGACAAGGAGATCAGCTTGGAAAAAGGGTTTAGCTGAAGACAAGACTTCCAAAAACTCTCTCTACCTAGAGAGTTTTAAAGAACACTAGAAGATTGTTATTAAGGAGTTAGCAAAGTTGATTGAAGAAATGACAATAAAAAATTGAAGGCCGAGAGACACTCATGAGAAATAATATAATTATATATGAGAAAGTTAGTGAATTTGCTTGAGAAATAAAGAGAAGGACAAGTATTGATGGTATAGTGAAGCAAGTGTCAAATAAGAGATGGGTGTTAGAATAAAAGAAAAGGAGACTAGAAAGGCACAAGTTAGGAGTGAGGCAGTGAGATTAGGATACTAGAAATATATTTATATATTTATAAATAAGAGAGAGAGTGATGTGGTGAAGTTATATATATATATATACATTGAACTAGTAGGAAGCAAGAAGAGCTGGATAAACCTAAAAAAATGGTGAGAGGAAAAGAAGAAAAGAATAAGGAAAAGAAGAAGAGAGAGAAAAAAAATAGAAGAAATTTCAACGTAGGTGATCTGAACATTTGAGTGTTTGATTTATTTAGATAAGTAATTTTTATTTTAATGAGATTTAAAATCCAGAAAATTAGTTTATTTTTTTCATAAGTTTTAAATTGAGTTTTATGTGATTTTATGAAGGATCTAAGATTATGAGAAATCATATGAGAACCTGTTTAACACTTAAAAATTGCTAACGGATTTATTTGAGTGGATTGTTTTATTTTAATTATATTAATTTATTACAATTATGTATTTTAGATTTTATTATTTATGGATTATTAGAAAGAAATTATTTGTTAGTTAATTAATTTCCTATATAGTTTTATTTTAATTAAATTAATTGAATTATATTTATTTATATTTCGATTTTTATTACTTATTTGAAGTAAATAATTTATTTAGTTATTGATTTTATAGATTATAAATTATGTTTTACAATTGAAATGAAAATTTATTACGAATTCATATATATTTATACGTATCAAAAATTCTAATAGGAATTTTATGTTTTCAACTTGAGTTATTATTAGAAAGATTTTAGAATATTTTTAATGATATGATTTTTTATTTTGAGAAAAAATATTGATTTCCCTTAAGAAAAATAGTTATCTAGAATTATATGTATATTCAGAAAAGATTTGAGAAAGGAAAAATAAAAATGTTTTATAATATCAAGGTTGCACCTTCTCCTCTAACGGTCAAGTAGGCTTTATGTTTATAAGTCTTAGAGAGTTGCTCAACAAATGTATGACAAATGTCTAGGGAGTCAAAGAATCGCCTAACATATGTGTGGTCAAATGTTATCCTTTGCTTTGCGTTTGTATTAAATATTTCCACCATGTATCACTAGCTTCCCCTATGTATTAGATTAGTGTAGATTGAGATTTAATAAATGTGCAAAAATAATTTATACAAATAGTTTCAGTTTATTATGGTATGAAGTGATAGAGATATGATTTTAGTATTGTTTTTAGATATAACTGAATATGGATCATTAGGATTTTATTTTTATTACTTGTATTATTTTATGTCAGTTATTATTGAAAGAAAATGATTTTATCTAGTTTTTAAAAGTTATATCCACTCATCGAACGTTAGTACTTATTCTTTTATAAAACTCATTTTTGTTAGTATCTGTCATAGGTTCGTGCAAATTTTTGCATATTGTGAAAAAGACCACATGGTGATGACAAAATTCATTAATATTATTTTTTAAGTACAAACATTTTTGCATTAGTGTACATTATTTTTTAATTAAGAAGATTTCTTAAATGTGTTTTTGGAATAATATTACAAATGAAATAATTATTCTAAAAAATTTATGAATATTTTAGATATTTAGTACATGGGTCCAAATGAAAAATGTAAAGATTTTTTTATTTGTTTACTTTATAAATATAAATCAATCATCAAATTAATGAAGATTTTTCTATAGAATTTTCAAAAGCTTCAGATTTCAATAAGAAAGATGTCAATTTTCACAAGATTCTTCTAAACTCAAGAGAGGAGTTGAGATGGGCCCCTTCAGGCCCGTTGTCTAAAAACCTCATACCCAGTTTCTATTAGATTAAATATCTATTTAAAAATACAATATGACATAAAATTGTAACATTTATATTTATATGGTAACTAACTCTATTAGATTGGAGGCATCCAACCTTTTACTTGTAATATGATAATAACTAGTAACATTTACATTTACCTGATAACTAAATACATTAGAATGAGTATATTCAATATTCTACTTGCAACATCAATTTAACATGCAACATAATGTTAACTAACAACATTTACATTTATGTGGTAACTAATTACATTAGAATTAATCTATTTATTCTTTAACTTGCAACATAACATTCTTGTAATGTTTATATTCATATAGCAACTAATTACTTTAGAATGAGTATATTTAACATGAAAATGATGTTAAACTTCCAACATTTATGTATATATGGTAACTAACTACATTAGAATGAATATATTTAACCTATTATTTGCAACATTAAGTTAACTTGCAACATCTATATTTATATTGTAACTAACTACATTAAAATGGATACATTTTACTTGCAACATCATTTTAACATGTAACATGATATTAACTTGCAAAAATTACATTTATATAGTAAATAACAACATTAGAATATGTGTATTCAACCTTTTATTTGTAATATGATATTAACTTGCAATATTTACATTTATTAGTAATTAACTAATTTAAAATGAGTATATTCAATATTTTACATTCAACATGATGTTAACTTATAACATTTACATTTATATAATAGCTAACTATGTTAGAATTAATAAATATATTCGACATTTATTTTGCAAACATTACGTTAAGCTGCAACACCTATATTTATACAATAAGTAACTATGTTGGAATAGATATATTCAATGTTTTACTTGTAACATCACTTTAACATATAGCATGATATTAACTTACAATATATACATTTATATAGTAACTAACTACATTAGAATAGGTATATTCAACGTTTTATTTGTAATGTAACATTAACTTACAACGTTTATATTTAAACGATAACTAATTACATTATAATGAATATAATCAACATTTTATTTGCAATTTCACTCTAATATGTAACATAACGGTGACTTACAATATTTACTTTTATATAGTAATTCACTACGTCAAAATGGGTATATTTAACATATTATGGACAACATTACTTTTACAACCAACATGATGTTAACCTACAACTTTTACATCAATTAGTAACTAACTATATTAAAATTTAAAATTAGTCTATGTAAAATATTAATTGTAACAAGATGTTAAATTATTATACAATAATTATAAACTATTTTAAATTATTTTATAAATATTGTAAATTATTTTTGTTAACTGCTTAACTCCAAATACTTTTTATTCTTTTTGTTTTCTTTTAAAACAACACTTTTAATTAAGCTATTTTAATTTAAAATGGAGCAAATTACAATTTACCCCCTGGTTGAAACGCATTCACGGACGGAGTAATAGTTTCAGTATTATTGCAATTTACTCCTCTACCGTTAGCAAGATTCTGTTATATTTAGCGGTGAACAGTATCAAATCAGTGAAAAGATGAAATTACCCTCATATATATAAAGTCTCTCTCTTCCTCTCATCAAACTCTCTCTCTCTCTTCTTTGGCTTCTCTTCCTCTCATCAGACTTTCTTCTTCTTCTTCGAACCCGATCTGGGTTCTACTTCTTCTTCTTCTTTTCTTCTGCTATTCTTCTTCTTCTTCTTCTCTTGTTCCGGTTCATCTTCTTCTTCTGGGTTCTTCTCTTCTTCTGCTATTCTTCTTCTTCTTCTCTTGTTCCGCTTCATCTTCTGCTATTCTTTTTCTTCTTCAATTGTTCCGCTTCATCTTCTGCTATTCTTCTTCTTCTCTTCTTCCACTTCATCTTCTTCTTCTTTTCTTCCGCTTCACCTTCTTCTTCTGCCATTCTTCTTCTTTTCTTCATCGAACCCAGATCTAGGTTTATCATCCTGATGAACCCATATCTGGGTTCGTGTGAACCCAAAAATCTGGGTTCACGTTCTGGGTTCACGTGAACCCAGATTTCTGGGTTCATCAGAATATTTTTTTTTAATTTTTTTCTTCTTCTTTTTTAATTATTTGAGTTAAACTGACAATTTTTGTTTTGTTGTTGATTGGATTGAACTGGTGATTGTTTGGGTTGATGATTTTATTTTTTTAAACTGATGATTGTGGATGATTTTTTAATGGTGAACCAGTGAATAATGGGTTGAAGTTGAATTTTTTATGGTGAACTGGTGAAGAAGATGATGAGAATGATAAGTTGAATTTTTGGTTAATATTTAATTTTTATTTGAATTTTATTTAAATTTTATTTATTTTCTTAAATTGATCTCTACCGTCCATCTCAAGATGGACGGTGGAGATCTGATTAAACTTTTTTTGTTTAAGTTAATTTAAAATTTATCTTAAAAAATTAAAAATGAGATTCAAAAAGATAATTTTACCCTTTACATATTTAATTTTAACGGATAAAGGTTAACGGTAGGGGGGTAAATTATAATAATAATGAAACTATTGCTCCGTCCGTAAAAGTGTTTCAACGAGGGGGGTAAATTATAATTTGCTCTTTAAAATGAGTATATTCAATGTATTAATTGCAACATGATGTTAAATTACCTTACAATATTATAAACTATTAAAAATTATTTTATAAATATTGTAAATTATTTTTATTAACTCCTTAATTTACAAACTCTAAATACTTTTTATTATTTTTATTTTCTTTTAAAACAACACTTTAATAAATTATATTTGTAATTTTTTGTGTAACGCTCGAATCCAAATAGATTCAGTAGAATATATGTTTATATTTTTAAATAAAGTATAAATGAGACTCATAAGTCAGAAGGGCTCAATTAGAAGTTTCAAATTAAAAAGCCTAATTGAAGTAATAAAAAATAGTTCAATTAATCATTTATGAAGCCTAAAATTTAAGTGAACCCAAAGTAGAAACTAGTATAGTGTATTTTTCTACTAAATGCACTCATTTACTTTCAAACATAAAATATATATATACAAAGGTGTGCAGATTCGGTGGGCATATAAAAGAAAAGAAAACATGTGATTGTTGACATGGTTAACACATGAGAGATTGGAAGAGTGGAACTGGTCACACAAGCGCGCACACACACACACACATACATATGTAAATTGAGAGAATTAGAGATAAGAGCGAATAGAGAGAAAAAGAAGATTTGAGAAAAAAAAAAGTCAAAATAATAAAGAAATAGGACAAGTGTCAAATATACAAATTGGCAAGCAAAAGAGAGATTGAAAACAGTATGTGTGTGTGTGTGTGAGTCATATTGATGATTATTATATATATTGATGTTCAATTAGAAGCACACCACACACGTACACAATTGAACAACATAGCAAAATAATAATAAAAAAAAAGAAGAACAAGAAGAGCCATGAGTAGAAAAAAAAAGAAAAAGAAAAGAGAAATAATTAGGAGTAGAATTTTGGTATGCAATTATTTCAGTTTTCTATTCAATTTTCTGATTTAATTTTTATAAAATTTAAATAGGTTTTTATATTATTTTTATGTAAAAAAAGATTCAAGGTGACAAGACCCGACTCAGATTCTCTCTAACGAATTCGGCGATCTCCCTAGGCAACCCACGAAATTCTTCTATAGTCTAACTAGCAAGACTTAAAAGGATGTCGTGGAGTGAACCCTTACTATTAATATTTTGCTAAACATATGAATCATAATTTTAAAATCTTACTTCAAATTTCAAAGTAAATTTTCAAAAATATGATTAAAGGTATCATCACAAACATTCAAGTATCTGACACATACATGCATCATCTTAACATAAAAGTTCTACAAAATTTGTTCATAATAAAAAAAATGCACAAGCATATGCTGAATATCTAAATCACAATATTCGTAAAAGAGATTGTGCAGCATTGTCAATCATCTTTGGCCTACCTAATCTGAACGAGGCAAATAGGTAGCCTAATCACTTGTTCTTGCACTTGAGGAGATTTTTATAATATAAAACCAAAAATATTGTGAGCTACAGAAGCTTAGTAAGTATGTAAGCGTTTCTATTGAAATTAATCTTTATAAAGTCTACCTCCCAAAAAACATTTGAAAAGCATTTTTATTTAAAACAATTTCAATTCTAAAAACTTATGTTTTATAAATTTGCTATGAGGTTTTAAAAACTCATGCTAAAATTAAGTTCATAAAATGCTAAAACTTTTCATAAACTTTCGAGTATAGCTAAAATATTTTATTTTCTAAAATTCACTTTAAGTGGTACGTTTTTCTTTCTAAAATATACTAATGGGAACCCAAGGGAAATTTTAACCACATGACGACTAATCTAGCACCGCTTAATGTGGGGTCACGTGGCGTAAAAGCTACCATCGTACACTGTGACGAAACTATGAAGACATCCCGTTACTACGCAGCGAAATTCTACATCACCCATCATATAGTAAGATAATATCCCCACAAGTATAGAGGGCGACGTAACAGACACGACAGACTTAATCCCTCCCGATGTTAGTGACACATCTTCCCAACACTTGTCATACACTACGGGGTATACCGGCTGGGTTTGAATCTATAAAATCTATAAACTTGAGTATTCCACTGGCCTTTGAAAACTTTCTCTTTCTATAATTCAAATTGACTTCTCTTCCATAAACATAAAATGTACTAATATGTTGCATAATATTTCATAAATATAAAAACTTAGGCTAAAAAATTTAAAATCATCCATGAACTAAAAGGATTTGTAGAATTTATAAAAATGCTAGAGAGATAAGCTAAAAAAATATTTAATATAGATAAAACTATTTTTACACTTACTACTTGCTTCCCAATTCACTCGTAATCACTCTTCTGCATCCTCATTTAGCTTGCTGCATCACCTATATTTAAATACAACGCAATTTCTGCTTAGAACGTACGAGCACATCACACACCTCAATTTTTGATATAACTTGCAATCCCATTCAAGAGGTAATAGACTGCACATTGCTGAATCTAGATTGAACTACGAGCTCCGACCAGCTCTTTAAGCTCCCGCATTTTACGAGCTGCTACCTTCTTTCAGCTCAGCCCCATTTTACCCAGCTCTCCCTTTGCGAGCCGCTGCCAGTATCCAGCTGGCCCTTTATGAGCTACTACCTTAATTCAGCTCAGACAAACACTATAATGGGCTGCAGCATCACTAACTATCTTTGCGAGTTGCCGCTTCTGCTCAGCTCGACAAGTGTTGAGAAAGGTTGCGGGTATCGTCCAGCTTGCACTTCGCGAGCTCCCATCCTAACTCACGTGTACTCAATTTTAACATTTCTTTTCTAGGTTTTACACTCATTCAAGCACTAATACATCCCGATCTCATTAAATTTCATATACATACACTTAGAAATATTTCATGAATTCCTTCATCTAAAACCAGATCGCAACCACAACATGTTTTGCAATGAAAACTCAACACTCTAAACAACCATCAGACTATTGCGGATCAACATTATTTTCTTAGCTACTTCACTTACCACTTTCTCTTTGATATTTTGTCTTGCTTTCCCACTTGTTTACTGTTTCAAATCTCCAAATCTAAGCATAAAATCTTGATAGTATTAGGTGAAGTCCATGGACTGTTCTTGACAGATTTTTCACTAAAAGAGCACCATGAAAATTAAATCTTACCACTTGACTTTTACCAGATCTGGTTTGATAATTCTTCTAAACTTGTTTTTCACCTCTTTAAGGCTTGAAATCTCTTCAAAAATGGTAGATAGACAACCGATGCAGCTGCTGTTCCACCTCTTCTTGATCTGTCGATAGCTTTCTCTCTCCTCTTTAGATTTTTCTTTTCTTCAACTCTCTCTCTTCCACTTTCACAACAACACTCACTACACACACATATATATAGGAGTGGGTCAAGCCTAACATTTACCCTTAAACTTTCTTAAATTTACAAGTTGACCATTTTCTAGAGATTTCTTTGCTCTCCCAAAATATCCTTGACATTTCACTTTATTTACAACTTTGCCACTTTCTAGAAAAATCTTTTATTTCCATAGTTAAAAGTATACTTTATACATTTCGTCTACAGCACTGAGTTTAGAAAGGGGGTGTTACACAAGGATAATATGGGTGTTAATGGTTTCAAATAAAGCCTAGAATCTAATTTATGAGTGGATAGTTTTGTTTTAATTGAATTAATTGAATTATGTTTATTTATATTTCAATTGTTATTATTTATTAGAAATAAATTATTTGTTTAATTAATTGATTTTATAGATTATAAATTTTGTTTTATGACTTTAACTTGAATTTATTATGAGAAACACTTAGAATATTTTTAGTAATATTATGTTATATTATGAGAAAAAAATGTTATTTAGGCTTTTAGAAAAATATTATTCAATATTGTGTATATTTTTATACAAAAATGGTTTAACATTTGAAAGGAAAACAAAAAAAAAAAAAAAAAAAAAAAACTATTTTCAAAACACCAAGGTTGTACCCTCCCTTTTAATGGTTAGACAAACTTTACGTGTATAAATCCTAAAGAGTCGCCCATCATGTATGTGACAAATGTCATGAGAGTCATTGAGTTGTTGGGATGGGTCCTATCACTTTGTCTTTAGCTAATGATTCAACTAAAATATGTAAATTTGGAACAAAAATGGATAATGCCAAATGAAGTGTCTCTTCTTCTTGAGTTAAATATCTGTTTAGCTATATTAATTTAAGCACTTTTATTATAAATAAATTTTATTAACTTATTAACTTTTTAAACTATCAAATATTTAATTTGATGAATTTATTGGAGGGTAAGCTATTATAATCCTTTATAATAGGTTATCATGTTTTAATAAATGAGTTGAGCGGCCAAATAAACGATTACTTTCAAACTAAGAGTTATGTAAGCTTATTGGAGATAAAATCCCTATAAGATTGAAACTTATATTGTCTCTTCATTTGCTTTCATCAGTCATTAGTCCATAAATCATCAACACCAGCATCGAAGTAGGAAGCTAATGCACATGCATTGTCTTGGAATCCCCATAATTGAGGAGTTGAAACCAAAAAATCATGGTCCGTATATGTTGTACCATAATCTTTGTTCAGCATGTCAAAGCCATCCGTTGCAACTTGTACCAGATCCCATAAACTTTGAAGTTCCTTATATGTGCTTTCAGAAGAACCATTATTCTCTACTATGGTTTGGTTGTAAATTTCACTAGCAAGATCACCGCTTGATAATGAAGAAACATCAACAAAAGACGGTTGTGGTGCCATTGATGGAGGATCATTTCAGTTGCAGCCTTCGAAATTTGTTGCTTTCGGAGGATAACCATGATCATCGGATGGATTCTTCTGGTTGAGGTGATCCGTAAATGTTATATTTGTTTGTGTTCCTTGGACATCTATTATTGGCACCTCCAGGTTGTTGTTCAAGCAATATTTCTTCAAAGTGGGTGTGCTAGTGATTTTTAATAGCATTTTTTGTTCTTCCAGGCGGTGTTGTTGCAATTGAAGACCGTCTAATAAATAGAGAAAAGATACAATTGTTAACCATCAATTTGTATGGCGTAAAATTACTTCCAAAAAAAGAAAAAAGAAAGAAAGATTGTCTGGCATAAAGAGTGCTAATTAATAGTCATTGCCAATTTGTCTATTTCTAGGAAGATTGCTCAAAAGAAAAAAAAAAAAATGATAACTTCAATTTAGTCTTTAAGGTTTTTAAAAGTGGAAATTGTAAGAAATACCCATTTAAAAAGGGTAAAATTTGTTTTTACCCACTATTTCTAAAAAAATTATTTTTAGCCTCGCAAACAAATATATTTGATGGTATACCCAAATTATCCAAAATATCCCTGGACATTTTTATAAAAAAACCTTGAATAGTTAAAAAATTACAAAAACCGAAACGTGAAATTACGATAAAGCCCATGCATATATTTACACCTCCAAAATCGATGGATATCACTTCCATCGATTTCCCACTCAAAACCACATTGATTTTTGTCAAACCCAAACCCGATCGCGACCCGAAGGTGAGATTCACGTTTCCAACCATTCGCGCGACATTGCTGACCTTTCTTGAATAGTTCCTACCGCCGGCGAACCTGTAAAAAGTGCAAATATTAGATTTTTGAAATGTTTATTGTAGTTTTAGATTGAGATTTGGGATTTTGAAATGTTGGTTGTGTTATAGATTGTTATGGATAGTAGTTTATGATTATTAGGTTTAGAATAGGTTGGATTTGATTGTGTTTGGTCGTTTTTAGGTTGAAAATGATCGATTCCGACGAAAGAAGAGTCGTCGGGATCGGATCGGTTTTTGAGATCAGTTTTCCACGATCGGTTTTTCATTTCAGTTTTCCATGATCGGTTCTTCACTTCGATTTTCTGAAAAACCGAAGTCAAAAACCGACTTCAAAACTGATAATAGAAAATCGAGGTTGAAAACCGATCTGAAAAACCGATCATGAAAACCGAAGTGAAAAATTGATCGATTTCATTAACCAGTTTTTAAGATGTCTTAAAAAACCGATTGATTTCATTAATCGATTTTTAAGATGCCTTCAAAAACCGTTCGATTTCATTAACCGATTTTTAAGATACCTTCAAAAATCTATTCAGATTATATATCCCTATTGATGATTTCTTTGCTATTTTTCTTTCTTACAGATGGCTTTCAACTATAAATATATTTTACAAACAATTGGCACACATACGAGCGGGAACACACATATTGGTCAAAGATTGGTTAATAAGATAATTGTCGTTATTAATAGAAGAAATCTATATGACCGATTCATGGTAGAATGTCCGTTCGGACATATTTTGAAGATAACCAATAATACGACTGCTGGTTCCATGATTTTGTGGGTGCTTACTAGAGAGTTAGAGGTCACCAGTGCACGCCATGATGAGAGGTGATTTGAAATTGAGGAGAGAAGATACAGGTTTGGGAAACAGGAGTTTCTGTTGGTGACAGGACTTCCTTTTGGGGGCATTAACATAAAATCTATGAAACAATGTCAAATGATGAAAACGGTCTCCTATGGCAAATGTTTAATGGAGTGTCGCTAAAAGTGAGGGAGTTGGTCACATTTCTTAAGGCAAGAAGCCATAGTGGGCAGCGAGACCGTGCAGGGCAGGATCCAATAAATGATGAAGATCTTTTGAAGTTAGCGAATGTAGGGATTGCTTTCCATCTGTTTATGAGACTAGATGGCAGGGCTAGGATTTATCCATTTATGTGGATCCTAATTGAGAATACAAAGATATGGAAGACATTCCCTTGGGGCACATTATGCTATAGTATCCTGTTGCACTGTCTCAACTTGACACTTAATGAAGAGCGGATAAAAAATCCACCAAGAACCATTAATATTTATGGCTATATGTTGGTGTTTCAGGTATAACTAATACTTTCAATATTTATTGCTTCATTCTGTTACAGTTAATATATAGAGTTATATGTATGCTTTTAGTTTAATCAATTTTGCATTTATATTATCTTACTATTATTAACTATATGTATGTTTTTTGTTTAATCATTTTTACATTATAGTGGTAGTTAGTAGAGGTGTTCCCAGTGTTACGGGAGAAGATATCAAAAAAGAACCCGAACCTCCAAAATGATCTACCAAGATGTATAAGACGATCACTGAAGAGAACACCGACAAATATACACAATCTAGATGATTTCCCCCCCATAAGTGGTGAACATAACCTTGGAGTCTACTGACACCGAGAGGGAGATAGATTATTGAAAATTTGTTAATCCGAATCGTATGGTTCATGAAAAAGTACATAAATATGGTGGCAGAGGGAGTGATGATGATGATGATGATGACCATGCCAACGATGACGATGGTTCGGATGATGGTGTAGGGTGAGGATGAGATAGAGGATGATGATGAGGTGGAGGGTGACGATCAGCCACTTAAAGACGTCTGAAGCGTGCAATCTGAATCAGAGGATACCTTATTAGAGTTTCGGACAAAGAAGGCACACGATGTATGGCACGTAGATTATAAGATACGGATATTCTATTTATATAATAATATTATTCAATTAATTTTCATTGTAGTAAATGCAAAAGATGTAGATATGTTGTGTAGTAGTACGGAGTGTGAAAGAGAGACGGAGTCTCTAAAAATGATAGACGAAGTGTAATTTGTTTAAATATATAGGTTGTATTTTTCTAGATACTCAAAAAACAGGGGAGACTCTGTCAAATTTTTTAAAATTCATGGTAGTATGTAAAATGATATATATATATATATATATATGATTCTATGAAACAGGTGAAGCGGTTGTTTGAGTTTATCGTGGATTTACAAAAGACAACCCATAAGAAGTTAAGTAGGATGGATAAGAGGCAGAAGGCAACTTTCAGATTGTAAGGGAGATGGATAGGAGGCTGAGACGGGTGGAAGAGCATTTAAAAATTCCCAGATCTCCAGTTGGTGGGCATGATCCAGACGACGACGACGATGATGATGATGATGGTGAGAGCTTTGTCTGAGATAAGCACATTTATTACCCGTCACTACCACCATCACCACCACATCAGGATGAGGGTATCTGTCGGTCGCCTATTGATGTAGGCCAGTCAACCATCCATTAGGAGGAATAGGGTGACCATCAGCTATCTCATTAGTCATCCCATCTGGAGGAGGAGCAGGGTGACCATCAGCCACCTCATCAGTCATCCCCATCAGGAGGAGGAGCAAGGTGACCATCAACCACCTTATCAGTCACCCTATCAGGAGGAGGAGCAAGAGGTCCTTTTGACACAAGGTGTCCACCAATTACCTCATCAGGAGGAGCAGAAGGTCCGTCATACACTGGGTGTCCACTAGTCACCCTATCAACAGGAGGAAGAGGCGGTTCACCACTCCTAAACGGACTTAGGAGGTGTATTATGTGCAGACACTGAGCATGAGCATGACTAGGTAGACTTTGTATCTTTATTGTGTTGCATTTTGAAATATAATTGTAAATATGTAATTCATATTTTTAATTTACTTACAATTGCAGGATGAAAACATGCAAGAACGGGCAAACAAAAGACAAAGCCAGCAGCACCTCTACGGACGCCATACACGAATTCGAGGCAGGCGAAAAAGAAAAAAAAAAGGCTACCCAACAGCAGGCGGAAGAGGTGGCAGAGTCTAAAGACCCCGTAGAAATGGTCTATAATGAATATAAAGCTGCAACCACTTTAGATCTCAGGTATATTTATAAAAAAAGGGTACTAATTCCTGCATCCTAGTTGTTAATGTAAGAAAATTTATAATGATGCTTAATACTTTTTTTTTTTTTAAAAAAAAAAAAATATAGGCGTTCGGTTGATCGTTGTGGGTGGTGTGTGATACCGACCATTTTGGTCACCCTTGAGGACGAAAACATGTGGTTGACTAATGAGCACATCGATTCTTATTTGATGTGCCTCCGAAAAAAAGGGTGGAATAAGGTGGAGGACCGTAGATACGCTGTCCATGACAGTTCTTTGTTTATAAGTATTTACATTTAAGTTAGTTATGCATTTACAATTTCATGTTGCGTTCGGTTGATCGGTAGTAACATGTTTAATTTTTATCATGCAAGCTTTGATGACAGTGTATTACAGGCTGCATTACGTCGGTAAAAATGTAAAATTTGATCCGATTACAATTGATGTACCCTTAGTGTGGCTTGTGTACGGTCATGAGTAGATAGATGCATCGGTCCTGTAGTGGCGGGTTAATAGTGTAAGTGTAGTTCGAAGGTTAATATTTATTATATGATTATCCGAACTAGTCTTATAGCACTAACGTTTTGAAATGCAAGTGTTACTACCTTGTAGCTTGAATCAACAACACTGGGTTCTATGTCAGGTGTGCCTTAGAGAGCAGAAAATCATAATATATGATCTCATGGCGAATGTTGACATAGCCGAATGGCTACAACCACTTGAGCTGCTGGTATGTTTTATGCATATTTTGTTGCGGTTCCTAAGATTTTATGAGCAGACCCAAGTAGATATGCCACCCGTGGATGAGCGGTGGAAAGTTCAGCATCTTCATAGATCAGTTGTGTCACAGCAACCTGATTGGTGAGTAAGTTTATAATTGAATTAATATATATAATCTATATGTTATAATATTTAATTAATTTATTACTGATACAGGATGAGTTGGGGAGCATATGTGGCCATGTACGTACATGACCTTTTACAGTCAAACCACAGTACATGGAAATAAAGAAAATGTGAGATTGTTGCAAATACCATTACACTGAGGGCGGAGATTGCTAGGGACATATTTATGTATTCGAAGCCGATGTATAAAGTTAATCAATTTGGAAAATGGTTTGTAAGCTCTGATGGAGAAATTGTATATAAATAAATTTAATTATATATTTAATGTGTTCATTATTTATTTGATTTAATTACATTCTATATTTTTTAATTGCCAACAAATCATTTTAATTAAACATTTTAAGTGACATTGTATTTCCTTAAATTTAATTATATATATATATATGATCATAACATGGAAAAAATAAATAATATTTCGTATTATTAATATTATTACTTTATCCCTAGGAATACACAATTATACATGTATAAAATATACATCCTAAATAATATAAACGTAATGATATAATTAGTGCATATTAATAAGTGTTATACATTTAATATATTATATGGGCATGCTATGATAGTTAATTACATGCAGCAAAGTATAAAATATATTAATATTAATTTATTTACTGAAATATAAATGTATACATTAAATTGATATCATAATAATGTAATAATTAATATCCTGATTAGTATTATATATCTTATTAACATTACTTATTAGTTGTATTATACAGTGTGATAACATTATATTAATCCTAAATAATATAAACACAATGATACAATATACTATAACATAATACTATAACATAAAATATACCATAACATAATACTATAACATAAATATTAATACTATAACATTAAATATACATGTATTTAACACTATAATACTAAACATAATAATATAATTATTAGTTATATTAAATATACATGTATTTATAACATTATATTAATCCCAAATAATATAAACATAATGATACTAATTTATTTACGTAAATATATTATAAATATTAAACCGATATCATTGTAATATAATAATTAATATCTAGATTTGTATTATACAGTGTGATATAATTATATTAATGTTAATATATTAAATAAATTGTATAATATTATCATGATGATGATAATCTAATGATTTTTAAGTATATAGTAGTTAATATATTAAATATATAATCCTAAATAATATAAACATAATGATATAATATAATGAGTGCATATTAATATGTTATATACGGTTAATATATTATATGGGCATTATACGATAGTCAATTATACATGTAAAATATATAATATATGAATATTAATTTATTTACATAAATATATTATAAACATTAAATTGATATCATTGTAATATATTATATAATATCTAGATTGGTATTATATATATTATTAACATTACATCCATATAAGTTATAAGCCAGATTAGGATTATAGTTATAATAATTGTAAAATAAATAACCATATTAATATGATATATTAATATGGTTAATTATAAATTAATTAAATCAACATTGCAAAAATATAAATTATAGTACTTAAAAACTAAGATGTTTGTGATATTTTATTGTAACCATATCAGTTAAGTATTATAATTACGTGTAAAATTAACTCTATTAATAGTAATGTATCTTTACTATAAGATAACACATATTATAGTAAAAGTATATTTATTATTTATATTACTAATATCATATGAATATTAATAAATGATAAAATTAATATATAATGTTTATATAGTCTAAATAATGATATCGTTTGTAATAAAATTATACGCTCTCTAATCTATATAACATATTTAAATACATCCGTATATAACGATATGTAAAAATAATTCACTTAAAGGGAAATAAAATGAACATACAGCTAGAAATAAATTCAACCCAAGTAAAGATCGGTTTTTAGGGGCATATGAAAAACCGATACCGATTTTTGAAGCTTCCTTAAAAACCGATCCACACTTATCCTGCTGGAAGAATCAAAGGCAAGTGGATCGGTTTTCGAGTAAGTCGGTTTTCCAGGCTTACTCAAAAACTGATCTATGTACCTCTACGATAGGGGAAAATCAAAGGCAAGTGGATCGGTTTTTCACCGAGCCTGAAAAACCGGTACCGGTTTTCCAAGCTCGGTGAAAAACCGATTTTTGTGGTTCTGAGCTAATATAAAATGATATAAAAACAATAGAAATGGATTAATAATTTATACAGCTGTATTAGTATATAATTGAGTAATTAACATAAAAATGTTTTACATAAAACATGCATGAACAAAATGTCAATCAATTGCTAATCATCATTTTCGTCAGTAGCCACTTCTGGATCAGGAGTAGAAAACCGTAGTAGACATCGACGTTGGTTGTGTCCAGTCTTATGACACAAGCGGCATCTTTGACAGTGTGGCTCATTTTCAGTAGCATTTGAACTCGTTCCAACATCCGCACTCACGTCTGCGCTTGTCTCTTCGCTGATAGAAGTTGGGGGTTATGACAACGAAGACGGTTGTGTTCCCTCTGACCACATCTTCCACACTTTTTTCGACGATGATCTTCCCCAGCTGAAGGAATTCGAACCTCCTTCGGCCTACTTGCTTGTCTTTTACCTTTCGGTAGTAATACAACTATACTTCTAACTTTCGCTAAAACATTCCAACTGACCAATTTAGGGATGGGATTAATCAGACGTGCATATGCAGCTTTTAGCCACTTCACGCTATAGTACTGACTGGAAAGTGTATCACAATTGACGCTTTTGAACCTGACATGTATCAACAATTTAAGTGTCACGCTATCACATGAAATACCGAAAAAAAACAATGTGTAATTACCATACCTGGCCACAGCATATGCATGAACACATGGCAACTGATCAAGGTTCCACTGCTTACACGTACATGTGTGTTGTTGAATGTCAACCATCGCATCTCCTTTGCTATAATGTATGACACTGTAATGATATGGTTTCGTAATGGGATGTATGCTACCTTCCGTGGATAAATCTTTTGCCAACATGATACGATCGTATGCAGCGGTAGTAACATACGTTGTGAGCTTTTCAACGGCAACACATCTATTATTAAACCATCTCTACAATACATTTCTTATATATTTATGTACAGTTATTATTGGCAAACGACGTACTTGTATCATACAATTGTTGAGCGACTCTGCAATGTTGGTAGTCATCATTTCATATCTTCTTATTGAACAATGTGCTCGAGACCATCTACTCATTTCAGCCTTAACCAAAGCTCTATATGTGGTCGGATGTAATGCAGTATTTCTTCCAATATTCTGTTGCATTAATCATGCACATAACAATATGCTGCATTGTAAAATGTATTTTCTACATCTGAATGCTTTTTACACTGTTGCTTAAGGTTTTACCACAAGTGGAAAAAACATAACACATGTGGGACTTCAAGAAAAGTTGTTTTCATCCCATTCGATATGCTTTTATGACGATCCAATACGATTAGTAAATCTTCTGATACCCCGATTGCTCCTCTCAACTTTTTTAGGAACCAAGTCCACGAATTGTCTGACTCTCCGTCAACAAATCCAAAAGTGATGAGATAAATCATCTCCGACCTATCTTTGCATGCAGCAAAAAAAATCACCCCTTTATATTCACCTTTCAAATGAGTGGCATTAATAGCAATAACCAGTCTCATGTAAGACCGAAAACCCTCAATGGAAGCTCTAAGTGCAACGAAGGAATATAAGAACCGATTGTTTTCATCTCTCTTGATTGCTGTTATTGTGCCGGGATTTGAAAGTTTTAACATCTCGAAGTAAGACGGAAGCTGTTGATATGATTCATCCGCTTGCCCATATGCTAGTTTATTTGCATATTGTAAAGTCTTCTAAGCTTTACTATATAAGATCTGCACTCTATATTGCTCTAACATTTCTCCAACCAAACGATTAGATGTATAAAGATCTCTTCCCACCTTTCCTGCATATAATTTTTCGATCACAATAGCCTTCACACTCTTCATATGTGATTCCATGGCTGTCTGACGACATGTGTGTTCCACTACATACTTCTACACAAACCACATTGAACAACCGTTTCTGCATCTTGCATGAACAATAAAGCTACAAGTTTTATCTTTACAACCGGCTTCAAATTGCTCCGTGTCTAAACGTCTAACCCGATATTCAAACTTAGCTTTCAGAGTATATTCGCCAATAGCTATAGTCATTTCTTCTTTACTAATAAAGAATGCTCCTTTATACAACGTACCACGTTGGTAGACGATTGACGTTGCGCTTGAAGTAGCTTCAATGTCCTTCAATTCTACACCAAGAACAATCCAGTATGGTTGTGAATGATTGTTCTGAAATTGTAAACCTAAAAGTCTTATTTCTGGAAACTCTTCTTCTTCAGTGACATCATCAAATCGAGTTTCCTCTTCATCACTATCTCCAATTTGCTCTTCTTCACTATCTCGTATTCCATCACCATTATCATTTGTGTCCTGATCTTCATCATCAATACCATAATTAATATAGTCATCGTTAACGTCACGAATAGGACTTTTAACCAATGTAAATGGGGTGACAGAAGTATCAACTTGATTGCTCCCAATACCTGAAGTGAGATAAAAATGACTTTCAACCATATATGGATTTACTGGTCCGTATTTGCCTCGTCATTTCTTATGTTTGGTATTGAATCAGTGACAAATGAATGAACGGTATGCCTACTAATCCCAGCTTCAAAATCTCTTGCAATCTTATCGATATAAATCTCTTTAACATCAATATTTTTTATCGCCATCAAACCAACAACACCAAGATCGGACATGATACATATCTTTTTAACCTGACATTTGTCGTACTTTGTAGTAAATAATATATACGAATATTCCACATTTTTCTATCAATATCAACCTCTCTGTATACAACGTCTACCAATGATGAAAAACTACAATTTTTGTGGACCCTACAAATGATCGACTCTCATCCAATGTAGTTACATCCATTTCACTTTCCGTCAAAGTTGATTACAACGGTCTCTTGAGCCATTCCTGTAACATTCAAATCAAATAATAATTAAATCTCTTTTCAATTGGGTAATATTACAAAATATAACCATATCGAATCATATTCAATACATAGCAACACAAACATATAAAAAAACCATGAAAAAAGTGTCAAATTCTGTTTTTCAGTGAAGCTATCGGTTTTTCATTCTCTCAAAAACCGTAAAAACCTAAATTCGATTTTCGGCCACTGAAAAATCGGAACCGGTTTTTCCGATCCGCTTCGGTTTTTCAGTGGCTGAAAAATCGATCCCACTGAAAAACCGTCACAACTCTATAATCAATTTTTCACTTTATGGAAAACCGATTATTGGTAAAAAAAATCGATTTCGTCACAGATTTTGTAGATTTCATTGCAGATTTCAAAAAAGTTTAGATCTCACAATCAAATCATTCTTATAGTCTTTTAGCTAGTAATATGAACAAAACAACCCAAAAACCAACAAAAAAAACTCATACATTACCTTTCAAACTCAAATGGAAGAAAAATCTTCAAAACCTTCAATGGTGTAAACTTGAATGGATCCAAAAACTTCAATGGATGAAGAAGCTCGAATGAATAATTCCCTCAATAGATTATTTTTCAACTGCAATGGATCTCAAAAATCATTGATAACCATTGACGGAGAAGAGAGAAAAGGAAGGATATTGTTAGGATGAAGAAGGTTATTTTCGTAATTTCATATTTGTACATTTTAGTGATTTTAACTTAAGGGTATTTTGGTAATCTTGGGTATACAATGGAAATAGTTTGTTTGAGAGGTCAAAAACAAATTTTTTTAAATAGTTGGGTAAAAACAAAAATTTCCTTTTGATTTAGGTAAAAACTATAAATTTCCCTTTCGAAAAATATCACGTTTTTAAGCTCATTTGGGAATAGCTCTTTTCATTTCTAACTTATCCAAAACTCTTCAAAAAATGTTCAAACCATCAGTTAACTGATAGTCGATAGTGATTCTAGACAATTGAAATTATAATTTAATAACTTAAATTCGATGACATTTTAGATAATTTAATTTATATAAGTTATTATCTTATGAAAGTAATTCGGTAATTTATGTGTCCCTAACAATCATCAATGGAAAAAAAATTTTCTTTTTATGCATTATATTAATGTTGACTGTTAGTTGATTGATGATTTGAACATTTTAAAGAATTTTAGAAAAGTTAGAGATGAAAAGAGTTATTTTGAAAAGAACTTTAAAAATCTGATAGTTTTCAAAACCTCAGGGACTGAAATAAAGTTTTTTCAAAAAAATCCCCGATGACTCTTCTTGTAGTGATTAAAGTGATAAATGAAAATAGTGGGAACTAGTTGGAAGGGTGCAACTACGTTAAAAGAATACTCTTTAAGAATTTTGTTGAGTTATATACCAACAACTTTGGTATAAAATTCTTATTCTTGAATTTTTATAATCTGATTACGTGATCTTTGGAGCTTCTGCAAGAAAATTTTGATTGGTTTTATGCAAACAAAACCTTCTTTCCACAATCCAAATATGAAAAATGAAACTAACTTATTGAAATTAATGTTTATAATCATATTGCATGATATGCAAAATAGAAAATCCTATAATGAGTAATTAATCAATACTTACTGATTTCCCAATTCTTCTTGCAACTTGATGATGATCTGATCTTCTACTTGACTAAACTTTCCCGCTTAATATCTGGCCTTGGGCAATTCATCCAGCGGAGTCGACAACTCTTCGCACTTCTCAACAAACCTTCAGAGAAAAATAAAAAACTAATTAATTAATTAATTAATATATATATATATATTCATGTACTTAATTTCCTATTTTGAAACAATTTGGTTTCGTACTACCAGTAGCTTTTCGCATCTCTACCCAATTCCAAATGCCATATCTGTTGACATAAGCAATCAGTTTCTGGTCTTCCTCAACACTCCATGCGCCTTTTCTTAAACCTGTCTCAGTTATACTTCGGGCAGGAGACTTCACCATGATCTTGGTCTTGGAGCAGATTCTAATTGATTTGTTTCAACTACCATTTGCATGCAGTTGAGATTAATTGGAACATGAGTACGTATTTATATATACATCATCTAAATTTAATGGATTACTGTTATTGTTTAATGTAATTTGTTGATAAGGAGCACTTAATTAGTTAGATAATGTCTAATGTTGAGTTACGTGTAAAAGGGGTTTCAAAAAATGAATGAAAATCATAATCATGAGTTTCGAAGTTTGTCCAATTAAAATGTCCAAAATGTCCAATGAGGACAATGTGTTTATACTCAAGTACAAATTAACCAAGCTTATTCAATAAAAGTTCCCCACATAGAACATATTTATTAACAATAGTAGATAATTGCCATTTAACTTCTAACCGGGTTTATATTAGGAAATTTATTTTCTAAACGGATAATAATTCTCTACTTATATGACCATCTTAACGATAGTGGCTGACGACAACTCCCTATTTGAATTTATTGGATGCCGCCCCGAAAACATAATAAAAGCAATACGGTACCATTTTTTTTTAATAGTAACACATGTGGTTTGCATAGAGAGAACTCACAAAGAACAGCTTCTAGGATGAATATTCTGAATTAATCACCGATTCTGTTGACCTTATAGATTTCTTTTGTCCATGAAAAAGATTACTATTGATAATATATATAGACTATGAGTAAACTCGTTAGTAGTAGTTAACAAAAATAAAAAAAAATAATCAACTAATCAATGTTATTCATTAAATACTTTTAATCAAGGGAATAAATATTGAAACGATAGTTGATATATCCATTGATATTTCCTTATTTATAAGAATTGATATTCAAAATATTTTAGAATAGTCCCTACATTTTAAGAATATTTTATCAATATTTTTGATATTTTTACTGATGTTGTAATAAATTTAGAACCCTACTATTTTTACTGGAATCAATATTTAATTCTTTGTTTTTAATAACATTTTATATTATGTATAAGGTGGTTGGTGACATCCATTTGCTCACATAAGCAGCATCGCGGCAGCTAGACCTCACTAGCAAGAAATAAAATATGAAAACATTTTTAAAATTAACAAGTTAATTGTAAGGATGACAGGCAAATTAGTGCACCCAGTGAACCTCATTTGTCTTTTTCTGTGAAATTAAAAAATCGTTTCAATACGTGTGGTGAAGTTGAAAAAGACCGATTGGTATTTGCACGAGAACAAGTGGCAGGTTTCCACCGTAACTTCAATTTTACATCAGATAACATTTTGAAGATTGTTTAATGATGATTGGTGAGAATTAATTACTTTAATCATCATGAAGTTTATTTAACATTCTGAAGACGACAGCACACAGTAAGGGTGAGACGAGAATTGCATCATACTGTGATAACATGATTTATTATTATCATTACTAGATATCTGAAGAGAACTTAATATCAATTAACTGCCTGACAATTTTCAAAATATGAAATGAATACCAAGTCAGATTCGATCCCCTCTTGCCAGTTTGAAAATGTGTATTCATTATTACACGTTAGAATAAATTACAAATTAGTAATCCAATTCAGAAATATATACAAAGCAGATAAACTTTATTGATCTATTCCAATTTAATTACCCTTTGTTAGTCACAAACTATTAAAGTTAACAGTGATAAAGTGATAAAAAAATATTATACTCTTGAATTAAACAAAAAATAGAATTAAAAAATATATTTAATTATAATTAAGAAAAGGAAATAAATTAATTAAAAAAACTTTAGAAACAATAATTGATAGATCTCTATTCTCAAAAAAAAAAAAAAAATGATAGATCTCCGATGGATGGTGGAGATAAAATTTTAAATAAAAATGGAATTTAAAATAATTGGGGAAACAAAACATATAGATTGGATCTCCATAACCAAAAACCAAGGAAAAAAAAAAAAGGACTCAAGATCATCATCATCAACAACAATAGTAACAACACCAATATCAAAAGAATTAAAAAACCAAAACCAAACCAACCTTAAACCCTAAACAATTAAAGAATCCACCTAGTTTATCATAAACATCAATCATCTCCACCATTGTTGTCTTCATCATCATTAACATCAGCACTTATCCATCTCTCGTCCTAATCCTTTTTATCATCAGATGAAGGGTGTCACGACCTGGGCCCTAGGCAGTGGCAGAATTGTGAATATTAATTTATATAAAAAAATTTCTCCGTTTAGATACTCCGGAGTACCAATTTTAAAATATTAAGAAAGTATAATGAAAAACTTCAAACGATCTAAAATAATTTCATATGAAAACCCATCCCCCACAGATATGTGAACACCTACTAGAATTCATGGATTCATAACCACAATAAAATCCTTAAATCAAGTGTTTAGAATACAAAGTTTTAAATACATCAATAAGAGTCCTCTCAAATTTAGGTTCAAAACATTCATCCATAAATATCCAAATAGGAAAAAGAAATAACTAAATAAATACATCACAAGCCAAGCACTTGGTTTCTTTAATCATCTATCTACTCCGTCAAGTGGCCACCTAAATCACCCTGTACATTTCCTGGAAGGGGGAAAAATAAAAGAGGGATGAGCTAATGCTCAGTAGGATTTAAATTCCAATATGGTTTCGAAAGCCACTTTCAAATATCATGATTAAAAATCTGCATGATTGACTGTCTCAACAAATCTTATAAATCATTTCATAAAAAAAAATATATATATATATATATATATATATAATGCTTGCTTCCAAGATAGAAATAAAGTAGAAATAAAACATCAAAAATTTCAAGTCATAGCACTTTTCCGAATCAAGGTAGATCCCGTCCCCTAGCCATATACCCGGTGGCAATAAATTATTTAAAACAATGTTTGGCACACCGTGACCCTGGCAAGTACACCAGAAAAATACCCTGTGCAGTAATACCCTACACAGTGACCCCGACATAAAGTCGTATTATATGAATAGCTCATGATGCCATATACCCGGTGGCAATAGATTATTTAAAACAATGTTTGGCACACCGTGACCCTGGCAAGTATACCAGAAAAATACCCTGTGCAGTAATACCCTACACAGTGACCCCGACATAAAGTCGTATTATATGAATGACTCATCATAGCTTCACAAAATGACTAGGACATCGGATCTTTACCTCATTCCGTTTACAAAACAACTTTATATAAATCCGTCAAGCAAGCAATACAATATATATATATATATTTATATATATAAATTGATATTTTGAAAACCCTTCTTTTATAAAAATAATTTCAACAGCATAACAACTGCTAATTTGATAAATTAATCCTTTTGCAAACCTGTAATAAACCAGAATATTTTTCCAAAGCAATCCATAACGCATTCTCATAATCCACAATATATTGCCACAATCCACAATATATTTCCAGGGCAATCCACAATACATTGTCACAATCCACAATGTAATTCCAAAGCAATCCATAATACATTCTCATAATCCACGACATATTGTCAAGCCAATCCACAATACATTGTCACAATCCACAATGTAATTGCAAAGCAATCCATAATACACTCTCATAATCCACGACATATTGTCAAGCCAATCCACAATACATTGTCACAATCCACAATGTAATTGCAAAGCAATCCATAATACACTCTCATAATCCACGACATATTGTCAAGCCAATCCACAATACATTGTCACAATCCACAATGTAATTGCAAAGCAATCCATAATACACTCTCATAATCCACAACATATTGTCAAGCCAATCCACAATACATTGTCACAATCCACAATGTAATTCCAAAGCAATCCACAATACACTCTCATAATCCACAACATATTGTCAAGGCAATCTACAATACATTGTCACAATCCACAATGTAATTCCAAAGCAATCCACAATATTTCCACAAATAATTACTATGCTTTCGAAATTATAAAAAAATTCAATTAAACATCCACTTTAACATAAAAGAATTTGTAAAATATTAGGATTGAACCCCTACCTCAATATGGACTATTAATCACTCCGAAGACTTTGATTTCCAATATAGCTATAGCCATTCCGAATCAAAACTATAAAGTAACATAATATAGAAAACTTTAAGTACGGCTGCCCTATGGGAAAAATAACCTCAAAAATGGATCCTATGCTTAAAAAGGAGTCCGTAGATGCATTTGGAATAAGTTTTTGAGTTCGGGAGGTCAAGGAACTTACCCCCACCGTACACGGTGGCCGACGGCGACGCTCCGGCGGCGGATTCCGACGACCATGGTGACGGGACGTGCACCCAAGCGAGTTTTGTTGTCCTCGACACGCTCATCACGAAAATAAGGTTAATCGGAGTCAAAATCGTTTGGTTTCGTCAAGATCTAAGAAAAATCAAAATTGGTTGGCGGTCGGACTTTGTCTGCAAAATCAGACACCCAAACGATGGTAAAAATTGATGAAATTGGTACCTATGGAATCTACGTCGCACAAGCTTTCCAACGGTACCAAATTTGACTAAAACGGAGCTCGGACGAGGTCGGAACGAGGAGTCAAAGTTGGGGTCGCGAGAAAAGGAAATCTGAAAAAAAAAAATCTGGTGAGAGAGAGAAAAATGGTCGGCTGAAGGTTGAAGGAGATGATATAATCCGGCCAAATTTCCATTCGCCCCCTCAACTATTTACAAATTACGACTTTGAACTAAAATTTCAAAAATCTAACTTTTTAACCCTTGCACTTTGATAAACTTTTCATAAAATTTTACAATTTCACCCTTAATAAAAATTCAGGATTTTACATTCTACCCTCCATAAAGAATTTCGTCCCGAAATTCAAAGTGCAACTTCAAGTCGAATTTCAAATAAGTGAGGGTACTTATGGTACATCTCTGACTCTAGCTCCGAAATGGTCTCATCTCCAGTATGATTTTGCCACAACACCTTAACCATAGGTATTTCTTTGTTTCGCAACACTTTAATCTCTCTTGCCAAGATTCGTATCGACTACTCCTCGTATGTCATATTTTCTTGTATAGGAATCTCAGTATAAGGAACAATGCTCTCAACACAGAGTCTGACTAGCTTAACAAGCTTACAGTCGTTTCTTATGAGTATAAAGTAAACCATCTTGGTCAATCAGTCCACAATGACCCATACTGCATCATATCTTTAAGAGGCCAAGGGTAAGCCCGTCACAGAATCCATACCAAAAATCACATCAAATTGCCCCATGGGCATCACAACAAATTATCAGAAAATCTTCTACCATTTAATTCAAACACCAGAATATTAACAATATAATGATACCGACTAAGTAAAATGTCATCCATTTACTCTAGTAGGTGTCACATTCCGAGGTATGAAAACCAAGAGCTCTGATACCATTTTTCTGTCACGACCCGGGCCTTAGGCAGTAGCAGAATTGTGAATATTAATTTATATAAAAAAATTTCTCCGTTTAGATACTCCGGAGTACCAATTTTAAAATATTAAGAAAGTATAATGAAAAACTTCAAACGATCTAAAATAATTTCATATGAAAACCCATCCCCCACAGATATGTGAACACCTACTAGAATTCATGGATTCATAACCACAATAAAATCCTTAAATCAAGTGTTTAGAATACAAAGTTTTAAATACATCAATAAGAGTCCTCTCAAATTTAGGTTCAAAACATTCATCCATAAATATCCAAATAGGAAAAAGAAATAACTAAATAAATACATCACAAGCCAAGCACTTGGTTTCTTTAATCATCTATCTACTCCGTCAAGTGGCCACCTAAATCACCCTGTACATTTTCTGGAAGGGGGAAAAATAAAAGAGGGATGAGCTAATGCTCAGTGGGATTTAAATTCCAATATGGTTTCGAAAGCCACTTTCAAATATCATGATTAAAAATCTGCATGATTGACTGTCTCAACAAATCTTATAAATCATTTCATAAAAAATATATATATATATATATAATGCTTGCTTCCAAGATAGAAATAAAGTAGAAATAAAACATCAAAAATTTCAAGTCATAGCACTTTTCCGAATCAAGGTAGATCCCGTCCCCTAGCCATATACCCGGTGGCAATAGATTATTTAAAACAATGTTTGGCACACCGTGACCCTGGCAAGTACACCAGAAAAATACCCTGTGCAGTAATACCCTACATAGTGACCCCGACATAAAGTCGTATTATATGAATGGCTCATCATAGCTTCACAAAATGACTAGGACGTTGGATCTTTACCTCATTCCGTTTACAAAACAACTTTATATAAATCCGTCAAGCAAGCAATACAATATATATATATATTTATATATATAAATTGATATTTTGAAAACCCTTCTTTTATAAAAATAATTTCAGCAGCATAACAACTGCTAATTTGATAAATCAACCCTTTTGCAAACCTGTAATAAACCAGAATATTTTTCCAAAGCAATCCATAACGCATTCTCATAATCCACAATATATTGCCACAATCCACAATATATTTCCAGGGCAATCCACAATACATTGTCACAATCCACAATGTAATTCCAAAGCAATCCATAATACATTCACATAATCCACGACATATTGTCAAGCCAATCCACAATACATTGTCACAATCCACAATGTAATTCCAAAGCAATCCATAATACATTCTCATAATCCACGACATATTATCAAGCCAATCCACAATACATTGTCACAATCCACAATGTAATTGCAAAGCAATCCATAATACACTCTCATAATCCACGACATATTGTCAAGCCAATCCACAATACATTGTCACAATCCACAATGTAATTGCAAAGCAATCCATAATACATTCTCATAATCCACAATATATTGTCAAGCCAATCCACAATACATTGTCACAATCCACAATGTAATTCCAAAGCAATCCACAATACACTCTCATAATCCACAACATATTGTCAAGGCAATCCACAATACCTTGTCACAATCCACAATGTAATTCCAAAGCAATCCACAATATTTCCACAAATAATTACTATGCTTTCGAAATTATAAAAAAATTCAATTAAACATCCACTTTAACATAAAAGAATTTGTAAAATATTAGGATTGAACCCCTACCTCAATATGGACTATTAATCACTCCGAAGACTTTGATTTCCAATATAGCTATAGCCATTCCGAATCAAAACTATAAAGTAACATAATATAGAAAACTTTAAGTATGGCTGCCCTATGGGAAAAATAACCTCAAAAATGGATCCTATGCTTAAAAAGGAGTCCGTAGATGCATTCGGAATAAGTTTTTGAGTTCGGGAGGTCAAGGAACTTACCCCCGCCGTACACGGTGGCCGACGACGACGCTCCGGCGACGGATTCCGACAACCATGGTGACGGGACGTGCACCCAAGCGAGTTTTGTTGTCCTCGACACGCTCATCACGAAAATAAGGTTAATCGGAGTCAAAATCGTTTGGTTTCGCCAAGATCTAAGAAAAATCAAAATTGGTTGGCGGTTGGACTTTGTCTGCAAAATCAAACACCCAAACGATGGTAAAAATTGATGAAATTGGTACCTATGGAATCTACGTCGCACAAGCTTTCCAACGGTACCAAATTTGACTAAAACGGAGCTCGGACGAGGTCGGAACGAGGAGTCAAAGTTGGGGTCGCGAGAAAAGGAAATCTGAAAAAAAAAAATCTGGTGAGAGAGAGAAAATGGTCGGCTGAAGGTTGAAGGAGATGATATAATCCGGTCAAATTTCCATTCGCCCCCTCAACTATTTACAAATTACGACTTTAAACTAAAATTTCAAAAATCTAACTTTTTAACCCTTGCACTTTGATAAAATTTTCATAAAATTTTACAATTTCACCCTTAATAAAAATTCAGGGTTTTACAAAGGGTCATTTGGGTTCGACTAACCCAGATGAAGAAACGTCTTCATTTGGGTTCAACGAACCCAGATGAAGAGAACTCAGATTAAGATGTTTCTTTATCTATGTTCGTTGAACCTACATGACAAACATCTATTTTTTTTTTTTAAAAAAAAAAAAAAGAATTATTATCTTCAGATGAACATCAACCTTTCCACTTATCATCTCCATTTTGCTCACCCTCTCATCTTACCCTTTGGGGAGGCGAGAGTAGACGCTGATTTGCAGGGATTATAAGACCGGTGATTAGAAAATGGAGCACCGGTAATGGCCCTTATTCACTTTCTCTTCCTTCTCTCTCTTCCCCTTTGCCTTTTTTTTTTTTTAAACAACCATAGAGATGTAATTTTTAGCTTGTTCTAAGTCTTATTGGGTTTGAATTTGTTCTCTAAGATTCTTTTTGCATCTCAATGACTTTTTGGGATTGTATTTGATGGATTTGAGTTTGGTTTGAATGCTTCAATGTGTTTGATTATGGGTTGGCTTTAAGTTTGACAGATTTGAGTTTGGTTATTCATGGCTTTGATAATTGAAACAACAACTCTCCCAATTTGATAGAAATGGAGATGGAGCTCCATCTCTATGGCATTGATGGAGAACTAATCTCTAAATTAAATCTCCACCATTCATCAATTGATGGACAATAGAGACCTGATCGGGAGATTGGATCCCGCTTTTTCTTAATTTCTTTATTTTTTTTCTCTGTAGATTTTTAGTTTTTTAGGTTTATTCAAATTGATCTCTATTGTCCATCAACACGATGGATACATGGTGAAGATCTCATCTAAAATAATTAATTTTTCATTTTTAAAATTTATTTTAAAAGAAAAATTAAAAATAAGGTCAAAAGGCAATTAAACCACATGGACACTTTATGTTAACGAATTTGGGGTAATGATGGGTGGGTAATTTGTAATAAAATTGGGAAGTTTACTTTTGCCTATACATATTTTTCAAACACAGATAGCAAGTTTGTAATTTGCTCTTACACGTTGTATCTCTACTTAGAGCCAATTTGGTATAATTATACATCTTAAAATTAATTAATATTAATTATGTTGTAGAAATAATTTGCTAATTAATTAGACTGTGTATGATAAATTATGCTTTTAATATTATTTTAATTTTCCAAAGCCAGTAAACATACTTTTGGTAAGTTTTTTGTTAATTGTTATGAATTTATATATAAAATGTCTTAAATAGGCATAAAAATAAAATATTTTTATTTTTATTTAGTATAAATATGTTTTTATGTAATTAAGGTTGAAATATAAATGTCTTTATGTTAAAATTTCTGAAGATCATATGACCATAAAAGATTCATTGAATCTCATAGTAGATTAGTATATAATCATTTTATAAAAGTAACTCCTTTCTATTTCATAGAACTATTATCAAATTCACTTCAGTTGTTTAATAATTATTTTTTGAAGTTTTACTAAGCATCATTTTTATATCAAAATTATTAAACAATTAGATTTTAACTTCTTAAAAGCAATGCCAAACAAGACGTTATTTTAATTCAAATACAAGAAAAAACTAAAATTAAGCGTTAAATAACCACTCAAACCAATGTTTCTTTATTTAAAAAGAAAAAAAAATGATAACATTTGAATATTATCATTATTGCATAAAAAGGTATTGAGTTTAAGTGTAATTCATACCAAAATGAAGTGTAGATTAATCAATAAATTAATAATGTATTAATTTATAAAGTGCATTTATGATTCATTGTCTATATAAATAACCAACAAAAATTTCAACTACTCTAATTAATTGTCATTAATCAACTAAAATACATTAAATTCCTATCTATTTAATTGTATGAAATTCATTGTAATTGTATTTCTCTAATGAATATATTATGGAAAAAAATGGCTTGAAGGTCAACTTGATCTTTCATTGAGCGTCTGCATCGTACAATAGTTAATCATTATTGGATTTTGCAACATAATCTGCAAAACAAATAAAGCCCTCGTTAGGGTCATTGAAGGATTGCCTTTAAGAGCACCCTTTGATGCTCAAGTCAGGTCCTAGTTGTCAAGAATCTGTTTACCATAAAAGATTAATAAAGTGGAATCATTACATTTATTGGGAGGTACTTTATTGGGACCATTTGTCCAAAAGTTATTAAACCTTTTTAAGGCTTACATCTCTTGCCTTTGCTAATAGTTTATTCAGTTATATCATATTTACAATTATCTCCACTCAAGAAGAGATATAATAGTTCTCAGTGGAATGTTATCAAGGTATAAAAACTAAGAGAACCCTGTTTGGTGGTTTCCGTGCAACAATCACCACAAATTTGGAGTTATATATAAAACTAGAAATGAAGGAATAAAAAAATAATTTCTCTCCTATCATACAACCTTAGGAGTACAACATTATATATGGAAACTATAATCTCTATTTTTCGTAACTAACCACCTATAAAAGGAAATCCTAAAGATTAGGGAACTAAACTAATCAACTCATAATTCAAGCTAATCTAGAAATAAGGCAAAATTACAACTAATATTCCTACAATTATGAGTTTATTCTTGATTTCCCACACTCCCTCTCAAGTTGGTGAATAAATGTCTATTATTCCCCACTTGATAACACAAGAATCAAAACTTGATTTTTAAGTAGCCTTGGTGAGAACATCAGCTTCGTGAGAGTTGGTAGGAATGCATGATAGATCAATCGTCCTATTCTCTATCTCTATCTTAATGAATTTTCTATTGATTCTCACATGCTTCATCTTGCCATGCTAAACTAGGTTATGAACCACACTAATGGTTCACTTGTAGTCATTGTGCAACTTTATAGAGCTAGTTATAGGCATGTTCAAATCTACCATTAGTCTTTATATCTAGATAAGCTTACATGTTCCTTAGGCTTTGGTTCCATACTCAACTTCTACGTTACTCCTAGCAACTACTAGTTGCTTCTTGCTCTTCCAAGTCATGAGATGTCCCCAAACTTTTGTACAATAACCTATGGTTGATTCGCTATTTTCAATGCACTTGCCTAATCTGCATCGAAGCAACCAACTACATCTTTAGTTTTAGTCTTTTTGAACAACAAGCCCTTACCAGGACTTTCTTTGAGATATCGCAAAATCTATTAGCTGCTTCCATATACCTTTTAGTGGGGGTATGCATAAACTGACTAATCACACTGAAGACAATATTAGGTCTTGTAAGTGACAAATAAATTAGCTTTCCCACTAAGTGTGAATAGCTTTCCTAATTAACTCAATAATCTTTTTAGATATCTAATGCTTCCAATGCCTCTCTAAGGGTGTGCTAGCTAGCTTACACTCGAGCTTCTCTTCTCCTAAAATGGATCAAGTGTGTACTTATATTGTGATATGAAGATTCCCTTTTGACTTCTTACAATCTCCATTATGAGGAAGTACTTAAGAGCCTCAAGATCTTTTATGCTAAATTTAGCTTGAAGTCTCTCCTTGAGATTTTTGATCTTTGCCTCATCATCTCCTATGATCACCATATCATCCAAATACACTATTAGAATGGCTTGCTTACCAGATTTACTCTTTTTCACACACAGGTGTGATCTGTTTGCCCTTGTATATAGTCGAGCTGTTTCATCACCACACTAAATCAACTAAACCAGGCTCTTGGGGAAGTTTTAAGACCATAGAGAGACTTTTTAACTTGCATACCTTGTTCAGACCTTCCTATGTCCAAAACTTGGAAGAAGTCTCACATATACCTCTTCTTCAAGAATACCATTGAGAAGGACATTTTTGATGTCAAGTTGGTGTAGTTTCCAATCCAAGTTTGCAACTAGAGACAACAAAAGACTTTGAAGGAGTTAAATTTGGCAACTGAAGCAAACGTTTCTTTATAGTCAATGTCATATGTTTATGTGAAATCTTGTGCTATAAGTCTCATCTCCTACCTATCAACAATTCCATTAGGTCTATATTTAACTGTAAGTATCCGCTTACTGCCCATAGCTCTTTTTTCTTCTAATAGCTTCATAAGTTTCCAAGTGTCATTATCATCCAATGCCTTCATTTCTTCTAACACAACAGTTTCCAATTTGGATCTTGAAAAGCTTTATAAACATTTTTAGGAATTTGGATCTTGTCAACTTTAGAAACAAATGCCTCAAAATTCATTAATTACTTGGAACATGTGAGGTAATTTGAAATCGAATATCTTAGGTTTCTAGTACAAGACCTTACCCCTTTTTATTAAGTAATAGGAAAATCTAACTCGCTGACCTCATTCACTTTCTCCTGCTCACCTGTCTCGACCTCATTTTGATTGTCCATTGTGTTAGGTGGATTTGTCACCAGTTTGGGTTCTTGTTAGTACATGAGAGCTTATGGTTTCTTTGAACAAACCAAAGTTGGGTTTCTGCTTGCAGTCTTGACTTCTCCCCTTTGATCTAAATCATTACCATTCGTAACATACTCGAATAAGGTAGTTAGAGTATTTGGAATGGTTAAGGAAGGTTTAGAAAAATAAGATCCTAATGTTAGTCTCTTTGGGTATGATACTCCTCTTAGGAATAACTTTAGAGTAAAAGCTTTAATCTTAAAAAAAAGTTACATCACAAGAGACTGGAAACCATTTTGAGGACAAATAATAACATTTGTAGCCTTTTTGTTTGGAGAAATTGCCAAGGAACACACATTTTAAGGCTTTTGGATCAAGTTTACATCAAGTTGGTTGAGTACTAAGGAAAAAAAACAACACATCCAAAAACTCGAAGTGGAAAAGAATTAGGGACTCAAAAAGAAGAAAAGACAGACACCAAGCCATTGAGAGGGATTCGATATTAAAGCACTTTAGATAGAAGACAGTTGATGAGATATGTGGAAGTGAGAATAGCATCCTGTAACACATTTTCCCAGTTCTACTACTGTACATCTGTACAGAATGGGGTATTGCACTCATATGCCTTATTTATGAAATAATAAAAATGATTTTTAAAGTGTTTGGAAGTGAAATTTAATTTTTATAGAGTTTCTAAAAGGATCAAGAGTGAATTTAAATTTTAAAATTTGAGGGGTAATTAGTGTAAATAAAAGATTTTTATAAGAATGACAAAATTGTAAATAAAGAGAAATGACAAAGGCATTGAGGAAAAGTGAAGAATTCTCTAGAATTTGGTAAAACTGTAAATTTAAGGAAGTTTAAGGGTAAAAACAAGTTTGACCCACACCTATACATAGGTGTGAGTGGTAAGTGTGCTGACAGAAGAGAAGAAAAATCTAGTAGAGAGAGAGAGAGAAGTTATCGGTAGGGAGAAGGAAGGCAAATTTTCAACTGCCCCAAGATAGATTTTTGTCATTTTTAAAGGATAATTAGGTTGTGAGAAAGTGAGGAATGGGTCTGGAAGTGTTAGCAAACCAGATCTGGTGAGAGTAAAGCGGTAAGATCAAGATTTTATGATCTCATTCTAGTAAGAAATCTATCAAGAGTTGTCAGTGACTTTTCATCTGTTCTAATGAGATTGTCGTAAATAGATCCTGTGATTTGAAGCTACAGACGAGTGGGAAATCAAGGAAAGAGGCTGAGGAGAAATCTGGTAAGTGAAGTAGCTGAAGAATAAGCTATTATGAAAAGTTGTTTGTGGTTTAGGATAATTAAGTGCTCGTCGCACAACCTGATTGAGGTCGCGACTTGGGTTGATGGGTAGAATCTAATGAAACATTGTGAATAAATATATGAGAAATGAGGTCGAATTATGTTAATGGTTGTAAGAATGTAAAATCTAGAAAAATGAGTGTTAGAAGTGAGTATACGTGGGTCTGGGAAGGAGCTCGCGAGGTGCGAGTTGGATGAGGCCAATAACCCTAGTCAACACTGGTTGACTGGAGAGCGGGCTCGTAAGGAGTGAGCTGGGCAATGCCCGTTACTCTTTATCACACCAGTCCGAGCTGGACTAAGGCTTTGCAAGCTAAGTAGGGCCTGTGAACTGGGCTAAGCTAGAAGGAGGTGTAGTAGCTCGCTGAAAGGGTAAGCTGAGCGAGCTCACTGGAATAGTGGATGCCCGTAAGTTAGGCTTCATTGGAGGAATGAAAACTTGTTGAAAGGGATGAGCTATGTGAGTTAGGGTGCGAGCTCACAGCTCGAGCTGGATTGGTAGCACTGCAGTTCGTAACAACTTGGGTGAAAATTAAAAATTGTAGAAATAACTTAGGATTGAAGTGTTCTGTGAGCTAAGTGGAGATTTCGTTGTGATTAAGTGTAGGTGATCAGGCGAGCTGAGGAGGTCGCTAAAGCAAACATGATTCAAGTAAATAGGATAGCAAGCAATGAGTGTGCAAACGTTTTATCAAATGATTTTCAGTTTATTATGAAATCAGTTTTAGCATTTTATTATTCGTTTAAACTTATAAATATTTTCTTTTATTCTAGCATGAGAATAAATAGTTTATTTATAAAATGGTATGCAATATTTTAGTACCTTTATGTTTATAGCACGAAAGAGAAATTGATTTGAAAGAAAAAAAGTTTTCAAAGACTAGTGGATGGCCCAAACTTATAGATAGATAGGCCTTCTAGCTTTAGACTCGACCAGTATACCCTGCAGTGTATGACAAGTGTTGGGAGGGCTAGTCCTACTAACATCGAGGGGAGTGAGTCTATCATGTTTGTCATATCGCCCTCTACACTTGTGAGTATTATCTCGCTATACGATGTGCAATGGTAGTTCGCCACACAGTAGAGAGATGTCTTAGAAGAACGAGCTGAACCAATAGGTAAAGACACCTCCCTCACTGGCCTTTTTGGCGTTTGCACTCCTTTATGTTGTGGATATGCTTGCCTTGGAGTAGCAGTCTCAATCTTGGGCACATTCTGCGTTTGGGCCTATACCAACGCATTTACTGCATCTGCAAGTTGTCGAACCGTAGCCTCCAACGCCTCTTGCCTTTGATGCCACGTTTGTTGCCCTTTAGCTGGGGCAATTGGTACTAGTTGGCGAGGGGCAAGGGAGGCATGCTTGTTGTAGTACCAACTGCCTGACCAAGAAATGTGCCTACTGCGGGTACAGGTGCGTCTTCCATCAACTGCGTATTATGTTGGTGCTGACTTGTCTGACTCTCTACTTGGTCAACCTTTGAGCCCACGTATCTGGTTGTCTTTGTTCTCGTCATATTTTTTGAAAACTGAAGAATTGCAGCAAAACATATTATAGTCTGGGCCCTCCTTCTTGAGCTAAAATGTTGACGTTAATTTTTGGTCGATGACAGTTCAAAGCCCAATATTTGCAATTAATGTAAAACAAAGCAGAAAACAAGAGAAAAGTTAAAAGCAAAAAAGAAGCACAATGCACAAAGGGGATTTTTACGTGGTTTAACAAGTATGCCTACGTCCACAACTGTTCCTTTCAATAATTCCTGTAGAGAAATAGTCCATTATTGCTTGTATGTGTATCTGTATATTTGTTACAATGAGTTTCAACCTCTATTTATAGGGAGAGGTGTTTACAATTTGAACCAAAATAAAATAGGAAAAGAATCATGCATTAACTACACTTTCTAATCGATTAGCACTGAATCAGGAATCTGCTCCACAAAATCAGGGATCACATTTATCAACGTTTGAATTTGAATTTATTTCCAATTCTGGTAGAAGAATATAATTAATTTGGGTTACTATCTTTCTGGTAGATTTCCTTATTGAACTGGTCATTGTGCGAGCTATAGATTGTATTAGACGATCTCGAGCTAGACCTCATTCTGAGTAACAAATTGTGCACAGTGCGAATTGAGTAATATTAGCAATGACCTGTGAATAGTAGCCGTGATGTGAGCTCGCATAAGCTGGATGTTGATGGACCGAGCCTTGTCTGTTGGACCACTTCATTAGGTTGACTTGTTGGATTTTTACCAGCCCATTTGTTGAATTCGAAAAATACCCATAACACCACCAAACCCTATACTTTGAGAAGCAGAAAGCTATAACTTTTAGTCATATAGATACCTATGGGAACTTAAACTCCAAACAACCTTGTAGGAGTGCACAAGCAAAATGTCTAACCGTTAAACTGACCACGTCATGCAGATATCCATGAGAATTTAAACCATGTGTCTAACTGTTATATTAACCACTTATTATTATTATTTATATTTTTTTGACATAAATAACCACTTATTGGTTGCAGGCTGTGTTTATTAAAAATATTCATGCAAATGATACATAATTAAGTACTAGTTTTGATTGGTTAGTGAGGAAGTGGATGAAGAATGTTGTGTTATTTTCAGTGCAAATTGTTGGAGAGTAATTGTATACCTGAAGTAAAGAATTGGTAGCATAACTTGTTTCCCCAACACCTCCCTTCATGTGGAGCACTTTGACCACATCCATCTCTCAACCTGCCTCTCACTCTCTCTATCTATCTCTTATTTTTCTTTGTTTGTTGATTTACTTGATCACTTAAATGATCCCTTATTTATAAGCATTTAGTCGTCCCATTACAATGATCAGTTACCGTGTAAGATTAAACAATTCAGCAACATGGTGTGAATTAATTTCTCGTTGTTAAACTTGGAAAAATATTTAATTAATGAAATCAGGTGCTCTAACTCTTTTTGTGTGAATGAGAGTAGGAAGATTCGTTTGCGCGGCAATTGAACAGAAACAACAGGTTTTCTGACTGCATTTATTGTTTATCAATTTTTATTAACTAAAAAAGGAAATATATAATATATCTATCTTGTTTAGGGGTGTGTTTAGTGGTGTACTAAACGGAATCGTTAAAATAGAAAGGGAACTCTTTAGTAATTTGTGATTTCTAGTGTCTATTAAAACACAAGAAATATTTATTTTGGACAATACAGATGAGAATACAATAATGGCGTTGCAAATGCAATGTAACTGAAATCCACTGTATGCATATATAAGAGCAGCGACATCGACAATGACAAACCATGATACAATTTTCGAACAATTATACAATCAACACTGCTATGGATAAATAAGAACAGTGACATCGACACTAACATTGGCCAACCATGATTATTCATATACTGAACCACTAAACATTGAACATGCATGATACCACTAAATAGTCATCTTTGACATTGTCATAGGTTCTTTGTCAACGAAACAGTGACATTGACAAACTCAGTCTTCTCCTTAGACATACTATCGGCAATAATTTCCTTGTACCTATCAAATACCTGATCGATGTTTGATTCACCAAAGTGACTCACAAGCAATGGTTCAACGACAGCTCTTATGCACTTGGAAACGTTGTATCCTCCATCATTTGTCGCATCACCGGCGTTGTATGCATTCCAGTCCACTTCCGAAACCTCAAGCCGGTGAATCGCAAAGGACCCGTCTTTTAGAACCTCCGATTTTATTTCAAATGGTGATGGTGTGTATTGTGGAATGTTGAAGGATTCCAGTTTTTCTTCTTCTACAAGTCCCTGCAACATGACCAGTTATACATTTCCACACGAATTACATATATATATATCTAGTAACTTTCAGGTGCAGGGTCCCCACATTTTTTCCTGTGGGATTACATGCGTAGGATCCCTGCAGATCCTTATATGATTATGTTATTGATCTAACAAATTTTGTTTCTCATTTATGCATTCATTAAATTTACTTACTTTGACTTAATTAACACAACTCACTACTATATAATCAATGGCTCATCACACAGACACATTATATACATACAGAGAGAGAATCAGTAATTTTATCATCAGTACTTCCTAACTTTAAAAAATAAGAATAAATTCATCAAATTTATCTATTGCATTTGAATTAAATATTAAAAAAAAAATTGTTTTAAGAGAGATAATGTAATAAATGAATACGATTTATTTGTCTTAACATTTTAAAGTTAGGAGACACTGATAGTAGAATTATTATATATATTTATATTACCTATTGACGTAATATATAAATATTAATTCGTTAACTCCACTATAAGTCCATTATTCACTTACTTCAATTCGAACTAATCAAAATTAACTATTGTATAATCATCCAATTAACTATTTTGAATAAAAACATTGCAAAGATTGATGGGCCATTGATTATACAATAGAGAATTTTGATTAACTGAAATTAAGTGAATAATGGACTTATAGTTGAGTCAGAGAATATAAATATTACATCAATAGACAATATGGAATATAATATATATATATGTATGTATGTATATATTCTCTCCTTCTAATTATATGTCCTTTGTGGTGTCCAATCTTTCCTGCAGTATTAGAGCCCCCTATTCTTTAAAATTTTAATATGTTATCATTTTCAAAAAAAAAAAAAATAATATGTTATCATAACATCAATTTCAAATTCAACAATTTACTCCAACACACGTAGTCGCCTTTAGAAAAACAGATGGATAAACTTTATCAATGTTATAAAACAAGTATAAATAAAACAAATTGAAATAGAGAATAACAGGGAGGGAGAGAGAGAGAGAGAGAGAGAGAGAGAGAGCGAAATTGAAGCCGAGAAGAGAGCAAACTTGGCTCATGTATTGTATATATTAATTTCTTTTTGGAAATATTGTATATATTGATTTAACTCAACTGATACACACATATATAGACAATTTGAAGCGGCAAACTGGTGTTTGCTTCATCATGAAGTATTGTACACCGCCCGCTGAGGCAATCAAAATTTGGCAATTTTATATAATAATTTATTAAATTGGTGGTAATCATCCACCATTTATAACAATCAAATATGCATTGGGCTATAAACTTTTATTCATTGTCTTAGTCTAATAGTTGAAAGTTCTTTAATTATATTACATCTCATAAAAAATTATAACTCTATATATATATATATATATATATATATAACTTTAATTAGATGATTTCAGATATCTAACTAAGATGGTTTTAGGAAGCACTTCAAGAAAGCACTTTTTTGTCTTGAAAATATTATGCCAAGATCTCTAGAAATTTAGTGGGATTGGCTGAGTCAAACTTAGTAGTCATTTAGCTGGCCATTTTACCACAGGAATCTCAAATAATTGGCCTAAGAATCTCAAAGAGTAATCCTGGTATTTGATAGTGATATAAAGGTATGACCAGTTCAAAAATCCTTATTATTTTGCACATAAACAAAATTGTATTATAATAACAACTAACCATAATTTACTTGCATAAGACATGTCACTTTATTTGACCATCACAAAAATGGGCATACGTACTAGGTATCATTAGACTCAAATTAAATAATGTAACCAACACTTACGATATTTGGTAGAAAATCACCCTTCCTTAAGAAGTTCATGTTTATCAATAGAGTCGAGCTTTATTTTATGTTTCAAATATACAAATACTAACTCGGTATAGTTTGTTTTAATTTCAATTTTTCCTATAAGTGTTTAGTGAGCTTTGAATTTTTAACTTAGAAAAAAAAAAAAATAGTTCCAGTTTTGAAAGTTAGTTTTTTCAATTTCAACTTTAAAAGTAATAGTTCACGAATAAAAAAAATCAAATTATATTGTTTAATTCATATCATTTTTATAGTTTGATTCTATTTCCAAATTTTACATTAATTTTAGTTCTATTTGTTCAGACATGTATAATTGGGTTAAAAACGATAATTGAGACCTCAACGCTTGAATGTTACATTGATCTAGCATTAAAAAATATTTTTATTTTTATTTTTTCTCCAAATTTCTTTGAAGATCTTAACAAAATATGGATGTTCCTACTTGATAAAATTTTTACCGACAAAAAGGTAATTAATGAAGATTGTGTAATTTAATACCTTAGAGACCATTTCATTGAGAGCCCTGGCCAGAAGCTCCCAAATGTAACAGCACTCTTTGCTTGAGGGATCTTCACTTCTTCTTCCCAGAACTGTTAGAACCATTCGGCCTCCTGCCACCAATTCCCCCGAACGACACTTCAAAAACAACGAAAAGTCCTTTTGAAATTGCTGATAATATGCTTTGAGCACACTAGCTGGACTTGTACTGGCCATGTAAATGTTCCCTTTGTTGCTCTCTAGACCTTCAGGAACCTGTTACATGGTTATGTGTCACATATTATAGTTGGACTCTTTTTCATCAGCTTAAGTTTTTGGTTTGATGGTAACTAATTAACATTATGAATTTATTGTATTTAATTGAAATAGGCATGATGTGACTAATAACTGATTACAATTAGTAACGTATATATTATGTTCACCTGAGAGAGCCATTGGAGACTGTAGGAAGAGTGGACAAAATGAAGACTGTCTGTTGGAAAAAGCCTACCGTAGAAAGAACCAGGGACACCTGTGAAGAAACATGACCCTGCACTAGGTCCCATCTGTTTTTTCAAGTTCTCTTGAAAGCTCGGCAAAGACACAAATATAGTGTTGAAATCATTCCCTGGAAGGTCATTTAAGAACACTTGATATTCGGGTGATAGGTTTCCCATCTTTTGCCAAAGATTGTTGGCTATTTTGATAACTTCAGATACCACCAGCTAAGTGTTTGGTCCTGAAGAACAACCCAAGTCTGCTATGGCTAGCTTTCTTGGTAAGTAATTAGTATTGCTGCAGCAGAAATTGGTAATGGCTTCCTCTATAACAGGTTTTGTCATGGATATCACTTTTCGCTGCATGTTGTACAGAGCTCAAATTAATAATTTTACCTTGCTACACAGCCAACCAATAACATAATAACACTATACTTTTTAAGATTTAAGAATTCTTCTGTTTATCTATTTTGATAATTTTAGGGCTATCTAGAAATATCCTCTTCGCGAATTTGAGTTCAGAACTGGAATCTCTACTAAACGTTATTACTTTGGAAAGCAGAAAACTATAACTTTTGGTCATGTAGAATCCCATCAGTACTTAAACTCCAAACAACCTTGTAGGAGCAAACCAAATGTCTGACCATTATAGTAACCACGTCATGCAAATGATACATAACAAAGTATAAGTCTTGATAAGTTAGTAAGTGGATGAAGAATGTTGTATTATTGTCAGTGCAAACTCTTGGAGAGTAATTGTATACCTGAAGTAAAGAATTGGTAGCATAACTTGTTTCCCCAACACCTCCCTTCATGTGGAGCACTTTGACCACATCCATCTCTCAACCTGCCTCTCACTCTCTCTATCTATCTCTTGTTTTTCTTTGTTTGTTGATTTACTTGATCACTTAAATGATCCCTTATTTATAAGCATTTAGTCGTCCCATTACAATGATCAGTTACCGTGTAAGATTAAACAATTCAGCAACATGGTGTGAATTAATTTCTGGTTGTTAAACTTGGAAATATATTTAATTAATGTAATCGGGTGCTCTTAACTCTTTTGTGTGTGAATGAGAGTAGGAAGATTCGTTTACACGCCATTTGAACAAAAACAACAGTTTTTCTGTGGTGCTTGCATTTATAGTTTATCCTTTTTTTTTTTTACTGAAAAAGGAGATATATATTTTATCTATTTTGTTTAGGGGTGTGTTTAGTGGTGTACTAAACGGAATCGTTAAAATAGGAAGGGATCTTTTTATTAATTTGTGACTTTTAGTGTCTATTAAAAATTTTAGAAATCAGATTAAATGAATTATACGTACAAATCAAGAATTAAGTTTATAGTTGAGAATTTTATTGGAAACTTACTTTCCCCAATTTATCTTAGCAATCAAATTCTACAAAAAGATTCATGTAATTTAATAAAATGTTCTTATTTAATATCTATAATAAAATACCAGGATTTTTTACATATTATCTTTTTTGCCCTTTTCATGCTACTCTTCTAAACATACTCGACTTTAAGAACTTAAATTGTTTACATTTCTCAAAACCCTTGGATTTACTCTAAAATAACGTTTAGTTTCTTATATATATATATGTATGTATGTATGTATGTATGTATATTCATTTTTAAAAATAATTTCATTTTGAAAAAGAAATAATTATACAAAGTGGAAATGGTGAAAATTGTCACCAAATTTAGCTTCACTTGTAAAAAAAGTCATTAGACAAATAGTTTGAGTTTTTATATCACCTAAAAGTGTGAATTGTCAATTTTACCCTTAATGATTAAAACAAAAAAGTATATGTTCTCTACCTCTTTCTCTCTCATTTCTATTTGAAAATAAGAAACAAAAGTCTTTTTTCATGAACTATTTTGATTTGATTTTTATCTCATTTTGAAACACCAAAATAGATTAGTGTTCTCTTCTACGAGTTAATCAAATTAGCATACTCTTTTGGTCAAAATGGTGTTTGGATGAATAAGAAATTTAAGTTCAAAGTGTACCCATTAGAAAGAAAGTCTCATGTTGGAAAAATAAAGAAAAAAGGGGGTGCATAACAAACAACAGTGACAAATTTCAATCAAGCTTAATAATAGAAAGATATTGGGATTGATGATTCACGGTCCTCTTCCATCGTCAAAGTTGTATACCATCGTTGTCATCGCTATTGCTCATCAATTGTTCTCTTCTCCGTCTCGTCTCTCTCTCTCTCTCTCTCTCTCTCTCTATTTATTTATCTTTATCTCTATTGTTGTTGTTCTATCTATAAAAGTCAACCCAAAATTATTAGTACACTATTGTCATCACCACTATCATATCATGGTGGTTGCTGTCGTCATCATTGTCATCACTTATCGATTATTGCCTTCTCTTTCTCCTTCTCTCAGCCTTTTTCTCTCTCTAATGTTGTATTCTCCTTCTTCTCTTTCACCCTATAAACTGACATTTATATAACGATGTCTTTGTCTCAAACCCATAATAAGTGAAATGAAAATACAAATTATTAGTCCTATGATACTTTTACAATAGGTACTACTATTACTCCTATTAACAAAAATATCCCTTTTATAAATATAATTAATTACTTGTGAAACCTTTTTTTTCAATTTTGCTTTTTGTTTTTTGTTTTATTTATTTATTATTATTATTTTTTTTTTTAGATTTCCGGGGGGTTATTGTCAAGACGTACTCATGATATTATAAATAACTTAATTTGTGTTTATTTCTTTTATTTTTCCTTACTTCTTTTAAAGAAGTTTCATTTTCAAAAATTAAACTCATTTCTATAAGTTTTTCTTCCATCCTACAAAAATAAAATAAAAATACAAAATTACAATTTCAAATTTAATTAACAAGTCACTTCTGTGCTGATGTTTGCTTTCTAATTGTATAATAATATCTTTTAACACTTCATAATCTAATAAAACTTTATAGATATGCAAACCATATATATAAAATAATATAAGAATTATATAGGGTTTAAAAGTTATGAAATAAGCTTAAGTGACTTTTTGTCGTATTTAATTAATTTAATCAAGTGTAAAATTGTTGTTAAAACTCAGGTGTGAACGTACATTTTGTGATTACCAGTTGCATCACTATATATATAAAAAATGAAAAATAAAAAATCAAATTTAGGGTGAGAATTGGTGGATTGAAAATTGAGTGGGTCGTAGGTTGAGTTCATACTTAATTCTCAAGTGGATAGATTCTCTCTCTTTTGATATGTTATTTAAATAATACCACAAACTAAGGCCACCAAAAACGTTTCATTAAATAATAACCTTGCACGTATAAAACATCAACCACAACAGCCAAGCAATACAACAAACCTAGAAAAACAAGGCGGCCATATATGAAGAAATCATTATAAAGCACATCATGACAAAATGACTTTCATCAAGTCTACTAATTTCTTTGCACAAGCAGTCTTCACTCAATATTATCATTAATGATCTTTGTATAAATTATGTAGAAACAAGAGGAAACTAAATTGAGGTTTCGAAAAATATCTAGGTTTAAAAGTTCTTTTAAAAATAATTCTTTTAATCCCTAATTTTTTCAAATTTTTTCAGAAAAATATATATCGTCGGTTAATTAACGGTTAATGATGACTTTAAACAATTTAAATTATAATTTAAAAACTTAAATTCAAGAATATTTTTACAAATTTAACTTATAAATACCTAATATTGTTCGAAATCTCAAAGATTAAAATGAAATTTCTCCTAAAAGCAAATTGGTTTGCTGAGTTTTCAAATTTGGATAATTTTTTATTCTTTTATTAATATTTTACTAATTAGTTCAAATTTACAATATAAAAATATCATTATTATAAAAATATTTAGATGAGCCATATAATAATTTTTTCACATTATTTTTCTTAATTTTGGTTGCTCTTATTTTATTTTTTTATTCTAATTAATAAGTGTAAGCTTATTCCCCAGATCTTTCTTATTTGTATTAAATCCAATATTAAGGGGTCAGACCCTTATATATGTTTATTGCACCGGATTATAAGCGATTGAGATTATTTCAATTCCAATCCATTGTTTGATGCGTTTACTTTACAATCATACTGGGCCCATTTGATCCCATATTTAATCCGGCAATCCAGGATCAAATAAATTATCCTCCAAGACAGGCAGGGTTCATTGGTCTTGCAAATTTTATTTTTAATTTTTTTATTTAGTACAAGAAAAATTAAATAATCTATAAATTTAAAAACTAATATAAAATTGTATTTTTATTTACAAATATTTACAAGTTTACTTATTTAATAATTCATAACTTAAAATTTTTACTTTATTAATTTATTTTTATTTTAAAATATTAATATATTTAGTCTAATATCATATTTTACTAAATACAATATAATATTAATTTAATCCAATCTCATACTTTATCAAATATAGTATAGTCTTAATTTAGTTCGATCCAATTTAATTCAATCTCATAAGATCTGTCAACGCGTAAAAATGGTCGACTGAAGATTTTGAGCCCAATACCTATAATTAATCAGAAACAGAGCAAAAAACAAAGAGAAGCGCAAGAGGAAGAACAAAAAGTAATCCAGAACAAAAAAAAAAAAAAAAAAAGATAAATGTAGTAAAAGCAATTAAAAGAGCAAGAGGAAGAACAATGTGAAGACACAGAGATTTTTACACGGTTCGGTCATAATGTTTACATCCACAGGCCACTCTGAATATCTTTTGATAAAGTGACCATATTACTAAAAAATCATCAGCGCTCCCCCTTTTTTACAGATAATTTCACCGTTATTTATAAGAAGAGATTTACAATTGAATGTAGTATACGTTAAGAAATAATAATTATACTAACTACTCTGTTATAGTCATACTGCATTAATTAACAACTCTGACATGACCATTCCTGCATTGATTATTCATCGGCATTCGGGATAGCATAGATCTCACAAGCACGAGATCGAAAAGTCTTAATCTGAGAGCTGAGAGCTCAATCTTGAGACCTAAGAGCTAAAAGATCAATCTTAAGAGTTGAGAGCTCAATTCTAAGACCTGAAAGCTGAGAACTAAGAGCTCAATCTTAAAACCTGAGAGCTAAGAGCTGAAAGCTGAGAGGTCAATCCTGAGACTTGAGAGCTGAGAGCTCAATCCTACGATCTGAGACCTGAGAACTGAAAGCTCAATCTTAAGACCTGAGAGCTGGGAGCTTAATCCTACAACTTGAGCTGAGAGCTCAATCCTACGACCTAAGTCTTGAGAGTTGAGAGCTCAATCTTACGAGCTGAATGTCTAGCTAGCTGAGACCTAAATCCTGTGAGCTAGGTGTCTAGCTAACTGAGAGCTGAGAGCTGATTCCTTGAATCTTGGACTTTGTCTATTGAATTAACCTTCTGGGTCAGTTTATTGGGCTTTTACCAACCCATTTATGCAACCCAAAATATACCCATAACATTAGTCCCCCAGCACTCAGTGCGATCTTCGAACTATGAGCTAAAGCTCGTTGGTAAAAACCGACGTGTTACGATCTATTGTGCCACCTTTTTCAGATTCTTTCTCATCACTTAACTTGTGGCGACTATCTGGGTTAAGTGTTTATTTGCTGCATTTCAGGCCACTATGAGAGTGATCAAACAGTTGGGGCTTCAAGTTCTCAAGGAAAAGAAAGTTATCTGGTGAGCTCCCATTCACGATAGTAGAAGCTGAGAGATCATAAAGAACAGAGCAAGTCCTTCGAGCCAAGCTGATGAATGCTGAGGAAGCTAAGGAGACGATTGAGAACACTCTGACTCACAAAGAAAGTACTCATACAGTCTCGAGGTTGGACTTAACCACTAAGTCCCTCGAGTGAAAAAGAACTGAACAATGCAGAGTCAGCCGGAGGACATATCATAGTGAGCTGAGGGTGTTGGGAGGTGAGCTGAAGCTGCTGATCAACTGAATAGCGAGCTGAAGTTGTTAATAGCTGAGTAACGAGCTGAAGCTACTGAGTAGCTGAATGGCGAGCAGAAGCTACTAAGTAGCTGAGTGTCGAGCTGAAGCTGCTGAGTAGCTGAGTAGCGAGCTGAAGTCGTCGATTTTGATGCGACATAGCTCGCAAGTCATAGTTCTTGTAGCTTGTAGATGTCCAGACATGCTTTTAAAGAAATAAATAACAAGTATTTGCAGCTCGTGGACATAAAACAAGGGTGTCACGCTTTCTAGGGCTCAATAATAATTATAGTAGCTCATAAGAGGCAAATACATCTTCCAGAGTTTGATAATAATAATAGTCTCAGCAAATATACTTTCTAGAGTTTGATAATAATAATTGCTCATAGGTAGCAGAAATGAGTTCAATAATAATAACTCATAAGCAATAGACGAAAGCTCAATATAACAGCTCATAAGCAATAGACGAGAGCTCAATATAACAGCTCATAAGCAACAGACGAGGGCTCAATATAACAACTTATAAGCAACAGACGAGAGCTGAATATAACAGTTCATAAGCAATAAACGAGAGCTTAATAATAATAATTCATAAATACCGAATGTACCTTTAAGAGCTTAATAATAATGATAATTCATAAGTGGTGAATGTACCTTCTAGAGCTTCAAGAGGTAGTAGCTCACAGATAGCACCATCCAGAGCGCGAGGTAGCAGCTCACAGGTAGCACCTTCCAAAGCACATAGATAAGCAACTCACAGGTTGCACCTTTTGTGAGGGCATGTTTCATAGCTCACAGGTTGCACCTTATGTAAGGGCATGTTTTGCTGCTCACAGGTTGCATATTTTGTGAGGGCATGTTTCGCAGCTCACAGGTTGCACTTTTTGTAAGGGCATGTTTTGTAGCTCACAGGTTGCACCTTTTGTGAGGGCATGTTTTGTAGCTTGCCAGGTTGCACCTTTTGTGAGGGCATGTTTTGTGAGCTGGAGGTCCCTAGTTGTACCTTCCAGGGCACATGGATAGCAACCCCTTCCATAGGTGAGACCTTTTCAAAATTGGAGGTCCCTGGTAGTACCCTCCAGGGCGCATGGATAGCAACTCTTTCCATAGGCGAGACCTTTTCATAATTAGAGGTTCCTGGTAGTTCTCCCTTTTGCCATGGCGGTTGAGAACTCAGAAAATTGTAGTCTGGGCCCTTCTTCTAGCGCCAACATGTGTCGACGTCCGGAAACGGTCGATTGAGAGATTCAAAGGCCCAGACTGCAAACAAGGTAATAAATGATGGTAAATACAGTTTAAGGTAGGTGAATAGTAATAAATGAGAATGAATGTTGGTTAAGGTAGATAAACAACAATAATGAAATAAGTAATAAGGAAAGAATGGAGAAGGAAGAATGCAAAGACGAGGATTTTTACGTGGTTCGGCGAGTGCACCTTCATCCACGGATTACTCTAAATTAATTCCGGTAGAGTGATGGTAATACTAGTGTTCAATTTCTTTTTTACAATGAAAATCTCCCTTATTTATGTACAGGGAGAGATATAATAGAGTGCTACATAAGTTATAAATCATGATCATTTTCAACCATTCTGACATTAGTCATACTATATTTATTGTTGTAGCAATTATTATTCTCTTCATGTACACGCCTACATTAAATGCATCAGGAGAAGTCTTCTTTTCATTAAATGAACAACCGCCGCATTGAATGCTTCTCGGGAGCTGTTGGGGCGGCGTCAGCACAAAATCAGGGGATTCGATGGATTTGGTGTCAGAATTCACAGGGTGTCTCCTGACACAAGCTTAATGACCTAGCGAATTGTGCGAACTAGAAAAATGCTGAAACGGGCTTCATCACGGGTTAGAAGCGTACTTGGACTATCTTGGTATTACACAAGCTCGCTACAACGATTTGAGAGTTGGACTTTTTAGGCTTCTTGGTCTTGTATTCACTCCTTGGGTCTCCAACATCCCATTTATCTCAGTCAAGAAGACAAGCATAACACTAGCCCACTAGCTCTTAGTGCGATCTGCGGATTGGGAGCTGAATAAGATACATTCGATAATCGTTTGAGAGCTCATGAGATGTCGCTTCGACTTCTAACCCGTTACTTCTTACACGTGGCGGTCATGCAGGCGTTGGAACAATAAGCACATCCTCGGTCGTGCGCATTTAGTGCGCATGTCTTGTAACTGACATAACACGATGGCAAAGGACCAAAATCCGTGCTGGACCGTCAGATCTGTGGCGGTTACCCTTTTTGCTAAATTGGACGACTAGGGTTTGGGACCCGAGCCTATATAAGTCAGGCATCGCTTTCATTTTCCACTTTTGCTTCCTTTAGATGAAACGCTGTCAGACTTCTTTCTTCAACATTTTCTGCTCTGTTTCCTCTTCATCTTTGTGACAACCTCCTTCAAACTCATCATCTCGGAGCTCGGATTTCACCTTGAGCGTATACGATAAGTCTCTCGACCCTGTTTTTTATACTTCGTTAGTCCTTTCTACTTTTTAGTATACATTTCACTTCCTAACCTGCTTTTTAGATTAGGATGTCGCTAGTGTATTCAGAGTAACTGGTTTTAAATTCCATGCACCTGTTTTGCATTTGAAAATCATCCTGCACGTTCCCCAAAATCTTGTGTTTGTTTGCTTGTTGGGATAGCCTTACTGCTAGTAAATTGTAGTGTCTGTTTGTGAAGTTCTTATACTTGAAGTAGGACATTGGGCGTTTTTAGCCTATTTTTTGCTTTTGCTATGTGTTGACATGATTCTGGTGCATATATCTTTTAGCATCTTGCCCTTGAACTGTTCGATAGAATTCCCGTAGACATGCGTTAGAAATTTAGGTATTAGAAAATTTTACCTAATAGTCTGACATTCTGGGGCCCCACCACTTTTAGTGGTGAAGCGTGCGACCTGACGCATATGATAGCAGCTTTAGGGATCCCTTGCTTTAGCTTGCTAGGTTCAATATGCTTTCAGCATTCTGATATCATTCTCCTCGTTCTGTAAATATCAGGTCACTCGTGCAGTGGTCGTCAGGTTTGAAACAAGGCTTCTGCTTTCGAAGAGCAAGTAGAACAGCGAGTCCAGGATACCCAAGGTGCGATCTCTCAAAGTAGCGAGGTCATGGAGGAGCTTGCAAAGCGAGCTGGTCCCTTGACCTCTCGACCTGTGGCTGAAGGGAAAGCAGCTCGAGTGCCCTTCTACCATACTGCTTCTAATTTAGATCTCCTGAAGTTGAAGGCTTTAGCTCGGGAGTTTGATTTCCCTTTGAGGTGTCGAGCTAATGTGACACATATGCTCAATCACGCGGCCTACCTGCCCCCGGGTTTTATAGCAATAAGCCGTGAACACATAAAGCTCGGATTTAGATTCTCCGTTCACAACTACCTTGTAGACCTACTGAATGATCTGAAACTGGCTCCATGTCAACTCACTCCGAACTCTTATGCCCAACTGACTTCCTTGGCCGTTGCTTTCATCAAGAACGGGCTCGGACCTCCTACTCCTCGCATTATCCACAGCCTTTATAGTTTTAAGGGGACCCATAGTCGCCAGGCCGAGCAGAGGGACGAGCTATACTACATTTCAGCCCGTAACTCCCGCTTCAAACAGTACTTGCCCAAAAGTTGCACCAAGTCCAACATAGGGGAATATAAATCCCAGTGGATTCTTGTCTCCTTTCTTTCCTTTTGTAACTTCTAGAACACTTCTTTTGTCTTAATCCCAGGTAGTCATGGACCTTAGCTTGCATACCATTTCATTCATTTTTTTTTTTTAATAAGCTCATCCTTGTTTTGCAGAAATTTCTACTAGCAGGATCAACTTTATTAAGGAAGAGATCGCGGTTTTAGAGGTCTTTGCCGCGACTAAGGTTGATAACGACAACTTGTTTCCCTTAGGCTCTCAGTTGATATCTCGCGATCTTGCCCCACCAGTCACCGGTCCTCATCTGAACACAAGTTGCGATCTAGGGGTCCGCGGAAAAAAAGAGCTAGGTCTCTTAAGTCTTTACGATTCCTTTAGCTTTTGAGCCCGAGTCTTCTCCAGAAAACTCTTCAAGCCCGACCATAAGTACTTCCTCTAACGATATGTACATACTAGTCCTTGATGTTCCTCCCATCTGTGCTGTGTCAAGGTCCAGGGAACTTGAGGTCGTGGTCGTACAGGATACTTCGCCAGATCTTTCTCAGCAGGTGCCTCCCCAGCCCGTCAAAGTAGTTGTTCCTAAGCTGAGACGGCTACAACACCTAAGAAGCAAGCCCCCAAGTCAAAGGGGCAGAAGAAGGCATGTTCATCTGCGGCCAAGAGAGTCAGAGCTCTTGTTAAAGAGAGTTCGGTTGTACCAAAGCTCGAGCTTACGGTCAGGGACAAGGGGAAAAGCCTGGCAAAACCTCCAGCCCCCAAGTGCTAAAAGGTTGTTGAGGTCTAAAAGCCGGGGGCGATCATCATTGGTAAGGGTCTAAGCACTCAGGCCCCATGGCGATCTAAAGAGCCTAAAGGGGGATCATTTGAGGACCCCAAGCTTTATATGGATTTGGCAGCGGAGATGGAGTACTTCAATAGTTTTCTGGCTTCTACGCCAGACGCTTTGAGGAGCCGCAATGGAAAGCTTCACAGGTTAAACGTCATATATCCGAAGTTAGTCGGCTATAGCATTCGCCATATTACGCTGGTAAGCTTCAAGTTCCTTCATTCTTACTGGGTTCCTCCGATTTGAGTCTAACATTTTTCATCTTTCCAGGCTGGTATGACAATGATGAAGTTGATGAAGGAGATCGAGGATCAGTTGGGCGAAAAGACCGCTTTTAGGGTGGCTGAGGAGCAACTGGAGGATGAGAGGAAAAGGCTGCAAGATAAGTGAACCTCCTCCAAGAGGAGCATTATAAGCCAGAGGGTAACCTTAAGGATGCTGATAAGGCCTTGTCTCAAGAAACAGCCCGTCGAGAAGCAGCGACTTTCAAAGTCAACAAGATTCATGAAGAGCTGATGAAGATCAAGAGCGAGCTGAGCGCTACAGAGGCGTGAGCCAAAGCTGCTAAAAATAAGGCTGAGGCCACGAAGAAGAAAGCTGAGACCACGGAGCAGAAGGCGGAGGTTATAGAGAATTAAGTTAGCCAGCAACAGTAGGAGACAACTGCTCTCAAAGAAGAGATCGTCCAAATAGAGGAGAGCATCCAAGCTCTGGTCGCTCGAGAATGGGAGAACGCTGCCATAGGGATGAAAAATTCGTTCCTTTATACGCTTTGGCAGCACCATCCGGACATGAACTACTCATTTTTTAGGCCGGGGGCAGTCATAGCGATCCGGAAGTTCGTGGAGTATGCTGCTAGCACTCAGGCCACACGTCAGGCGATAATTCCTCAGCTCCCCGGCTATCTAGTTAGCAGTTCCTAAAGGGTCTTCCGCTCCTGACAACCTTTCTACAGCAAAGACTCTAACAAAGGCTCTATTGGATCGTCCTTCCTCAGATGCATCTATCTAAACTTAGATAGAATTTTAGCTTTCTTTTTGTTTGAATTGTAGTCATTGAACCTTTCCTCCTTTGTGGGAATTTTATTTATAATGATAGCGATCTCACAGGCCGAGATCACTTTATGAACTTGTCTTGCAATTTTTTAAAATTTTTTGGCATCAAGTCGCATATACATATGATGATGCTTATCTTTATATAAAGAGCTATTATTAAGATCTACTAATAAACATATTGTAGTCATAATATGTTAACTTGTAAGTATTCGACCTGCAAGCAAATTTTAATTGCATGTTATCACACGAAAACATATTTTTATAACTAGGTAAGTACTTACAGCTCGCGGAGTGCTCATTTTAGGCATATTTCTCTGAGCGTATTTTGCATCAGGTTTTAGCGAGCTTACTGTAGCATTTTCCTAAACTTTGATGGTTCTAGGTTTGTTGAAACACTTTTCGTGCATTGCTTCACGAGGTCGAATGTTTACAATCATAGGCGGCTCCTAACACAAGCAACCCCTCTCGCGAGATCGTTTGACCATAGGCAGCTCCTCTCGCGAGATCAGTTCGCAGATCGTGCCTTTTGCAAGCCCTGTGATAGCAGTTTTGCAGGTCACGCCTCTTTGTGCGATTTTGATGGCAATTCGTGGGTGGCACTTTTTGCAAGCTCTTTGGTAGCAACTCCGCAAGTCACACCCTCGATGAAGTCTTCAAGTGATCGGAGGTCCCCAATTGAACCTTCCAAGGCATGGAGAACACAACCCTTTTCGCGAGTGAGACTCTTTGTACAGATGGCGGGTCCCTGGTAATGCCCTTCAGGGTGTTGACAGCAACCCTTTCTACAGGTGAAACCCTCATTGCAATTCTTTCCACAGGCAATCGCCTTCCAAAGCGCAGTAATTAGAGTTCCCAGATATTCTCTTTTAAAGCATACAGACAGCAGCTCCTTCCATAAGTTATATCTGGATAGTTTCTCCCTCCACAGGATCACCTTCAAAGAAGCATATAATAAGCACTTCCTCGAGCAGTACCTTCCAGAGCGCCTCGATCGTAACTTTTTCCACAAGCAGTACCTTCGAAGTGTGGAGATTGGGGGTTACTAATGATAATTATACTCTGTGGATTATAAGAGAAGATGGCTCACAAATCGCGAGGGCGCCATAAGAAGCGTTGGTAATAATCATTTGTCGATCAGAATAAGAGATAGCTCACAGATTGTAGAAAACAATTATGGCATACGAAAAATTTCAGTTCGTTGACTGCAGACGCGAGTTCCCATTAAATAATCAGCATTTAGAAAATGGAAAATTGATAGCAAGAGCGTCCTAATAATCATGTATGACTAGAAGATGTGATTGCCAGATAATAATAATGATAACTTCACAACTGTTTGCACATGTTCTTTGGACGTGAATAACTTTTTAGATAATTGCAAAGATATCTTCAAGAAGTGATGAATAATGAATGACAGCTCACTTTACAAAAGTAGATTCGGGTGTCGTTGCTCTTTATAATAATAACACTTCGTTTACTGAATTAGCTCGTTTTCTGCATTGGACATATTACAAAGAACAACAAACAAGTGAAATCACTTTACTGACAATCATCAAAGTGAATTATGTACAAGGGTTCTAGAGCGAACTGACAGTTTTAAGTGTAGTAAGGATGAAGGTGCTTCTGCATTCCAGGCACGTGGGAGTTTAGATCCATCCATACTGGTCAGGTGGTAAGCACTGTTCCCCATGTTTTCCTTGTGAAGTAAGGACCCTCCCAGTTCGGACTTAATGTTCCATCGCTAGACTTGCTAGTTGTGGAGAGGATTAGTCGTAGGACAAGGTTGTCTGCCTTATAGCTTCGAGCTCGAACTTTCTTGTTGTAGTACCTAGCGACTCTCTGTTGGTAAACCGCCACTCTCATGCGAGCTATCTCCCTTGCTTTTTCAAGTAGATCCAGGCTTGTAGCAAGCAGCTAGTCATTATCTTCAGGTTGAAATGATGCTTTTTGCTAGTTGGTAACTTCGAACTCTACAAATATCATAGCTTCGAACCCATACACCATGGAGAACGGGGTTTCGCCAGTAGAGCTGCGAGCTGTTGTTCTGTAGGCCTAAAGTATCTTCTGTAGTTCATCTACCCAAAGCTCCTTCTTTGCTTCCAACTTGGTCTTCAAAGTCTGCTTGATAATTTTGTTCACAGCTTTGACCTGACCGTTAGCTTGAGGATGATCTATAGCTGAGAAGCTCTTTACTATCCTAAGCTCGTTGCAGAAACTGACAAACTGATCGCTAGTGAACTGTGTCCCGTTGTTTGTCACAAACTGCTGAGGAACTGCAAACCTGTATATAATGTTATTCCACACAAATTTCTCTATCTTTGAGGTGGAGATTTTTATGAGCTCTTTGGCTTCGGCCCATTTAGTGAAGTAATCCATGGCGACCACTGCGTGCTTGCATCTTCCACGAGTTGTTGGCAGAGGTCCGATTAAATCCATCCCTCAGATCGCGAAGGGCCATGGGTTAACCATCTGATGTAGGTAAGCTGGTGGAGCTCGTGGGACTTTGATGAACCTCTGGCACTTGTCACACTTCATGACCAAGTCGATGGCATCTAGTGTTATGCTCATTTTCTTAACTGAGATGAATGGGCCACTGGAGGCCCAAAGAGTGAATACAAGACCAAAAAGCCCAAGAAGTCTAACTCTCAGATCGTTGTAGCGAGCTCGTCTAATGCCAAGACAATCCGAGTATACTTCCAGCCCGTGATGAAGCCCGTCTCAGCATCTTTCCAATCTGTACAGTTCGTCAGGTCGTTGAGCTCGCGTCAAGAGACACCTTATGAAGTCTAACACTAGATCTATCTAATCCCCTGATTTTGTGCCAGCACCGCCCCAACAATTCTCGAGAAGCATTCAATGCGGCGGCTATTCGTTTAATAAAAAAAAGACTTCTCCTGATACATTTAATGCAGATGTGTGCATGAAGAGAATAATTATTACTACAACAATAAATGTAGTATGGCTAATGTCAGAATAGTTAAAAATGATCATGATTTGAAATTTATGTAACACTTTATTGTATCTCCCCCTCTCTATAAATAGGGGAGATTTTCATTGTAAAAAAGGAATTGAACAATAGTATTACCATCACTCTGCTGGAATTAATTCAGAGTGATCTGTGGACGTAGTCGCACTCGCCAAATCACGTAAAAATCCTCATCTTTGCATTCTTCATTCTCCCTTCTTTCCTTATTAATTGTTTCATTATTATTGTTTATTTACTTTAACCAACATTCATTCTCCTTTATTGCTATTCACCTACCTTAAACCGTATTTACCATCATTTATTACCTCGTTCACAGTCTGAGCCTTTGAATCTCTCAGTCAACCGTTTCCAGACGTCGACAGGATCCCAATCCCATCTCAATTCTATAAAATTCCATAAAATGGTCTAATCCAACCCAACACACCAAACACGTCCTTGATATATATTTTTTTCTTAGTGTCATATATTAATTTTGTTTTCCTTTCATAAATATTCTCCTTCAATTTCTTGTAAGGATGCAGATATTGTCACCATGTACATATTGTATGTATACTTTATGTTAGGATGGAAATGGATGTTGATAAATGAAATATATTTGGTTATTATTGTTTGGAGATTACTTGTGTATGTTTAGCAGGTATTTAGCACTTAATGTTTGTGTGTGATTGGCTATCATATGCATTATTTGAGGTTGCATTTTGAGTTCGAAAGGAATGGCACAAAATGTGCTTGATAAAATATTTTCTGCCCTAAGTTTAGGAAAGGAAAATGGGTCACCTGTGTGATAGTGTTAGGTCGACCATAAGTTGCTCAAGTGGCAACCAAGTATTCTAATCAATATAGACCAATCCAACATAGATAGTAGATTATCTTGAACTTAATAAACTCTTGTCCATTTGATAGTCATCGGGAGATAGGTGTTATTAGACGTGAATATGTTCAATGCATTATTGGAAGAGATGTATTGAGAGGATTAGTGATAAACTAGCAACAACACAACCAATGTATCTTTAATGCTAAAGGATTAAATTCTATACTTAGGTGGAATCTGAAATCCTAAGATATTAAATTTAATTTATTTTCATGTAGGACTAGTTTACTAATTGATTCCTATATCTTTGTGGACGATTTGTGCACTTGTAGGTTTATTACTGTAGTAGGTGAATTCTACAGTATGTTTATTTTGAGCAGACCTCATTGATCAACTTTTTTAGAACCTAGCAATTTGTGTCCTGCACAAATCAAACAAAGAGAACGCAAGTGAACTTGACATCGGTGGGTTGCCAACCGAAAACACTCTGACGTTCAAATCAGTAAACTTATTATAAAGTATAAGAGTGCAGTAAAAATAAAGCGTCATTAGACTGGATAGAGTGCCAGAAAAAAAGATGGACAAAAGACTATTGGAGTATTGATCATCTTGATCTGAAGGCTGCACAAACTAAGAACACTGAGATATTGAATGTCAATAGGCAAAACCCCATATAATAGAATAGTGCAAGTGGGTTTTGAATAATACACTAAGTAAGTTCTCAGGAAGAAAGGTTAGTCACAACGGATACCATTAAATATCAAGTCTTTCCTTATCCAAACCTTTCCTATACATGTGCTTCCACATCACTATATTGAATCTATAACAGATGAACTCTAAATCTAGAGTAGAAAAATAATAACACAAGGGAGAAGAAGAAGAAACCTTAAATGATTTGCAAGAGATGAGCAAGAGAGGTGGGATGCCTCTTTCTCTTTGTGAAACTTCTATTTATAAGTGGAGGAGATGTCATGGGAACTTATTACAGAGTAAATGTCATGATTAATAACTTATCGGTTACAAAGTTTAAGGGCATGATTAATGATATATCGGTTACAAGATTTAATGTCATGATTTATGACATATCGATTACAGGGTTTAATGTAATACATCCTCCCGATTTTAGCACTGTGCATGTACTATTCAATGTATTGTACAAGTATGCCCTTATTTATGAATAATAAAGTAATTTTAAAGTACTCAAATGTGTAACTAAATTCTAGTAGGATTTTCAGATAGATCGGAGATAAATTCAAACATGAGAAGTAGTAGGGTGAGTTTAAAGTTAGATATGAAATCAATGTAAAGAAATTATCAAAAAGGGGTACCATTGAATGAAGTAGTAAAAGACAAGTATTAAGGGTATTTTGGGAATTTTGAAAATATTAGAGTGGCATGCGTGTGTAGAGATAAGGATGGCATATGAGTAATTTAGAAAGTCAAAAGATACAGAGGTTACCTTGACACCGAGTTGCTGCTGGTCAAAGGCAACCTAACGCCCAAGCTAGAAATATGGACAATGTTAGACAGAATAAAAATTATGGAAGTAAACTGTACAACAAATGATGAGAAAGTAAAACATGTCAAATAAGGACTGTCAGTAAAGCATACAACAAACATTGATTGGTGATTGAGATATGAATAATATGTCAAGTGACAATTGTGAATGCTAAAGCTTTTACTGAGTATCAGTGAAGAATTTGGTAGAGTGATAGTAAGGTAGCCAACCGTCCCTTCTTCTCACTAATAGCTTCCCTTTTATAAGAGAGAAGTTAACCGTTGTCGAGTTGTAATAGCTCCTGAGATCAAGGGATCAGTTCCCTTGATCTCGGCCCCCATATTTAATTGGTCGGGTTAACCAAGCATTATACTTAAACAAGGACATCTGGACTTCAATTGGGCTAAACTTGATATTGGTCCACCATTTGGGCTACTATTTTGGATTATCTTTAGATCAACTATTAGGTTTGTACTTCTTGATTTTGGCTATTATATCCATAAGACGCTAAGCTAGCATAACATATTAATATTAGTGTGACTTTTCAATAACAATATGATACGTGACATAGCTTTTTAAATAAAAATTAGTGTTGATTTCTTTCCTCCATTATAAGAAAATCTTCCTTTAAAAAACTATCACATTTCATGTTTTTATTGAAATGTCACATCATCATCAACATATCATGCCAATTCAGTATTCATGGAAGATTTTCTGATAAGACGGATTTAAGGAAGATTTTTCCCATAGTCAAATGATGCTCTCACTTATAAATTTATAATTTACCTATAAGAGAGAGGAAAATGGGAGACTTTTGATGTGTGATGGGTGATTGGACAAGCACAGATTCTACATAATTGATAAAAAACAATAAAAAAGTGTTTGGTTGAGATAATGATTGCCAGATAAACAAATTTATCTACCACTTGATAATAAGTGTATGTTTAGTACAGTTTATCTACTGATCAAAAGTACTTTTTTAATGTTAAAAGTTCTACTTAATTATTTTTGCGTCGTTGGGTTGACATCTCAATAGAGCTTTTGGGGAATTAAAAAAGCTGAAAAATGATCTACTTGGACAGCTCAAAATTTGAGCTTCTCTAAAAAAATCTTTTTTAGCTTTTTTTAAAAGATTAAAATGTCTATTATACCCCCGTTTTATTTTATTAATATTTTTATACCCTTATAACTCTATTACACTTTCTTTATAAATATAAACACATAGCCTCCACTTTCATTCACTTTTTATTTCATAAAAATATTTGAGAACTTCTATTTAACTAATAAGTTTTCTATATTTTATGTTTTTTTATTGTATTTTTTTTTTTACCCTTTATTGTCATAAATTCTTTTGTATATAGTGGTCTATCCTCACTGTCTTTTTATCGTTGCGTTTAACATTTTTTTGGAATGACCAACCTGATGCATTGAGGATGGTCATGAATCTCAAGACATAGCGACGTTAGTCGACTTGCGGCTCTAATACCATGAAAAATCAGAGAAATTGAAGAAGATATGAATGGTTTTGAGGAAACAAAATCAGAGTCCAAGCTTTGCTTTCATGGAGGAAATTGATAGCGTATGGTTTGAGAGACTAATCCAGAAACTTGTGGAAATCTTTTTCATTTAGCTACTACATACATTGTACAAGCTTATATACTTATTACAAAATTTGATCTCAGACATTGAGGCATAATTGAATTAATCATAGCCTTAGATTAATAACTAATTCTATTGAGTAATCTTAGCTTTGTCTCAAGCTGAAATTGTGATGTGAGCTGAATAAGCTGATAAGGACTGATTAGCTGCTGACGAGAACTGAGACTGATCTTGATCTTCTATCCTTACAGTTGCGTCAATTATATTATGTAAGAAAAACTTTTGACGGTAAATTGTTTGACCAAGAAAAAAACAACGGATTGCCTTCAATACATATAAAGATAATGATTGAAAAGAAATAAAAAAGAAAATTAATAAGAAAAAATGGTGTATTTGAGGGAAGTGGCATGATAATTATATGTATAACACATTTTTCTCAAATGCTCTCCAGCTGTGTCTCAATCTTTTACAGCCAAACCCGTGATATCTCAGTAACCAATATCTTCTTTGCTTCTTTGTTCGCTATAAAATTACTTTATTTATTTTTTTTGTGTGTGTATTAATTTTACTTTTCCATGTCCATTAATTTTATGTGTATGATGTTTCTACTTAATTTGTGCATTACCAACTTAATTACTATTCAAGATTTTCTGATGTCTACTACAAAACAATTTCAGTTGTTAGCGGTTTGATATATTCAGCAATTAGAAGGGTAGTACTAGGGTATTTCCTCCAGGATTGACGAAACTATTGAAGGATTGGGACCTGCGTGTGGCCGTTTTGATTAGCCTCATCATCTAAATACAGCTAACCACTTTTGGCAATCACAGAAAATGTAAGGTTTGGATCAGAGCCCTTGCTTGATCTGCCTATACAGCTACAGACTCCGTGACAACAAACCGTATTTCATCTCCAGCACACTTTTTTTTTTTTTTTTAATAATTATTATGAAATCATCAATCAAGAGGAGAAATGTTTTGAAGAAAACTTGAGGCATCCCAACTAGATTGGCAGCCCAGAATCTTCTCATGTCACACCTACAATCTCTTAAGACGATAATAACTAGTATTGAAATAAAACAAAAAGAAAAGAGGGCACAAAAGCCAAATCATTCTGAAAACAAGTCATAACTTTGATATTGTGATTTGGGTTGCAGTGTCCAAAGAAGTGAAGTTGAGGAAAATTCAGGATACTCTTCAAAACAAATTACAAATTTCGGATGATTTTTGGATTAATAAAAGTGAGGAAGAGAGAGTTGTTGAAATTTTGAAGAGTTTGTGCAACAAAAGGTTTGTGTTGTTCCTAGATGATCTATGGGATCGACTAGACCTATCAAGGGTGAGAGTTCCTTTTTCAGAAAATCAAAATGAGTTTAAAATGGTATTTACAACTCGATCAGCAGAAGTATGCAGTCAAATAGAAGCTAATAGTACATTTAAGTTTACTGGTTTATCACAAGAAGCTGCCCTGAGTTTGTTTCGACAAAAAGTGGGTGAAGCTATAGTAAATTCTCATCATAAGATACCAAAGCTTGCTGAAATTGTAGTTAAAGAGTGAAATGGTTTGCCACTTGCTCTCGTTACTATTGGACGTGCCATGGCTAGCAAGACGAAGCTTGATGATTGGAGGTATGCCATTAAAGTACTAAAAAGTTATCCATCCCAATTTCCTAAAATAAGGAAATATGTTTTTACCCACTCTAAGATTTAGTTATGATAGCTTGAGTGACAATACACATAAGAATTGTTTTTTATATTATTCAACTTTTCCTGAGGATCATAATATTAAAATAAAGAACTTGTTGACCTTTGGATTGAGGAGGGATTCTTCAATGATTTTGATAATTTGTATGAGGCACAAGAAAGAGGAAGATATGTTATTGAAAATTTGAAACTTGCTTGTCTTTTGGAGGAAAGTTATGATGAAAACCTTGTAAGTCATGAAGATTATGTCAAAATGCATGATGTTCTTCATGACATGGCACAGTGGTTAGCTCGTGAACAAAGGAATGAAATTTTGATAAGAGAAGACATTGCTTCCATCAAATCACAAGAGATTGCTAAATGAGAGCAAGTTGTAAGAGTCTCATTGAACGGTGATAGTACACAATTTCTCATCGAAACATCGGCTATTTGTGCACATCTTCAAACAATATTTGTTATGGGTTCCAAACTGAAGACATTACCAGGTACATTCTTCCAATCAATGCAAAACTTGCAAGTTTTGAACTTGTCAAATAATTGGGAGCTAACAAAGTTGCCTATCGAAATTGGTGCATTGAAAAGCTTGCATTATCTTAATCTATCAAAAACAGTTCCAATAGAGTTGCCAACTAAAGTTAAGAATTTTACACAACTGTGGATATTACTATTAGATGAAATGTGGCATGATGTTGCTATTCCACCTGGAGTTATATCAAGTCTTTCATCTTTAGAAATATAAAATAGATTTGAATTTGATAATAATCACAAGGATGATACGAAATTCATAACAGAGTTAGGGTGTTTTGAAAAGATAAATAAGATAGGTCTTAGCTTCTCAAGTGTCAACTCTATCCTAAAATTTATGTCTGCTCCCAAGTTACAAAGTCACATTACTCGACTATCAATATTCGACTGCGAGGAGTTGAGTTCTCTCGATGTCTCCTTTGCAAGTATGAGAAGAATGGAGCACTTAGAGACACTTCTTATACGTAGACGTCCTTTGAGAGAAGTTAAAATTTGTTTCAGGAACAAAGTGAGAATACAGAGATCAGAGACTAATTGCTTTCGTAATCTTCAAATTCTAACTATTTATAACTGTGCAATGAAAAATTTGACATGGCTTATATACACCCCGCGATCGACTTCGATTTCTAGATGTAGAGTTCTGTTGTTCATTGGAAGAAATAGTAGCTTGTGACTTGGGATGTTCAGAAATTGAAGAAGATGTCGAGATATTTTCAAATCTTAAAGAAATTGATTTTGATTGGCTGCCAAATTTAAAGAGCATATGCAGAGGAGCCATGCCCTTTTCCTCCCTCCGAGATGTTAAAATACGCAAGTGCCTGAGGCTAAGAAAACTCCCTTTCAACGCTGAAAGTGCAAAAAGTTTAAAGGCAATTCAAGGAAGGTGAAATTGGTGGGACACGTTGGAGTGGGAAGACGAAGCCACATAGCATGCTTTTACTTCCAAATTTCAAGATTTGTATTGGTGATTATCATTTGGTAATGTTTTCTCAAAATCTTTTTATTATTTTGTTCTTTTTGTTTAGAATTTATGACAATAAACCTAATGATATGTCATAATATACATATTATACTTGTTTAATAAAGTTATAATATTTTATCTTTCATAACCGCTCCAATTTATTACTAGAATTTATATTAATTGATAAAGTTCAAGATGTTAGGTGTATATTTTACCAAATGGGTTTTTGGGATAAATATATATTTTTGAAAAAAAAAAAGAATGTTTTCTAGAGAAATAGTTGAATGTTTTTCTTTTCTTTTTTTTTTTTTTGGAGGAGGGAATTTGAACTTGGAACTTCCGCTTTGTAGAGAAATGTGGTTACTTACCATTAGGATATGCCCACAACCACTTCAAGATTTTTTTTTTTTTTAAGTCATAAATTTGAGATTTGGAAAAAAGAGTAGACAACTTAAATCCATAACTTTATTGATGTGAATGCAAATAGCATTGTTGAGATATCTCAATTTTGTCATTTGACGAAAAGAAGATAAACTATCATATACCTGTTTCTCATGAAACCTTGAAGTGTTACTTCGCAAATACACAAACTAAATACTTTCAATTGAAATATATATATAATTTCTACATGAACTTCAGTTTTGCAAGTATATTTAATCAAGGATTTACGATGTCCTTCATTCGTTCTTTATATAATATTGGCTCATTCTTTTTTTTTTTTACTTTATGTTTAATATAACTTTAATTCTGCAACATTTCAAATTTGCAACTCTGTAAGGACCTGTATGTTTGATTTATGTAATAATACTGTTACTTTTTACGGAAACGAAAACTTTAATTGTCTAGTTAAGTATTTTTAGGAATGATTATAAATTGATTACTGGGTTTTCAAGTTTGTCAAACTGGAAAACTGATGAAGAAATTTGAAGATATAATGAATCAAGGAAAGTTCTTGGGAAATGTTTGAAAACTTGATAAGATTGTATCGTCATTTGATGTGTAAGAAACAGTGTTTGTAGCTATGAAATGATCTAAATGGTTTTTCATGTATTTACATATCATATTGTATGTTGTGTACTTTAATAGCCTTCAAATAATAGTGGTGTGGTTTGTCATCAGACTTTGTAAGTGCTTTTGGTTCAAGCAGGTTAATGACTAACTAAAGCATAAGACCTCAAAAAAAGGGAACAGGTAAGATGGATATATTCCAGGTTTAAATTTCAAACGTCACTGGAGCTTTTGGTTTATTTTTTCTCTTAAATCATAAGTTCATTTCCTTTGTCAATGTTCCAAACATATCTGAAAATCACTTTCTAACTGCTCTTCTATTAAGAATTATGATATTGGTATCAATACTATATGTTTGTTTATCTGCCACAGAATGCTTGAACATCAAATGCTTTGTACAATTCATCAAATTCTAGCAATTAGAGTGAAGGGACCCGACCCGGATTTCCCCTTTAAAAACCCAAGTGAAGCCCTCCTGCACCCCAACGGAAGTCCTTCAAATCACCTAAAAACAATTTATAGACACTTCAAAAATACATACAATCTTTTCTCCACTCCTAATTTGGACCTCAGGTCCACTTCACAAACAAAATTAATACATAAATAAAATATTTCAATCAGAAACTATTTTGAATCTCAAAAATATTTCATCATGCATATAATCTCAAGTATTTACATAAAATCAAAAGTATTCACATTATGCATATTTATGAAATATCAAAATATATAAATTAATTTTCATAGATGTAGTCGTCGGAAGGGCCTGCTTAACTTTACGTCAGAGATTGCCTTCTTTAAGCACCTGTCTCTACACCTAGGGAGATTTTTATTCATAAAATAAACAAGAAATGGTGAGCTAAAGAAGCTCAATAAGTATTATGCATTTCTATTCAAACTTTACTTTCTAAAATATCCTCCCAAAAATCATTTAAAAATCTAAGTTTCTTAATGATTTATTCAAAACATAAATCTCATGGTCTTACACATACATTTTTATAAATCTATTTGAAAAAATAAATGCATGCATGTAAAAAATCCATTCCATAACATGCTTCATTTAAAATCCATTCATAATATAAACATAAATTTCTTTTTTTTTTTTATTAAAAAAATAGCATCATTCATAAAATCTGTGTCCAATGGAACCCATGTCATGTGCTGGCGAGACAACCACCATCCCCATTGGCCAATACGACAATATCATAATGCTACAAACCACTACATTGTAGTAAAAACCTGGCTGGTGTAGGGTATCTATCGTTTTTTGGGTGAGACGAACCACCATCCCCAGTGGCTTCTGGGCGGGACAAACCACCATCCCCATCGGCCAATATGACAATATCTTTCATAATACAATACTTTATGACACGCAAAAGGCGACGTGACAGACACAACAGACTCAATCATTCCTCAGTTAGTAACATGCCTCCCTGATTGGACATACCATACATGTATAAAATACCCCGGCCGGTTCTTATTTATATCATTCATTTCATTTCTCTTTTATTTCATGGGAAGGTTAACCATTGGTTTTGAAAACTTTCCTTTTTTATTCTTTAAAAATTTTTCGTTCATATGCTAAAAACAATTTACATAAAAACTACATTTCTTCAATTAGTTGCTAAAAGCATAAAAACATATTGCTTCCATAATCGATACTATTCACATTTTCTTTTGATAAATACATAAAGATATTTCATAAACTAACAACTTAATATAACTCGTTTAAATTTCACAATACTTTAGCATTCGTAAAATTACTTTAAGCATTCATTTAACATTTATAAAATAATTTTTACATTCACATTAAAGCATACTCAAAATGCATCTATCATCTCATAAAATAATTTACACTCATAGTTTCCTAACTCACAGAATTTCACGATTTTTCGAATTCCTTCGTCTCCTCGTTACCTACATATTTTCCCATTTTATTATTAGGCAACGTCGTAACTAACTTATGCATATCTACACATTTATTAACACATATCAATTCATACAAATGCCTAACTACACAAGAATATCGAAACATCTTTCTTCCAACTGTACCCACCTCAGTTATTGGTATATAATTTCCATTTGAAATTCTTAATAACTAAGTATGTACAATATGTCAATTAAAATCTAAATTTCATATCAATACATTAAACACATTTTTGGACTATTTAATCCCATGTTGGCCGAACATACACCCATTCTTACACCATCAATCTCATTTTATTTTCTCATCCATAACCACACTTAAACATATGTATAGGAGTGTAAATGCAAATTCTTAAAACATCATACTTTTGTAATTAAACAAAGTTTGACCGCGAATTAACCATTTGACATTCCAACAATTTTCTTTCAATTTTCATGTTATTTTCATCATCAATGCAACTCATAAAATCATCTAAAACCTCCAAAAACAATTTTCCATCATTTGTAATCCCCCATGGCCGAAACATAACACATCAACATATCATATTTTTGCTTATCATTTCATCATCAAAACTCAACATTTCAACACATTTCCAAGTATGAAAATCACTCAAAATAATCAAACTTAAGTTTAGTCTTTTAAACCCCGTCTTGGTCGAATTACATACACATAAAATCCCAACATTTCTTCAAGATTTTACACTTGAATTCACATCAAAATATCACCAAAACTCATGGCAAAACAATCAAACTCAAAGTGAACCATCACACCCATCTTTGGCCATGCACACACAACACCAACCATTCTTAAAATTTCACACCCAAAGTCACATGAAACCAAACACCCAAACATAGATTTACAAACTACTCAACAAAAACCATAAATCGAAGAATTTTCAGTAATTAGTTCATTAAAACTAATCCTTACCTTTTCAAATTGACTTCAAATGGATAGGTTACACTCCCAAGCTTGTGTACACCTCTTGCATGTGTGGAAAATCTTCAAAAATCACCTTAACTCCTCATGTGCAACAAGCTGTCTTCTAGTTTCTCTCATGGCCGAATGCTTCCTTTCTTGGTCAAACACTTCTTCTCTTTTATTTCTTTTGGACCGAATGCATTCTCTCTTGGAATTTGCTTTTTGTTTGTCTTGAAAGTCCTCAAAAGTGACCCCAAAATGAACAAGAGCAACATGCATTTCCTTGTTTCCTCTCTTGGCCGTGAACACCCCTTGTGAACCAAACACCACTTTATTTCTCTCTTGTTTTTGTTTTGACCGAACAAGTTGTCTCTCTCTCCTTTCTTGCAATGGACCGAATGCTTTTTTTTGTCTTTCATTTGTTTGTTTTTCAACTTTGCTTTATATATCTCCTAACATTTTATGCCACTTATCATCTTTGTTGCCATAAATGACACACTTGTCACACTCTCATACATTCCTTTCTCCAATTGCACGCGAAGTGTCTCACATGTATTTATTCACACTTTTTGATTTCCTAAAATATCTTTCTTGAATTCGAAATCATTTTCGATCCATCTAAAAATTTTGTTATAACTCAATTTCACATCCAAAAATTTTATTAGAATTTGATTACACCTCTGAATCCAGTCATTTTAAATTATTTTATTGCCATGTAAATAAAATTATCTCCAGTCTTATTTGAAAATTTTTGTTAAAATTCAATTGCACATCTAGGTACTTAAAATTAATTTATTGCTCCATAAATACTGTATACGGTACTAAAATCGAATAGAGTATTTTCGTCCAATAAACTTCAAATCACTTACAATCTCTTCAAATGAGCTCATCTTTGATTCGTCTCAGTTTCGTTTAACACTAGTACTAATTTCGGAACTTTTGATTTGTAAGGTCCACTTTTCGAAAATCACTATTCATATAGATACTATTCATGTGAAAACACTAATGTAAACCCCCAGTCTTAATCTTTAATCTCCTAGTATTAAAAACTAAAATGATAAAGTAAAATAATAAATTTAGTCAATGATTATCTCAATCGAAATATTAAAAAGGCCAATGATCGCATAGGATTATACGATAAGCATATTTAGAAGAATTAATTGAATACAAATAAGAGATATATGTATAAAATTGACAATGTAGACAAATTCAAAAGTTAGAACGTTATTACATAAATGTCCATAAGTATTAAAGTATTACTAAGTGACTAAATAAGTATTAGTGATAATCCAACAAATCAAATAGAAGCAAAATTTTCAAAGAAATAAAAGAGGAAGGGTGTAGTAGCAATTAAGCAAACAAGAGAGGGAAATGGTGTGAATTAGAAGAGATGAGGTCAAGAATTTCAATTATTGAAAGGTTGAGCCTATATATATGGACACTTATCAGATTTTTGGATAGAAAAAGAAGTGATTCAGCCGAGCAAATAAAAAGGAAGCGTGAAAACAAAACAAGACAATAGCTGCTACCGTGAGAAGCAAACAGCAATGAACCAGAGCAGAACTTTGGACGGCCAGAAGAAGAGAAGAAGAAGGCACGAAAAGAAGAAGCAACCAGCAGCTGAACAAGAAGCAAAACAAAACAGAACTGGTTGTGAAAGAAGGAGCAGAACCGAAGCAGAACAGTCGTGAATTAGACCTGACGTGAAAGAGGTGCAGAAATGGCGACTAGAAGAAAAGGTGAAGAAAGCCTCATCCAAGCAACCTTCTAAACTCTAAACCCTCTCTCTAGGACATTTTTCAAGCCCATCCAAACTCTCTAAACAAGAAACAAGATATAACAACTCCTCTTCCTTTCTACTTGTTGAAATTGAAAAGTAAAACAGAGTTGTGATAGTTTAGTTTGTTGGATGAGTGGTGTTGGATAATTTGTTCTTAAAATTATGGTAGAACCCTAAGTGATTTATGTAAAGATTTAAATGTTGAGTTGTTGTGTGTTAATGGTAGCTTAAGATTGTAAATATGGGCTGTCATAACCTTAAAAATAATGGAAGCAAAAATCTATCTTCATGCACTCCAACTACTTGATAAAATTTTTGAGTGAGTTTTGAGTGTTTAAATGACAAAGAAATGTTTGTGTGTGTATCAAGCTTATAATGGACAGTAGATAACCTCTGAGATTAAGTGATTTAGAACTCAAGTTTGAGCATAAAAGGGTTAGGAAAGCGTAGAGAATTGTTAGAATTACAAAGAAATAGTTTTAGACAAAATTGATCATCCCGAGCTCAAACCATGGGCTACAGGAGACCTGTGCAAAACTGACATATATGGGGGTATTTTACACCTCAAATAATGTCTAGAGTCATAGAAAATCATAGGTTTTGGAACGAATCGAATCCGATAAAAATTGCGCAAATTATGCGTAAAATAGTGTCATTAGAGCGTTGAGAAGTGAAATAACTATGTAAATACAATTTTTATTCCATTAAATCAGTTTAGTTTATCATAATTAGGTAAATGAAACTTAGATACGAAAGAAAAACTAGTGTCCCTTGTCCGAAACGAAAAAGTGCACAAAAAGTGCCCGAAAATAGGCATTTTTCTTATATTTGACCTAGTAAACGATAGAATTTTTCGATAAAATTTGATATGTGACCAGAACATGAGATAAGTGAACCGTAGGAAAAAGAATGAAGGAAAAGGGAGCCCCGAGCAGTATGCTGCGATGCATTATGTTATGGGCTGTTAAATAAGTTCAAAATTTTGATTTTTCATTACGAGCCTCTAAAAATTATACGGACCGCTTGGGGGTATTTCTAAGGGTCCAAAACTGAAACTTTTGTGAAGAAATTGAAATTAGAGAGTCTCGGTTGAGTTATAAACAAGTTAGAAAGTTATAGAGAAAAATGGTCTTTAGTTGAGAATATTAACTTAAAGTTGAGAATTTAGATGGCCACAAGTAATAATGAGAAATTATCATGTAGGTGACGAGCGAGCACACGAGATCCAAGAGACTCGTCAAGACACTTGACGCGAATTTGCGCGGCTCCGAGATAAGTGTACTATCTCTGACTTAAAAACCCATTTCCTTGTATTACTTATTGTATATAATTGTTAAATGAGAATGAAAATGACTTTTACACATCATAGTCAAGTTTAAGTATATGGGTTCTTAAGAAATCCATAAACTAATTGAAATCAATATTAAGTTGCTTTAGAAAGAGTAGAATCAAAAGAGTATTTAAAAGTTCTAAAATTAGTTAGTTTTGTGCTTTTGCACTTAATAAATCTAGTTTTACAAACCTATGTATATGCCTTAAGAGTCTATGAGATTTAGCGTTACACGACGATGCAGAAAATTCCGTTCGTAATCGCTCAGAGTATAGAAAAATTAGCACTACGAGATGACGCAGAAAATTCTGTCCATAGTTGCTCAGTTATACTAGAAAGTATAGCACTGCGTTGCGATGCAGACAATTCCGCACGTAGTTGATTATTCCACAGTTTGACACTACGTGGCGATGCAGTACATTCCGCTCTTAGTCGCCTAGAGTTTAGCACTACAATCGCAGTGTAGAAAATTCCGCATTGTAGTTGCTCAGTTATGAGAATTATCAGCCTACGTGCGATGCAGCAAATTTCGTATCGTAGTGGTCGAGATATCCTAGTAGCTTCACGTTGGCATTAATTATAATCGCCCGTAATAGTTAAAATGTTTTAAGGGTATACATGGGGATTTTTAAAGAAAGTATCATGATTTTGATAGTATTGAAAATATATAAGATTTTAGTTTAATATATTGATGTATGTTATATCATCCGATTTTATTGTACTAACTCGTTTGATGATTGTGTAGCTTACATTTTCTATTGGGCGTTGTAATTGGACGAGGCAATGATATCCTTTTGTTGTATATATATATAGGTGGGTGAATTATGTGTAAAGATATATAAAGCGTGAATGTGGGATTGGATTGTATGATAATTATAATATGCCCCATTTTGATATTATATACATGTATTATGTTGTAAATATTCATGAATCTTCATGCATGGTATACATATATGCTTATTTTAGTATGTGCTTATGTTGTCGATTGAGAAATGGATGTTGATTTTGCATGATTGTAGATAAAGAAGTTGAGAGGAAATGAAACTTTAGTCAAAGTGTTGTTTATTCACAGGTACAATTTTGGTTTTATCAAAAATGCAGCCTTTATGCTGTCAAAATTTTTATAAAAGTATTTTGAAATGGAAATCGCGAAAAATTTTATCCCTCCCAACTAGTTTAAAGAAAACCGAATTTTTAAGTTTAAACGAGTAAACCGGCTAAGAAAGTATAAGGTTCGCTTATCGGGTTACTTATCCGATGAGTCGGATTCACGAAGTCCATTGAAGTACCCGGCAGGATCCTCCAAACAAGAGTCTATAGAAGGTCTGGAAAGGGTCCTGTCAACTAATCACCAAAAAAATTTTATTTCTCTTAAAAAGATGAAATTTTGGGTTTTACGAACCGAAAATTACTATTCACTCAAAAATACTATTCATCGAAAATAGTATTCATATAGAATTACTATTCATAAAAAAATTATATTCCTCCTAAATAGAGAAAATTCTAGGCTTTACATAGAGAATGCTTCCATAGCATCAAAAACTAGTTACTAGGGAAGAAGAATCATCGTACATATTTATGAATAATGAATGGTTCTCTTTCTTGACTTCTATCTAGCTTGTTTTGTATATTTTTTAATCAATGTATACATAATTTGTATAGGAGTTTTTTGGTTCATTTTACTATAATTTTTGTCTTGGCATGAGTCATTAGTTGTTTGTATGTGTCTTAGAAAATGAAATATTGATAACTACAATGGGAGGATCAAGTCATGATTTCCTTACCTATTTCACATCTTTGCCAAGGCATTGTTTAAGATTTGTAAATTATCTTATTTTTTCTATTTTCATCTTTGGGTGTAATTTGATCCAAAAGCCCTCTCTTTTTGCACAAACATGGTTATAAGTGTTCTCTTTTCCTTACTTTGTGCAAGTTGACTAATGTGAACTAGGCTGGATCACTTGATTTTTTGCCTTGGAAGTATAATTAATAATGTGCTTTAATTATTTAGGTAATTAATTTTATAAAATGTCTTGAGAACCTACCTCTAGATCCAATAACAAGCTTTAGTCATCTAGCTCATGTCACATGATAGGATAGATTTTGAATAAATTGTTCTACCAGAATAAACAAATTGATTCTCTAGAATCAAGCCAAAGTATTGACGTAGCCTTAACCCAAACAAATCCAAGTAAGAATGCTCAAACAAACCAAAATATCTAAAACTCAAATCATTGAAATAACTTGAATCTAACCCAAGCAATCCTAGTATTTATAATTTGAAAAACCGAAACAAGATAATTATTATGCAAACTTGCAGAATTTTATTGATTCTCAAATCAAAATAACATAGCATCAAGCTTGAGCTAATTTCTAATTTATAGCTAATTAATTCTAACTTTCCAACGAAACATAACTTCTTTAAGAAATAATAGCAACCAAATTCTAACTTTCCTACAAAACATAACTTCCTTAGGAAATAAATCCCAAAACAAAACAAATTGTAAATTAACAAAACGAGATATAATCCTAAAATAAAAATCCTAAATTAAATGAAACTCCAATTTGTTGAGGTTCTCGTCAAAATGATAGTGAGATGATATGAGATAATAGCTTTTGATTGGAATTTGTGATTCTACCACCACGTCACTAAAAGTGTAAATAACATTTTAGTATTCTAGTTTACCACCAAAATATTATTCACTTTGTTGTTAATTAACAAACAAACATAGTCACATCACATCATTTTTAATTTAGGATAACAGCAAAAGCTTTTTGTGCCAGTTTATGGCTAACATGATAGAAGTAACAACAGACATTCACTGTCTTATTGTGTTCACAGTAGTCTCAATTTAAAAGAGTAATCAATAAAACCAAATTTTTCATTCTCTTAATAACTAAATAATTAACTGATACTATTACATAACAAGAACTATCTATGACACTACAAAATTGTTTTCAAGCGCTTTATGACTCAACTTTTAATATGACCTCAACTTTGCCGATATAAACCATCAAAGTCATGAGAATAACCAATGTTGCATGTTACTTCAATATAAACAGTAGATTTGATCCATGAATTATCACCTCTGATTACTTGCGCGTGTCAATTAATTATTTACAACCTGCAGGCTGCAACAACATGGATGTATACTTTGCACTGAGACAACCATTATAGCTCAAGGACTAAGCGTGGGTCTGCATGACTGCAAAATTGCTACCTTCCTGATCCTTAGCAAATGCTAAAACAAGTATCAACAACATAAATATCGAAGCATATATTCATTGGAAGAACATGTGTATGCCAAGTCCTGATGTATTCTGGTAATTGCCTTGTGCAAGGATTTTAGGGAAGGAAGCAAATTTCCAGAATTCTATTGTATTGAATTAACAGTGTTTTCCTCTAATGTTTAGTGAATAGAGAACTCTCAAAAAGTTGGAATGTTTTGAGAAAGCACCTAACAACAACGAAGCATACACTTCAAGTGGGGGCAACTCTCTAGAAGCTCTACAAGTGCCGCAATTAACCTTTGCATGTATTTGTGATGTATTGATGATGCAACTGCAGATATATCAATTGGACTAACAGCAAAAATGCATTTCTTAATTGGACTATCCTTGTTTAAGCAAAGGCTAAGGATTAATGTTTTGTCTGCTTGATCTTCATTTAATACTGCATTTACTATCTATTGAACAAGGTAAACGAAACATAATATAAATAAAAATCAGTAGAGAAGAATTATCCACTAACTATTAGAGGAAAACACTGTTAATTCCAACTAAACTAGGATGCACACTTTACATTCTCCTTCAGTGAGCCATGTAAATAAAAGTAATCAAGAATTTTTTCTCATCCATTAATAATATGAAAATAGTTTTTATTTTATCATAAACTAATTTATAATAATTTTTTTCAACTAATATATAACTTGATTTCTATTTTATTTTAAAATAAACTAAAATAGTTTTATCATATATACTTACTAATATTTTAAAATTATCAATATTCGATTGTTGTAAATAATTTTATTCCACCATAGAATCAATTATAATAATTTTATTTTACTTTATTTAAAAAAAAAATAAATTAATTCATTAAAAAATTTATATACTCTAAACCAGTTCAAACTCATCCTATATTGCATTAAATGAAGGAATGTACTATATTCAATCAAATCTAGTATAATGCAATTCAATATGACATACCAAAACCAACTAAATATACTATTTTATGCAATATCTTCTTGTAAAGAAACTCTTCCATAGGACGCTGAATTTACATGATATAATGATGATAGTGTGACCTTTTTAATAACAATGTGACATGTTACATAACTTTCTAAATAAAAATTAATATTGACTTATTTCCTCATTTACAAGAGAATTTTCATTTAAAAAACTATATCACGTATCATATTATTATTGAAAAATTATACCAACATTATTTTTTATTTAAAATATTATTTACACCTTGATCAGTAGAAGTATGCGACCAAATGGAAGCTAATATTATATTTAAGTTGACTGGTTTGTCACAAGAAGCTGTCCTGAGTTTGTTTCAACAAAAAGTGGGTGAAGCTGGAATCCTGAGTTTGTTTCGACAAAAAGTGGATGAAGCTGTACTAAATTCCCATCATGAGATACCAAAGCTTGCTGAAATTGTAGCTAAATAGTGCAATGGTTTGCCACTTACTCCTATTACTATTAGACGTGCCACGACTAGCAAGACGAAGCCTGATGATTGGAGATATGCCATTAAAGTACTAAAAATTATCCTTCCCAACTTCCTAAAATGGGGAAAGATGTTTTTCCCACTCTAAAGTTTAGTTATGATAGCTTGAGTGACAATACACTCAAGACTTGTTTTTTATACTGTTCCATTTTTTCTAAAGATCATAACATCAAAAATAAAGAACTTGTCGATCTTTGGATTGGGAAAGGATTCTTTAATGATTTTGGTAATGTGAATGAGGCACAAGAAAAAGGAAGATATGTTATTGAAAATTTGAAACTCGCTTGTCTTTTGAAAGAAAGTTATGATGAGGAACTAATAAGTCATGAAGATTATGTCAAAATGCATTCTTCGTGATGTGGCACATTGTTTAGCTTGTGAACATGGGAATGAAATTTTGGCAAGAGAAAACATTGGTTTGATCAAATCACAAGAGATTGCTAAATGGAAGGAAGTCATAAGAGTATCGTTGAATGGTGATAGTACACAATTTCTCATCGAAACACCAACTATTTGTGCACGTCTCCAAACAATATTTGTTATGGGTTCCAAACTGACGATATTACCACGTAAACTCTTCCAATCGATGCAAAACTTGGAAGTTTTGAATTTTTCACATAATTGGGACCTAACAAAGTTACCTATCAAAATAGGTGCATTGAAAAGCTTGCATTATCTTAATCTATCATAAACATATCTAACTGAGTTGCCAACTAAAGTTAAGAATTTGACAGAACTAACGATATTACTATTAGATAAAATGGGGCATGACGTTGGTATTCCACCTGGAGTTATATCAAGTCTTTCATCTCTAGAAATATATAGTAGATTCGAATCCAATAATGATAGCTAAGGTTGATACACAATTGATAAGAGTTGGGGTGTTTGAAAAAGATAACCGAGGTATGTCCAAGCTTCTTAAGTGTCAACTTTGTCCTAAAATTTATGTCTGCTCACAAGTTGCAAAGTTGTATCACTCAATGACCGATAACCAAGTGCGAGAAATTGAGTTCTTTATATCCTCTCTGCAAGTATGAGAAGAATGGAGCATTTAGAGACACTTTATATAGATAGATGTCCTTTGAGGGAAGTTAAAATTTGTTTCGAGAATGAAGTTAGAAAACAGATATCAAAGGCTAACTAACTGCTTCTGTAATCTTTAGATTCTTAATATCTGTTGTTGTGCAATGAAGCATTTGATATGGCTTATATACACCCCACAACTTCGATTTCTCTATATAATAGAGTGTCAAATCATTGGAAGAAATAATAGCTTGCGATTTCGGGAGTTCAAAAATTGAAGAAGATGTCGAGATATTCTCAAATCTTAAAGAAATTGATTTTTTTGATCTACCAAATTTAAAGAACATATGCAGAGGAGCCATGCCCTTTGCTTCCCTCCAAGATTTTAAAATACGTAGGTGCCCAAGTCTAAGGAAACTCCCTTCTAACACTGAAAGTGCAGAAAAAGGTTGAGGACACGGAGTGGGAAGACAAAGCCACGCAGCATGCTTTCCAAATTTAAAGTCTGGTAATTGTCATTTGGTAATGTAATTGATGATATGATGTGATAGCTTTTGATTGTACTTTATGACTATCACCACGTTACTAAAAGTGTAAATAACATTTTAGTATTCCAGTTTGCCACCAAAATATTATTCTGTCTTTAATTAAACAAACAAATGCAATCACATCATTTTTAATTTAGTTAACTGAAATAAAAAACATAAAAATAAACGAATAAAAAGTTTTCCAGCTTTTCAAAGCCTAGCATAAGTGTTCTGCTTTCAAAGCTACAAAAACACTTCATCCAATTCTCTTACAAAACAACAACACCATACACCAACACACACAAACACAGATCTATAACCTCACCAATATTTGAACATCAACAACAAACTGGATCATGCGAATAAATTTTCCGTAAATTATTCCACTTCAATTGTTCACTTATAAATGGAAACAGAACCTGCAAATGAAAATTGTGCAAGAAAATAATTTGCAAATGAATTTTCCGTAAATTAATCCACAACCACAAGCAACCCATTACCCTTTCAGAGTCAGCGTCAGCTCTGCAAAGGGCAAAAACAACTTCTCTGCACCGGCTCATGAACATATTGGAGCATTCAAGTTTCTTTTCTACAACCAAAGTGCATGAAAACCAAGAGCAAAAAGGGTATTTACTCACAAAAGTTTAACACCAACAACAAATTTGTATCCAGACAATAAACCAAAACTTGAAATTGCAGAAAATGAGTAAAATCCATTCAACAACGACTCCAATGAAAACAAATCAAAACAAGAGACTGACAAACACCCAATATCACAAAACTGCCAACCGCCAAAAAAAAAAAAAAAACCTTTCAGCAACATACCCAGTTGCTCAAATAAAAAACAAAATCTTACCCAGTTGATGATATATCAGAACTTTGTAGATGAGTTGGAAACGTAATAGAGACTTATTGGCTTCGAAGCTATAGACACTGTAACGATGGAGAGAGATGGCCACAGATGTTCTGATGGTCGTCGAAGATGAAGCGGCTAGGTCTGATCAATGAAGCAACGGAGCAAATGTTAGAGAGAAGTCAGAGTTAAAAGAAAACAAGTAAAGATAATCAAATGAACTCACTGACATGTTCTATTGTTTGATCGATCAACAAAGCCATCACCAGAGATGCTGGTGGTCACCAGAGATGAAGCAGTTGATCGATTAATTGGGCAAGGTCTGGTCGAATTGCTGAGAGAGTCAGAGAAGAAGGGGTGATCAAGAGAGACTAGGATTCAATCTGATGGAAACCGGGTATGAGGTTTTTCTACAGCAAGTCTTTTGCGGGTATGATAGAGACCTGAGTGTAGACCCACATCTGCGGGTATGATAGAGGCCTGAGTGTATACCCACATCTGACCCTCTATTAATGTGGGTCTTAGAGACCCTGTTCTAAGGGCCTGAAAAAAAGTTAATGCCCTTGGCTACAAGAAGTTATTGGTGAAGAATATTGGCATTAAGATCAACATGACATACTGCATAAATAATGACCTTGGCATCAACATGGATACTAAAAAGATAATGTTTTAGACAAGTAAAAAATTTGGCAGTAACTCGTCCACTTACTACAAAAAGTTAAAAGATTGGTTAACAGGACAACTAAAAAGTTATTGCCCTCACTAAACTTGAAGATTGGGACTCAACTTACTTCAAAATGGGTCTAAAATCTAAATATTTCCAACTGATGTAATCTCTCTTAAATTTTAAAAGATTTATAACATTTATATTACAATTAATAGTTAATGATTAATCATTTAACGCTTTATAATACATTTATGTTTAGATCAGCAATGTTTGTACATAATATTGCCCAGAGAAAAATTGACTTGACCTACTCAAGATCTAGATACAACATGCATCCAAGCATAGTTGTCAAGACATGGAAATTTCCCCAATCAAGTTTAAAACTGACAGATTACACTCAGAAGATGCAGCGGCCAAAGAAACCAATAGCTCATCAGAAGATTAAATCATTATGCAAACCTTTCACATCATCCCACAATGGTCTTAAAATTTCGGGTGGATGTTCCTCCAACCAAACCGATGAACAAATTTGAAGCCCATATATCCCCAAAACTAGCCACCTCATTTCCCTTCCTGTAGATACGTTTAACATGATTCTGCCTGCAAAGAATAACACAGTTCTGTTTCCGTTATTTATTATGAAGCTGACAACGAGGAATCATAATTGGGATTCTTCATACATCACATTGAAGATAAGAATTCACACCCAATTCACATCACTTCCAACCTCAAGCATATGCATGCTCCCCACTTTGGATAACTCAATATAATTCAATGTATGAAATCCTCTAGAATATAGCAATGACATTCTATATCTTACTAAAAGTCATGAATATTATTGAGTCATACAAGCAATTAAAGTGAAATGAAAGTGCAACTACAGTGTTAGCTTTATAAATAACCATGTTGTTCAACAGATTTGTTATCAGGACTCCACAGGATAAAACTGCCTTTGATTACATGTAATGTCCAAAAGTAGTGAACAAAAGGAAAAATGATGTGTCCTTCACTGAAAGGAACAGAAGATCTAGCTTTACCCTTCAACGTATTCAGAACCACGAAATAATGGTGATCAACCAAACACAGTAAACAAACATCATGCATTATACAATAGTACTACTCGTTCAATTCTTTGTAATCTAAGGCACTCTCCCTCGTTGTTGACTAGTAAGGCAGCAAGTATTGTTTCTGACCTAAAACATTTCACCATTCAGATTAGACGAGCATAAATAAATCACCAAATCAGTAAACCAAAAGATATATGTTAAATTTACCTTTAACTGTGTCAACATTAATTCTAAATCACAGACTTCCAGCTCCGGCTAATAAATGTGTTGCCACAGCACCAATTCAGAGCTTGTAACCTACAAAGGCTATGCCAATGAGAAACTTGCTTTGATTGCCCTATGCGCTTCAGAAATTCCAACTCTTCAGTGAATACCAGTCCATTTCCTAAATGCCCGAACATACTCAAGCCTTTTTCTTTGAGCCTCAGTTCTGGCATTTGATGCCTTTAAGCTCCTATACAGATTTTTATGATGCTTTAAAAACTCAATTTTGTACATCCACTTGTCTGTGTACATACTATTCTCTTTCATGTAATCAATTACCTCCATAACTCTCTCAAAGTAACCACCACGTAGAAAGTTCAGTAGCAAGAACTCAAACAGATCACCGCTCAACATTAAATTCCCAGTCCCCATGTTCCTCTTAATGTCTCCCCACAAGATTGTAATATCACGATACATTTCCAACGAAGAATATGCATATGCCAAATAACCAAAAGTTTGCACAGTGGGTTGGATTTTCATCTCCTGCATTCTTCGGTATATCGTCAAAGCATCCCCTATCATTTTGCCCTTACAGAAATAGTAAATAGAAGAATTAAACTCATAAATTATAGAAGGAATTGCTTTCTCCTTCTCTTTCATTTCTTGTAATAAAGTCTCAGCTAGATCTGATTTACTATTTCTATCTACTACTTCTGATAGCCATGATGAGGAAACCATCTCTTCAGATCTATTTATGTCCAAACCAACCTTCTGCATTTGTCTTAATAATGCCTCTGCCTCTCTAGACATTTTTGCTTTATAATAAGCTGCCAGGAGTGACATATATGAGGTAGAATCCATGGGATGGCCAGCTGATTCCATGTCATCCAAGATGTCATGAGCTGTCTCCAGCAAATCTAAATGAATGCAAGCATCAATAACATCAGAACACACGTCAGATTTGACAAAGGAATGGTACTCCTTTCGAATGTGAAGCAGGAGCTTTGACAGCTCACTGATTTTCCCATGACTCTTGTACCCAGTAATGAGCTTGGCCAGAGCCCTGTTAGTAAGAAGAAGTTTCCCATTCTTGAAAATAATGAGTTCTTCTTTACGTTCAATTTTCAGAACAGAATCCTTATCCAACAGCTCAGGCATAATCTGTATCTTCAACCCACCCCTAATGTTGGGAGATCCTATGGGAACAAGGCAAGGGTTTTGTGAATCTCCTCTACGTTTTCCATTAGGAAGAGAATATCGATATTTGTTCAAAGTTAACAGAAGCTCAGCAGCCGATTCTATGTCATCAAACATGAAATGCAAGCCCAACAAACTTTCATAAAACTGCTGGTAATGACGAACAAATGGTAGCGATACTTGATCAATGTAATCTTTAAATCTTTTTAGCTCATCTCTCTGACCATTCATTTCATGTACCTTGGCAATGATAGTGATTGAGTGTGCATCAGCAATGACCCCAGTTTGCGCCATCAGCTCCACAATCTCTTGGCCTTTAAAAGATAATCTGAATCTCACACAAGCATCAATCACGAGGTTAAAGATCGTTCTATCAGGCTTCATCAGCTTTGCACAGTCACTTCTTTCTGCCCTTAAAAATAAGTATCGATCGCATATCTGAATTAAAATATTAGATGCAAGACATGTCCCGATTTCTGTCTTCACCATATGCATAACAACCAAACGCAACATATTCACGGGGGCTAGATTCCCTTTCTCAAGCATCAGTCTAAGCATCTTTGAAGCAGGAACGGGCATCTGAGCTCTCGCTAACAAGACGGATAACTTAGTTAAAATGTCAGGCTTAAGTAAATCCGGTTTTTCTTTCAAGATAACAAAAACCAAATCACATGCTTTCTTCAACCAGTGAGGTTCACATGAGTAAGACAATTCAGCAATAAACCTACTCACAACAGAATCCTCAGGAAAAGCATACAATCTTTTAAAATCATTGAAAGTTTCCCACGCTTCATCCAAATGATGACTTTTCAATGCACCATCAAGCTTTCTCAACAGAAGTCCTTAAGAGGAACCATCCCAGCATATTTTTTCCTGCCAAACACCACCCGTACAAAAGCACTGGGGATTCAAAAACTGAGACTGTTTCCAAAATGTATCTAACACTTGAAACCTACCAAAACTATAGTTAACAAAAACAGGTTCCTGAATTGATGACGTCACAAGGAATCCCAAAGAATAGCTTTTGAAAAAGCATGAACGCAGAAGTATCCTTCTTGTCAACATTAGTGCCATTGAGCCACACCATCATAACATCAACACGTACATAACAAATATAAATTAAACTGCAAAACAATTCAGATATTAAATTAAACTCAAACTTATATGACAATTACAGCTAGCAAGTAACAAGGAAGCATAAATTCTACAAATTTGTTTGTAACTGTATTTATCATAAAAACCACTCTTGTTCATACAAATATATAACTGGTGACAGAGAGAGAAAATAATCTGGAAAAAAAAAAATGCACCTTTGGCCACACAAAGATGTCATAAGCCTTGAAACATCCAGCGGATAGGCAAGCTCCACCGCGTCCATCACAGGAGACGATAGCAGCACCGTGGTCCTGACGACTCGCGACCATCGTCCGCCAATCTGGAAAACTAGAGCAACGAAGTCGGCGGCGGCGCAGAAAGGCGGGTTTTGGTGGGTTTGTGTTTAGTGTGTTTCGTGAGTAGAGTGGCCGCCGGAGTGAACGGTTGGATACGCGTTTGTGTTTGACGTGCGTGTGTTTTTTAAACGTTGTTTTATGTGTTTTTTTTAAACAGTGTTCTTTTAAATCTTTTTTTTTTTTAATTAAAGATAAGGTTCAACCTAATTCTTCAGAATATAAGTTGAACACAAATCTTTCACTTCTTTTCTTTTGTTCTTTTTTTTTTCACATTTTTGTTGAAAGAGGTATATTCATCTTTCAGTTACTTTATTTTTAAGAGTTCATCCTTCAATTACTACTGCTACTACCAGTGTTTTTAAAGGCGAGATAAGGCGGTAAGGTGCCACCTCACCGCCTCACTCGCGTTGGCGCCTCAAGGCGTCCAGGTAAGGCGAAAACTGTCCAAAGTCCCGCCTTGGACGCCTTGAGGCGTCGCCTCGAACCGCCTCGAGGCGGAGGCGATTTTGAGGCGTTTCTGAGGCGTCAGAATGGGTAAAATTGGAATTTCATCCTATTTTGCACCCTAAAAATTAGATCTGCTCGATCTGTCTTCTTCTTTTGCGCCGAAACACCCTTTTCTCTACTTTTGGTGTTGTTTTCTCCATTTTTCTCCCATTTTAGTCTGATTTGCTGCTGAAATCAACTCTATCCATCACTAAAATACTCCTCTCAAGTCACTAAAGGCCTCTCCACTCGAGATCTTTGAAGATTTGCTCCTAAAATTAGCTCCAGCAACCAGCTCTCTCAAATCTCAACTCTCAAGTAAGTTTCTTTTAACTTTTTTCAATTTAAACTTATTATATAATAGATTTGTACAATGGGTCTTGGTCAAAATCACTTTATTGCTTGTTTAAGTTTGTTTGTTTTCTAAAAATGTTGTTATCTTCATCAATGGATTTTTGTTTTTGTTTGGTACAACTGGCGTGCCGAATTTCAGCTTGTATGTTATGCATTTTTGCATGTTTGCTTGTAAGTTTGCTGAATATTACTAAGTATCTAGCTGTTGTATTATTGCTACAGCATTTTGATACTTATTTTTGCTTTATCCATCCTCTGTTGTATATGTATATAGCTGCTGTACTATGTACATTACTATGTTTTTGCTTTATCCATCCTCTGTTGTATATGTATGTAGCTACTGTATATGTATATAGCTGCTGTACCAGTTGTATATGTTAGTATATATGTGTGTTAAAGATAGTTATATATAAATATGGATACTTGGTTTTGTATATTGTTACTTCTTGTTAATTTGTAAGTTGTTTTTGTACATGGTTTGTTGTAGATTTTGTGTGAAATGTCGAACCGGAAAGATCCGGCTTAGAAGTATGGCATTGAGGTTGAATTGGATGCACGAAAGCCATACAAGTACATACGCTGCATTTTTTGTGAAAAAATAATCAAAGGTGGTGTGTTTAGGTTGAAATAGCACCTTGCGGGGACTCATGGGAATGCTGCCCCATGTGAAAGGGTTACCCCGGAAGCTCGAGATGAAATTAGAAAGTACATAGCTAAAACTGGAGATGTCAAAAAGAAAGCTCAATTGGAACGGGAAGAAAGACTTGATAACTCTATCAATTTAAGCAGTCCTTATCAATCTACAGGAGGTTCAAACTCAGGTTCTGTGACCCAAAGAGAAATTAAGGGTCCAATAGATAGGTTTTTGAGTGACTGTGGAGAGGATGATGTGCAATTGGAGGGACAGAGACTATCTACAGAAAGTGCAAAGGAGGCACGTTATCGAACGTGTATGGATATTACTAGGTTTTTCTTTGAAAATGGGATTGCATTTAATGTCGTCCAGAGCCCTTCGTTCATTAATATGTGTCGATCAATTGGTAATTATGGACGTGGTTTAAAACCTCCTTCACTACATGAGATGCGCACTAAATTTTTGGACAACGAAGTATGCAACATGATGGCTATTGTTGATGACATAAAGAAGACATGGTCACAAACAGGGGTGTCAATATTGTCAGATGGTTGGAAAGACATGAGGGGAAGATAATTGTTGAACTTTCTTGTGAATAATTCGTATGGTATAGTTTTTTTTAAATCAATTGATGTAAGTGATATGGTAAAAGATGCAAATTTGATGTTTAACCTACTAGATGATGTAGTTGAAGAAATAGGTGAAGATCTTGTCGTTCAAGTGGTGACAGATAATGCGTCCAATTATAAAAAAAACGGGTGAAATGTTGATGGCAAAAAGAAAACATTTATGGTGAACATCATGTGCTGCTCATTGCATTGACTTAATGCTTGAGAAAATTGGAGAACTTCCTCAACACAAACGTGCTTTGTTAAAAGCAAGGAAGGTAAATATCAAATTATCAATTGTTTTATAATACTTTATTTTTTTTCCTTTAATTATTTTGCAGTTGCTATTTGCTAATATTTTTATTATTGTTTTATTATAGGTGAGTAATTTCATCTATAATCATGGGTGGGTGTTAACCTTGATGATGAGCCATACGAATAAAGAGTTGGTTCGTCCTGCTCCTACAAGATTTGCGACTGCATACTTAACTTTACAAAGTATGTACAGTTTGAGGAAGCCATTAGAGACGATGTTTAGTTCAAAAGAATGGCAAAAGAGTACTTGGAGTAACAAATCGGAGGGAAAAGCAGTAAGGGATATCATATTCAAGGATAGGAGCTTTTGGGGTAGTCTTTCTTATGCATTGAAGACAACTAAACCCATTGTGAATGTGTTGCAGATGATAGATTCTAAAATGTGCCTACAATGGGATTTATTTATGATGCCATGGATAAAATTAAGGAGGAAATAGCTAAAAACTTCGAATGCAATTTAGGGGCTTAGAAGGAGATATGGACATTGATGAGAAATGGGAGTTTCAGTTGCACCGCCATTTACATGCAGCTGCGTACTTTTTGAATCCTCAAATTCATTATAGTGAAAATCCTTCAACTCATCCAGAGATTAGGAGAGGATTCCTTTTATGTGTGGAGAAACTTATTGCCAATGAAGATGATAAAATTAAGGTTCATGTTCAAATGGATGTCTACAAGAAAAAAGGAGAGATATTTGGATATACATTGGCAAAGAACACTGTGTATAAACGTAGCCCTGGTATGTGAAGTTCTCATTTACCATTACTAATTTGTATATGAAATTTGTAGTATTCGTTTAATTCCTAAATGATTATTTGTAGCTGATTGGTGGCATGCATTTGGAGTTGACACTCCTGAACTTGCATTTTTTGTTATGAGGGTTTTGAGTCTCACTTGCTCGTCCTCCACTTGTGAAAGGAACTGGAGTGCCTTCAATATGGTATACCTTTCTAAATTAATACACACACACACTAATTTAATATATACTAAATTAATTTTTCCTTAATGCTCATTTTCTTTAAACATTTGTGTAGATTCATACAAAGAATAGAAATCGATTGCATACGAAGAACTTGAATGATTTGGTGTACATCATGTACAACAGAAGATTACAACATAGGTACTTGAGAAAAAAAGCACTAAAACCTAGTGACGATCCCTTGGTTATTAGTGATGAGGTGCCTTCTAATAGTGAATGGGTGAATGATGAATCCTTAAAAGTTGACATGAGTCAACCAAGTGGCAGCAGGCAAAGAAATAGAAAGAGCAGTACAAGTAAGTTATTCTATAACTAAATATAGTAAGTTCTATACTTCTATTTAGAGTTAATGATATGATAATCACTAAATTTTTATTATATATTATTTGTTAGACAAACGGAATAATATACGACTAGAGGTTGAAGAACCCGAGTGGGAGGAGGATGAGACTAGTGATGAGGATGGTGACACAAGAATCAGATATGATAATGATTCTTTGGAGGATGACACACCACATGATGATGATGAAACCTTACCTCCAGATTCAACCTTCCATCCAGATTCAACCATACCTCCACATTTTAATCCAAATTTTAGGCTACTAGATTCAAATGAGTCTTTGTTTAATTTTAGTGTTCGTTAGGATTATCTGGATTATTTGATATTTTATATGTTAGGATTTATATGGATGATATGGATGATTTTATGTGTTAGGATGATATGGATGATCCATGTTTTGGTTAGAATTTATATGGATGATATAGATGATTTTATGTGTTAAGATGATATGGATGATCCATGTTTTGGTTGTGTTGGTTTTGTTTTGTTTGATACTTATGTTTTTAACATTGATTTTCACTATATTCTAAAATGTTATTGATGATTCTAAATGTTATGGTTGTTTTTTAATTTTTTTTTTTTTAATTTGGAGTCGAGACGATCGCCTCTATCGCCTCAAGGTGACCGCCTCGTCTCACCGAGGCTTCATCGCCTCGTCTCACCTTGCCTTTCGCCTTTCAAAACATTGGCCACTATTATTATTATTATTATTATTTGAGATTTTAGTGTGTCGCCACATGTATTATCAATGTTACGTTAGACCATCGGTTCACTAATGTCAAGAACATAACTAATGAATGTTATGAAACTTTAAGAATGATGGATACATAAATTAATGTACATTAAAAGAAAATTGACTAATATCATAAACAATACGGATGAATTTCCTAAGATTTTAAGAATGATGGATGCATAAATCAATTTATATTTAAAAAAGTAAGACTTTGTTTGGCACACAGAATTAAAATAGAATTGATTTAATTGGAATGAAATGAAATTAATTGGATTGAAAAAATCACTATTTCATGTGTTGATTGAACTTAAAATAAATTAATATTATATCATACTATGTTTGATGTAGATTGAAATTAGATTAAAATAAAATTAATTTAAATATTTTATAACATACTTAAAATTTATATTTAAAAAATTCTATACAATTTTTCAAAAAAAAAAAAATAAAGATAGAATGTTTATTCTCAAACTCATCAAATTCTACCTATTTTAATTGGGAATGAGATTAAAAAATTTAAGAAAGTTTAAAATTAGATTTGAAATCTCATTTATTACTCTCCAAATATGATATTTGAATGCTTAAGATATTTTAAACCTTAAACTCACATCAAATCTCATGTTTCCAACATAGCATGAAAGTTTTCAAGATATACGGATGAAATTAAAATTTTTGCTTATTTTTTATTTATTTTTTAAGGATCCTTTATTATTTATTTAGGTCTTTATTTTGTGCTCAATAAATTCCTCTTCGAACGATAAAATGTTTTAACTCACCCCGGCGACAAATCCTTATTACATCCCTTAATTGAACCAGTACCATCAAGGATTTTTCACTTGCAACAAAAGTAGATGTCAATGAAGTAAATGTCAATAAATTGTACCTGGTTTTTTAACCTCTAAATATTATCAAAAGCATTTCTTCCATAATTCAGCATTAGACTGCATAATTTTATCAATCAAACATTACCCGAGATTAAGAATGCTTACAAAAATCCCTCTAAAACCCAAGACTATAAATTAATTTCCACCATCACAATCAATAATTTAATCAATCCAAACACTACTCAAGTTAAGATGCTCATAAAAAGGTAAAACCATCTAAGAACCAAAACTATGAACCCAGTGGGATAATCTACTACTCATTCAATCCTCAAAGTCTCCAGCATTTTCCAGTAAGTAGTTGGCAGCCAATTCCTCGTTACGGTCACAAGCCAAAAATGCCTCAATGACGAGGGCTCTATCAAACCCCATCGCTTCAAGCTATGAGCAAAAAAAATAAAGTTAGGTCACATGTAAAACAACAGGGAAACACAAAATATATAAAAGTTTCATGTAAGCAAAGTACTCGTTGGATAGCCTCTTGTTCAGCTGGTGTGACATTGATTGCATGAGGCATTTCTTGCTCAGGCTGATCAAATATATCCCTGCAAAATTAATGAGAATTTTAACTGTCTGATTGTTTCTAAGCTTTTGGGGTATAAAAGAGAATATGGATTCATTTATGAGCAGCAAAAGAAGCACTGAATTCATTTCAGGCAGAAAGGTAGCTCCAACACCAAGCTGCAAATAAGCAGAAAAACTAACTCCGAAATCATATAGCAATCTTCACTTCCAATTAAAAGTTAGCGTCCACCTAATCCAGTGCCACTGAATAGGTTGAATTTATAAAACAATCTAACAGTGTAACACTTGTTATGTTTCTTTCAAAAGACAATGGAACAGACACTTAAACTGCATACTAATATCTTCTAGAATTGGTAAGAAGAGATACCAATAATAAGTAATATGGTAATCAAATTGCATAGCTTTTCCCAGATTTCTCTGCCTATATATTTCATTGGACAAGAAATAGTATATCGAACTTTTGGCCACTTAATATAAAACTATTTGACTACTGACTGACAAAAAATCTAGCATAGAGACTTTGCAACAAAGTTTCAGAGTATCTAAATCAACAAACAAACTCATTTAAGATGGCAATGATCCATAACAGCGATGAGAAAATAATTCTCAATATTCGAGACGTCTAAGAGACCTTAGAATCTACTAGTATGCCCATGAAGAGTATACTCACCCTTCAGAACCATCAAGTGGTTCGTTTATTAATTGAAGGAACTCCGCTTGGTGCTCTTGGATTAATCTCAAAAGCTGTGGATTTTGCTTTCCAAGCTCCTGAAGCATAGGCTGCAAAAGAAACAGAATCCAAAATTTAAGACAATCAAATGATGAATACACAGTAAAGTTTATGTGATGTGATGAAAAGGAAAGAAGAAGAAAAGAAACACATGATGGACCTGTAAAATTTGTGGATTGGCTTGCACCATTGACCGCAATGCTTGAAACTACAGTGCAGACAAAGAAACAGAACCAAAGAATTTAGAACCTTGAAAAAGTTTCAACAATCAATTAAGCATAATAAGACATAAATAGCTCTTTAAGCACATCAAGCAAACAATTATCCAAGAGACTAAATTAATTTATAGCTGTCTATTCCTATGCTACTCGTGTATGCTTTCAACACTCTTACTTCCATCAGACATCAGCTGGACTACACCAACGGTTAAACAGATAAAAGCCCATAAGCATCAGTTATAGACAAAAATTGATACGACCCTTAATGGAAATAGATCTGTGCGCATCAAGTCAATTAAATGTATGCTTCAATGGAGCCACCGGAAATGAAACTAAAATCTTTTGCTTGACTAAGGATCAGAATGTAACAATACATAATAATAATAATAATAATAATAATAATAATAATAATAAGAATAATAATAAAATACCTGTTGATTGTTTCTAAGGAAATCAAGGGATCCAAGTCCACCACCAGTGGCACCTGAAAGTGTCTCCTGAAAAGAGTTCCAACAATCTTGAAATAAGATATGCATTAGAGTGATGAACACTAGAAATCATCCAGAATTTAAAGATTTACCTGGGGAAACATATTCAAAGGAGATGAATTAGGCACTCCTGAGACTGGTGCAGCTCCTGTTGCACCAGTTTCAGTTGCCTGATTTGCAGGAAACCGAGACACAGGCACAGCAACTTCAGCTGTTTCTGGAATACCCTGAAGTTTAAACAATTCTAATTACTTGTCAACAAAAATATAAAAAGACTAAAAATTCAGATAAAAATTAAAGTCGTATATATACCGAGTATAAATAATCCACTGCTCGCTCAGGGTTATTATAAGCTGCTTGAAGTGCACGGGTAACAGTTTCTTTGTCCCAAGTTCCACCGCCCATATCCATTAATTGTTGGATAGTCTGCTCAAGATCATTACCAGCAACTAAATTTGAAGCAGCTTGGCCATAGGTATCAGTATTTGCACTGCAGCCAAGATATATAACAAGTGTTACAAAAAATCCAAAAATAGAGAGGTTCAAGTTCACTTTTTCTTATTTCATCTCAAAAATAAAACCAAAAGCAAAAAATAAAAGCAATTAAAAAAAATTAATAATAAAAGGAAGAGGTAAATCAGAAGGTAAAATTTCAGGCAAAAATAGACATGTCTTCAACCTTAGTCAAACATTTATATTAGTCACAACTCCTGCCCACATTCCCCACCTTCCCTTCGATCTTAAGTGTTATATATCTTATATGTAATTATCTTAGACAACAACCATAGCATTAAAATCAGTATGATCTCCTATTTGGAAAACAGCGGCATGGAAACCAAAGGCAAAGACAATATATGTGTCCACATTCCCTATCTTCACCTGCCTCATGAAGAAAACTTAGATCAGCCCACACCCTCATCACCTGGCATATCAAAATTACATGACTTTCACACTAGAGAAAAATTATAACAATTGGCAAGCAATCAAGATCTTGGAGAGGGAATTTTAAGAGTTCTAGAGAATAATGATGATTCTGTAATTTCGTAAATGATCTTGATACTTGGTCTGTCGAACCCACCAGAGCAGTCATGTAGAGAATAAGTGACATTACTTGTAGAAATAGTCTATAAAACAAAAAAGAGATAGGAGCCAAGAGGATGCAGTATCCATTGTTTAACCGAAGGCTAAGTGCATAAAGAAAATGACCACCAAAGAGTTGATAATGGTGGTGTACAGCAAGCTCTAGCCCTGTGCTTATAGTATCGTATACAAGTGATGCCAGATAAATTAAAATCATAAGTTTCTATTTCGGGTAGTGCTACCCTGCCTTTAGCCCTGACCACCTTGATCAGACTGAGAAAGAATAGAACATAAAAATTTAATATTAATTGATTTGTAGCCTAATCATATTGACTCAGGGACAAAAAAATTAAAACTTCATGTTTAGCTCAATTGTTGAATCTACAAATGAGTTGGACAGAAGATAACATGCTAAATTTACAGCCATGACAAAAGAAGTTGGTTTACAATCCTTGATTATCATTATGCAGTAGTTATGACTTCCACAAGCACACATGTTTTCACAATATATTACATAAATACCATAATGTCATTGAAGAGATAGAACCCATACTTAGCTGTTGTCACATCCGAAGTTGATGTGGCAGTCTTTGGAGCCCTGAAATACAACACATGTAAGATGAATACAGCAAAGATCCCAAGATAAAATAAAAGGGACAACTGACATGTAAACTCACACTGCTGGTACAGATGCTGTGGGTACAGCTGCAGTGGGAACAGATGCAGCGGGCACAGACGCTTCTGGTGCAGCAGTAGAATTTGGGCTTGGTGCAGTTGGTGGTGGAGTTGTAGATGCAGTCTATCGGTATAAAATGAAAATAATTATATTGCAGGGAGAAAGACGATTAAAAAGGTAAATTTGCCCATTAAACAGTAAATTGAGTAAAAAGAATACCTGAGCAGATGAGGCCCCAGCTGAGCCTAATGTTTTACTCTGTCAGAATAGAGAAAAAATATATTAAATTTCTGGGAACACTAGTGCTAGTACGCAAAACTCTGTGCACAACAGGAACCTAAAAAGGGGGAAAAAATAGAACCCTTTTTCTAGACAACCATGTTAACAATATTACAATAACATTCATATGGAAAAGATCCATATACAGTTTTCCTAGTATTCTTGAGCTTTAGATTATTCTAGAACTATCCCTGAGTTGTGGCATTGCTGCTGTTCTATATTCTTCTTGTCTTATCTCAAATATGATCTGCATTTGTTATTCACACCTTCCCTAATTTTTTGAAATATATTCTTCATTTAGCAAAAGTAACAGAGATATTAAGGCAGCTCATGTTATAAACAAATACACAATACAATAATGATGATAAATAAATCTGTACAAGATAAACTTTTCGACTGCAATGCTAAGAAAGGAATATCATAGCTGCTTCTGTGCATAATTTAAAAACATGTACCATGCATAATTTAATATGCAAAAGCCTCGCTTAACTGGAAACATGGAATATGAGCTTTTCCCATTTCTCCTTCCTCATTCACTACAACATTAATTATTGACTCTAAATTTGAAATAACTGTACTATGAAGTTTAAATCACAGCTTAAGGGAAAAGGGACTGAAGCACCCAATTATCCTTTGCAGGGATTACTATGCAATGCTTAAAACAAATAAAAACATTTCAACTTGCAGATTGCTTCCATTTAGCACAAAACAATTGACTAACTAAAGTCCTTTCGTTGCTCTGCATAGTGATAGTTAAATTTCTTATAGTTAAATTCCTTTCTAGTAAATGCAAGATGCATGGAATCATTTTCATATTCTACATCAATGCTCTTGTTTTCACTTCACTTTCTTTGCACTTGCCATTTAGACAACATTAAATTGACAAGGTAGCCATTTCATTCACCAACTTCTCTTAATCAATGCCATAAGGCCCATAACAACATCAAGTACGTGAAAAATCATTAATGGGAAACAACACAAAACCAGTATTCATAAGCTCCTGACGTCATAACAAAGAAACCATCAATTCAAATTACAGTAACCACATTTATTCTTAAAACATAACGAAACTGTACAATTAAGCCAGAAACAAAAAATCCAACTTACAAAACAATGCCATAATAACATCAAGTTCATCAAAAACTATTAATTTAATACAATACAAAACCACAATTCATAAGTTCACGTCATTCTCCACAATCACGATATATCCATACCAATTAATGCAATATCAAATAAACCATCAATTTAATTAACAATAACCACATTTAATCTTACTACCTATTTCCAAAATCCAACACCATATAACTTAAATTAACGGTATAACAAATAAGGGTTTGGCTACCTTATTGATCGAGTAAGGTTACCCATCTAACAACCCTTTGATTGTTATTAATGATCACCCTTACAACCAATCCAAGGTTCATTATTGGGTAATATTACCCAACCAATAAGGTAGTCAAACCCGACAAATAAACCGTTCAGTTAAATTATAGTAACCAAATTTAACCTTACCACCTAATTTTAAACATAATGCGTATCCATATCCATAGAAAAAGGTATTGAACTGTATACCTTGCTAAGCATGACAACAAGAAAACCATCCTCAGAGACTTTGTTGTCAGCAAGAGTGGTCTCATCTTTCAAGACCTTACCATTGTGAATCAACAGCTGCTGCCCACATGGGTAATTGTCTTTTCCCTGCACATCTTCTATGTTCTTCTTCACTGCCATCACCTTTTAATACAAACACACACGAACCCACATGAATTCACTGAGACCCCATTTGCACAAATCCATTCAACAAAAGAGAACAAAAAAAAAAAAAAACTGACCGTGTCGCCGGGCTGAACCCTAATCTCGAAATGGCTGCCTTTGAGAGTTTTTACAGTCAGCTTCATCACGGCCAATTGGGGGATCGAAACGACTGCGTTTTAAAATTGATTGTAAGAGAGACAGAGCCCTAGAAAAAGCACAAGAAGAGAGTGTGTTGGGTGGTTTTTATTTCTCTGCGGGGGCGTCGCAACTCGCAATCGCAAAACAACCAGTGAAGAAAGCTCTTTTTCCAAAGTTTTGTTTGCCTTTGACATTAGTAACTAAAAAAATAATATTTCAAAAAACAATAGGGATTAAAGTGAAATTTTTCCTTAATATACAGGGTTTGACCACCTTACTCGTTAGATAATTTTATTATCAATACCAATATTTGGATTTATTATAAAGATGGTTATTAAAAAAATATTTAAGGTTTATTATTCATAAATAAAGATATCCACCTAACAAAATAGTCAAATCTAATAAAATCGATTTTTTTTTTTATATTTTGCTATTATACAAGTCTTAAATTTCTTTTTTTATATTACATATCTTGATACTAGGTCATATGTCTATAGAGACCTACAGATAAAATTTGTTTAGTAAGTGACCTGAAAATCTATTCCTACAAGCAGGAGTGGGCACTCACAAACAAATTGAAAAATTGTCATGTATTATGGCTCTAGATAAGATTCAAACCATGACTACAAAGGCAGGTCGGGTGTGCAGTTTCCATTAATGCATCCCACTGTCCTCTACAGAAGTCTCAATTCAAAAAGTCTAATAAATTTTAATTTTGCATGTCTATTTATAATTCGAGTAATCATTACATTTTTATTCACTTCATATTGCATGATTAGTGAAATTTATAATGGATTTTTTTTTTTATATTATAAGGTTAGGTGTTCGAGTTGTACATGTATTGTTTAATTTTCAAAAGTCTTGGTAGGACAACCATTAGTGTAAACCCCTAGTCTCGACTTATGAATTCCTAATGTTAAAAGCTAGATTAGGGAGATAATATAAATCCCTACATTTAATTAATTGGATTTCATGGCCTCAGAAAATTATTAATTTGAGAGTACAATGAAATTCGTCGAACATAAAAAGTTAAAATATCGTTTCAATAAAAATCCAAGTTAAGAAATTGAAGATTTTAGTCAATGATAATTGAATTAAAATTTAATTAAAAAGAGGGAGTCAAGTGATCAATAAGACAAACTTGACGATCAAAAGCGAATTCTAACGAGACGAATAATTAAATCAAATGATGAAAGCTAAATTGGAAACAAATATGGATGGGCAAATATGAAAAACAAAGAAAAGAGAGGAGATTGAAATGAAATTAAAAAGAGTTGGGGCATGATGCAATTAATAGAAGTGGCTCTAGTATAAATATAACCCTTGGGCTGAAATTTTTTTTAGAAAAATAAGAAGCATTCGGTCGAGAGATCACTAGAGCCCGTGAGAAGCAAATCGCGAAACTGCTGGAATCATGAGAAGAAGAAAGGAGATTGTCCAGCCGTGAGCCAAAGAGAAGAAGAAAGAACCAAGAAGGGAGATGAAATCAGCAACGAAGATGCTAGAGTGATTGCTGGTCGTGTAGAAACGTAACAAAACAGCTCACGCGTGAAAGGAGAAAAGCGATAGCTGCTGGTCGCGAGTCCAAGCAGAACAGCAAAGGGTGAGAGAAAGGCACGACTTGCAGCAGAACAAGAGCCAAAGCTGGTCCACCGTGAGTCCAAGGAAGCAGCAAGAGCTGCCGTGTGACACCGAAAACGAAAACAGAAGGAGACGCGAGCGGAAATGGAACAGACTTGATAGCAACACGAAGAAATTGCAGGGGCTGGTCGGCCAGGAAAGAAAAGAGAAGAAAGCCCCATCCAAGCTGCCCTCCAACTTCTAAACCCTCCCTCTAAGGTCTCTTGCAAGCTATCCAAACTCTCTAAACAAGGATTAAGTGACGAGCGAGTGAGCGGCGTCCAGGAGCCTCGTCGAGACGCTTGACGCGGAGTGGCGCAGCTTCGAGGTAAGTGGTTCGCCACTTAAGATCTTTTCCAATTTCATATCAATTCTTGATTTTAGTAATGAATATGGTAGTTAAGTAATAAAAGAAAATGAAAATGATCTTCAATATCAAGTTAAAGTTTGAGTATATAGGTTCATATGGAACCTATATAGAAATAGAAATTGATACTAAGTTGTATTTAAAAAGAATGAAATGAAAAAAGTGTTGAGAGGTTTTAAAACTAAAGAGTTTTGTGCTTTGGCACCAAATAAGTCTAATGGAAAAACTCATGTGTATACCTTAAAAGTTTATGAAAGTTAGCGTTGCGTGACGATGCAGAGAATTCCGTCCGTAGTTTCTCAGATTATAGAAAAGTTTAGCACTACGTTGCGATGCAGACAATTCCGTAACATAGTTGGTTAGTTGATAGTTAGCGCTACGAAGCGATGCAGTAAATTCCGCTCGTAGTCGCCTAGAGTTTTAGCACTACACTTGCGATGCAGAAAATCTCGCATTGTAGTTGCTCAGTGATAAGATTTAGCGCCCTACGTACGATGCAGTAAATTACGTAACGTAGTGGTTGAGATACATTAGTAAGCTTCACATTGGCGTTAGTTATAATCGTCCGTGATGGTTAGAATGAGTCAAGGATATATATGAGGGTTTTGAAAGAAATCTTAAAACTTGAATAATTGGTGCATCGTTATATTAGCATATGTGATATTACATTTCTCCATTGCACTAACATGTTTGCTAATTGTGTAGCCTGTTTACATTTTGTTAAAAAACTACCGCGGGCCATAAGACGATCTCTTGTTTTGCATATATATATATATATATATAGGTGGGCGATCGCGCATGACACTTGTATATATTTGCGTATATGTATTTAATCGATTATATTTTGAATTGTAATGATATTGAGATTGTAAAATTGTAAATATTCATGCATTTTATATATACAATGCATATGTGCATATTATAGATTTGAGTTCATGTTTACTTGTGATGAAAATGTGATGATGAACATTGTTTGTGGATAACGAAGTTGGGAGGAAATTGGGATATAGTCGAAGTGTTTGTTTAATAGCAGGTCAATTTTGGTTTTTATCAAAAATGCAGTCGTTATGCTGCCAAAAATTTTATAAAAGTATTTGAAATGAGAATAAAGAAAAAATTTTATCACTCCCAACCAGTTAAAGAAAAATAAAATCACTAAGTTTTAAACGAATAAACCGGAATAGAAAGTTAGGGTTCGCTTCTCAGATTTCTTCGATCCGACGAGTCGGGTTCGATGAGTTCGTTGAAGTGCCCTACAGGATCCTCCAGACAAGAGCCTAGATAAGGTCTGAGAAGGGTCCTGTCAATTAACATCATATTTCCATATAATTATTCCAAAAATAAATGAATTTCAATTTTTTTGTATTTTACATTTAAGAAATTGAACTTTTTTTTAACAATAATTTACCGGAATCCATGTCAAATGCTCTATGTAGAATATAGGAATCCATGTCCAATTCTCTATCTATCACATGTATTAGACAACTATGGTAGTATTTGGGTGTATTCAATTTAAGATGTATATGGTTTACAATAAAATCTATATACATTCAATCTATATATATATATATAATATATTTATATTTATGTGTATTCAATTCAGATTTATATGAAATCTAATTGAAGTCTAGATATATTAAATAAATCATTGACTTTATAAATTTTACTTAAGTGATGAAATTTATTGGATTTGGAAGGATTTTAAAGTAAATAAACAAATTTATAGCAGCTCATGCTCTTCTTCCACATAATTTATTAGATCACAATTAGAACTCTAAGAGAGTAAATATAGAATATGTGAATTCTATTAATTTCATCAAAATTTATCATTTAAAAAAAGTTCATTAAACTTAAACAAAATTTTAAATGGAGTACACCCATAGGCTTTTGAAGTCAAAAATATATCTATTTACAAATGACTTCTAAAACTAACAAACGATCCTTATAAAGTTTAGGAAAAACTTTAATTAGTCTCTAAATTTTGATGTAGTCTCTACCTTTTAAATCTATTTGCTTAAGCATCTCTTGTGGTTCTTAAACTATTAGAAAACTCTTTATTTTAGTCTCTGATATCAAATTTTTGTTAACTGACCAGACAAAAAGAGCAAAAAAACACTATTACATTATGAGGGAAAATTTTAATTTTGTCCCTAAATTTTGTTTTTGCCTTTATTTTTCAAACTTATTTGCTTAAATGTCTCCCATGATCCCTAAATTATTAAAAAATTCATCAATTTAGTCTTTAACATTAGTCAATTGTTTGTCAAACTTAATGTTTTAGAGGTAATTTAGTCTTTAACGTAAGAAAACTCTTTATTTTAGTCCCTAATATCAATTTTTTTTTTAATTGACCAGACAAAAAGAGCAAAAAAAACTATTACCCTTTTAAGGGAAAATTTTAATTTAGTCCCTAAATTTTGGTTTTATCTCTATTTTTAAAACTTATTTGCTTAAATGTCTCACATGATCCCTAAATTATTAGAAAATTCATCAATTTAGTTTTTAACATTAGTCAATTATTAGTCAAACATAATGTTTTAGAGGTAATTTTATCTTTACACATCTTTACGTTACATGTCAACACCGAAAATTTAAAAAACTAAAATATATAATTATTTTCTTTTCAATTAGGATTAAAATATCTACATTTAAATATTAAAAAATTCATTTAATAAAAATGAATTTTCAAAAAAAAAAAACTCCTAATTCTAGATCCCCAATTCATCTTTAACCTAATCGCAATTGGTTCTTATTGTACTTGTAGTGGTATGTGTTTGTGGCAAAGCCGGACTCATCTTTGGGTCAACATCTCTTATTTGTTAGATGATTGTGGTGAACCAATTTTTTCTTTTTTTTTTCTTTTTTAGTAGGTGACCCTAGATCATCACAATTTGAGCTTTCAATCAAGAAACCCAAAGCTGAAGGAGCAATGTACCAATTGGGGCTACTCGAAGCCAGTGGTTGCCTTGGACATGCTCTAAAACATGGCGTTTGTTATGGTCTTTATTGTGATGTTAATGGTCACCCTCAATTAGAAACCCAACAGCCCCATTAAGTCATGGATCTACAGGTATGGCTGTAGTGTTTGGTGCATACGGTGTTGGTATGGTTTAAGTATAAGAAGAGGAATGCTAGTAGGGCTAGAGATGAGGAAATGAGTGGTGATATTGGACACCTGAATAACGAAAGCAAAGAGGATGAGGATGAGGACAATGCTAATACAAAAATCTGGGTGAAGACGATGAAGATCTGGGTGAGGCTAGTCGAGATCTACATTTGAATTCATATCTTCAACATTTGGTAAAACCAAAATCTTCATCTGGTAGAACCAATTACCTTTTTTTCTTTTTCCATTTATTTTTTCAATTTTTTTTTTTCAAATTGTTTATTAAGATTTTCATTGGCTTTGGGTATGACTACTACTGATAATATGAAAGATGATCTCTAGATCTTCATCATTATAAAGATCCAAAAATGTTCATCTCTTGATGAATGAAGATGAGATCTCCACCCTCCCTCAAAAAATTGATGACAGTGCAAATCCCATCCATATGGGATATGTATCCTTTCATTTTTTTTGTTTTAATTTTAAGTTCATTTTTTAAATTTTAAATTTTTTATTTTTAAAAATCCATCTTATTGTCCATCTTTGAGATGGACACCTCGTATTCATTTAAAATTTTTTATATTTAAAATTATCTTTTAATTATTTTTAAATTTCAAAATTATTTAATTTTAAATTATTTTTAACTTATGAAAAAAATATTTTATTTTATATTTTACGAGTTTATAATTTTTGATTTATAAACTAGTGATATGTCAATTTGTGATTCGTCGGAAATTGCTTTTTTATTTTGGTATTAAATTTTGATGATACTTGTTTAATCTCTTTTGTTGACAGGTTAAGGTTATATTGGTAAACTGTAATCAATTTTTTTTTCTAGTAATTTTTTGTTTAAAAGGGTAATAGTGTCTTTTTGCCTTTCTCTCACAATCAACTAATAGAAATTTGATGTTAGAAGGGTATTCTAATAATTTAAAGACCATGGGTGGCATTTAGGCAAACATATTGAAAAAGTGGATATAATGCCAACATTTGGGTCTAATTGAAGGTTTTATTAATCCTAATTGAAAACGAAATATTTATATATATTTTTAATTTCTTAATTTTTTGGTGTTGACATGTGGCGTAAAGATGTCTAAAGATGAAATTACTCCTAAAACATTAAGGTTGACTAACAACAGACAAATATTAGGGTTTAAATTGATTAAGTTTTATGATATTTATTTAGGGAACATAGGAGTCATTTAAGCAAACATGCTTAAAAAATAGAGATAACATCAAAATTTAGGCACTAAATTGACTCTTTTCCTAAAGCTTATTGTGCATCTCCCCTCTTTTGATTAGAAGAATTCAAGTTATATCTAATTATAATGTACAAGCGTGAAAACTTCTCTAGATTTATGCGTATAGTTATCTCATCGTTTGTAAGAAATGATATTGAGTTAGAATATTTACTTTTGTTTATATAGGCAAATAAGATTATGCTTCTTTATAGAACTGCTATGGTTCTTGATTTGTTTATAAGCTATAACCACATCGAACTATATTATCTTCTATGTATTTAATCTAGGAAATATGTCATAAGTTTATGCTACTACGTACAATCAATATAGTTGTTGATTCGTGTTACATGGTGTTATGCAAATTTTAGTATTGGTAAGTATACGACTCTATTGTAGAATAAATTACGTAAGTACGAGATCGATCCCATGGAGATTAATAAAATATTAATCTAATTTCAAATTAAATTCAATTTTAATCTAATTAACAGAATTTAAAAATTGAAACTTAACTAAAACTACAAAAGCAAATAAAATTCAAAATTAATGGGACATAATTAATTTGTAAAACTGAAGCAATGGAGGAAAAAAAAACTTAGGTTTAGAATCTACGGTTATTAATTTGTAATATTTTATTATTCAAAATATTATTCTCAAAATTAAAGAAATAACCTATAAATTAATATGTTATTTTTTCGAAATTTATCAGTTAAGTTTCAAAATTAAATCTTTTGTAAATGCTTGCTTCTAGATTTGAAATTTATTAAATCTAATAACTACATGTATCCAAGTTTGAAAAACATATAAAAAAACATGTTATTTATAAACATTTTCAATCTAAAGCCAAATTAATAAAATAATTTTGTAATGAGCAAAAATACATAACATTCATTATAAAACAATTTTATTTTACCGATTGATGAAAGTAAGAATTATTTAAACATTCGTACCAAAATTGAGAATATCCACTGCTGCTCATGTTTTTCTGCTCTAAACTGTTATCATGTTTCACTGCCAGCTGCCTCTTTTATAACCACAAAAACCTCTTTTAAGCTTTTTCCTTTTTTATTTTAATTTTATCTTTCCGTTTTTTTCTTCCTTGTCTCAACAAATTTTGCTGATTGCTTGACATATGTTTTGGGCCTTTTAACCTTGAGTCCTAGTTTTCGATCTTGAATTGAGCTTGAACTTAGAATCTTCAAAAGTGGCGAAATTGCCAACCCATAAAAATTATATGTTAAATAAACAACATTACCATTGATTAAAATTACTAAAATGATATATATTTTATAAATTATTAATTAAAATATTAAATAATAAAATAGAGAGAGTGTGTAAGCGTCTTCAAGATTCACTTCCAAACTCGGCTTCTTCTCGAATCCTTCAACACCTCATTTACAGTCATAACCAGTTTCAAGCCCAAGTCTCCGTTGCCGCACCACCACCACTTCCTCCGTACCCAACAGTCCCAAGCTCCATTACAAAACTAGCATCCCTAAAAAGCAAGGACTAACAATATTTTGAGACTTTTCAACTTGTCGAATCCACCTTCTCCCAATTCCCAAATCACCTTCCTGCTTCTCTCTTCTCGAAGCCAGCCTACGTTTCTCCTAAGTAAGTTTGGCTTTAATTATCATTCCATAATTAGAATGCTAATTTTTGATGAATTTTTTCTGATTGTGATTGTGAATGAGCAGATTAGAAGTGGAATATGTGTAAAGAGCGTGAAAACAAGACAAGAAACTGCCATATTCACAGCAGAATGCTCTCATGCGTTTCACTTCCCTTGCATCGCCCCCCACGTTAAAAAGAACAGATTTTTAACATGCCCTGTTTCCGCTTCTCAATGGAACCCACTCCCAATTTGGTCTCACCAACAAAACCACAACCACCACCAACCAAACAAGACTTTTTCGAGTCTACAGTGACGATGACGAGCCTTGGTCACTCCAATCTCTCTTGGATATTGCTCGTCAGTAAATAACAAAATAACTATTGATGCAGTATATTTATAAAAATATATATAATAAAATTAATAAAAAAAATGATAGTTTGGATATTCAATAAGGTTTAAAGATAAATTAAAAAACTTTAAATTATTATTAGGTGTGCAAACAAAAAGGGTATACATATCATTTTTGAGAGGTGGAAATATTATCATTCAATTGACTTAGATTTTGATTTGACAAAAATTATAATTTGCTTTCATTTAATATACAAATTTTCTTTACTCTTGTTTCACAAAAAACGCAACTAATTAAAATTAAACTAACACAAAGTTGGGCTCATAAATCTATATCTAGAGATAATAAATGTATATAAATTATGCTCATCAAATATCTCCAAACCTAGATTTTGTTTGTTCTAAAGCAGGAGGAAAAATAAAATACCAAAATCCTAACTAAACACTTCTGTAAGTTAAAATGGTTGCATTTATTGTATGTAATAAGTCTTTAAACCTATAGATGTCACTAGTTGAAAGAGTTATCTTATGAGGGTTTACTAGTGACAAACCCACAAATGTCATAATGCAAAACTCAAAAATTAAGTGAAAAATGAAGAAAATGAAATAAAAACATGATTTTTTTTTCTTTTTCCATCAAATTGGTAAGAACAATCAAATCAAATGTTAGACATCATCCACAAGTTACAAAGATATCAACTTCCATGTAGTAAATATATCTGTGCTAATAAGACTCATGCAAAAGCGTCAATTATCAAGGATATTTCAATCAAATCATCTTCAGAAGACATGTCACTACAGACCTAGACATCTTGCATGATATTAGTGATTGTTATACTGGGAAAGAAAATAATCCTATAGATGTATGTAATAAGTCTTTAAACCTATAGATGTCACTAGTTGAAAGAGTTGTCTTTTGAGGGTTTACTAGTGACAAACCCACAAATGTCGTAATGCAAAACTCAAATATAAAATAAAAAATTAAGTGAAAAATGAAGAAAATAATCCTCAATAAATAATTGATGTCACCCACTAATATATGGAAGAGTGAGTTTAAATAAAATCTGAATAATAATGTCTCACACTCTCACTCAAAAAATAAAAAATATACGCCCACAACTTCAAAAAGAATAAAAGAATGATCTTGCAAGTATAATCAACCAAAACTTTTTTTTTGCCACATTAAAAAAAAAAACATATAACAACGCCCAAACAATTCACATCACTAGCTACCATTTCAAACTGCGATCTCTAGAATTAAGAACTTTCTTTAGGGATGTAATGTAGACTAGGGACATGGTTAACAAAGAATGAGATATATTAATATGCAAAGAATGTTTAAGAAAAATAGAGTTTTTCCATGAATTCAAGGTATATTATATTTCTTTTTTATTTCTCTATTTTTATTTGCTTTTGCATTTTTTTTTTATTTTCACTTTTTTTTTTGAAATACTTGAAATTTTTTTCTTTCTTATTTTTTGAAATATGAACACCTTTTTCTTTATAAACAACAACTCTATGTCCTCAAACATTAATGGGTATGGGAAACATGTAAAGTTGCAAAAAAATACTCCAGATTTAGAGTAAGGAAGATGTTTGGACTTTGGCTACCAAGAAAAATAATCTCATTAAAAGCCTCAAAATGGTTAACTAGAGAAAATATATAATAATGGGTGGATAGAAAGCTCATACAATATAAACTTGGCCTAACTATCGTTTTCAAGCGATCAAAATAATCATCTATGTACACTAATTCAGTGAACTTTCAAATGTAGTAATCTTTTTTATTATTATTGCCATTATTTTTTATTGTTTTCAAGTAATGGTTGACTATCAAAATCAAAATATAGAGATCATAACAAAAACTATCAATAATGAAGCTATACAACCAATAATGGGTGCAATATGGGATCTCTCCAAGAAAAACATAGGCTCAAAAACTCACTTAGATAAACAAAATTCTTCGACATGTCAAATGTGCAATGAAAGGATTTGACCATCTAGAACGCAACTTGCCAGGAAATAGATGCAAATAAGATCTATATAACATGCCTTTTTGACCAAGTGAAAAGAATTTCCTAAGAATATTCCTATGATGAAAATTTTTCATACAATTCTTTTAATTTTAACACAATCATAAGCATCATTCCTTATCTCTTCTAACTCATTAAGTTGTAGTCTCCTACGATTACCTATTTTATCAAGATCAAAATTCAATTTTTTAATGGCCAAATAAACTCTATATTCCAACTCTATAGGTAAGTGACATGTCTTGCCATAAATAAGTTAATGAGGAGACATTCTAATAGGGGTTTTGAAACTAGTATAGTAAGTCTATAATGCATCACAAAGTTTCAAAAACCAACCTTTTCTAGTTAGGTTAACCGTTTTTTCAAAAATATTTTTAATCCCCTTATTAAAAATCTCAATTTTTCCACTTGTTTATGGATGGTACAATGTTGCAACATTATGTGTAATACCATATTTTTTCATTAATTATTCATAAAGACTATTACAAAAGTGTTTTTCCATCACTAATTATTTGCATGAGGTGTACCAAAACGAGAAAATATGTTTTCTTTCCAATGACGTTGTCAAGACTCGCCGCATAGAGCTTTCTGTGAATGACATTGTTGAGCCAAACCCTATAGAGCTTAAAATTAACGAGCTATCATCATCTATGTTCACAACCTCGATGTTCTTCAACATGGTCCTATTAAGTATTGTTAGTGCACATGTGTGTGGTGCACTTAGTAGTTGGCATTTTATAGCAATGTGAGTTGATATTCTGACAATTACTGTTGAGCTTATGGCATTGAGTTCTTATATAGTTCACATCTATGGCTTTGAGGTTCATTGTACGACTATGATAATTGATTTTACATATATAACAAAACTTATGGATAATATGTGTTTTTATAGAATGCAACATGTTTCCATTTTGTGTTGTTGTTGTATGAGTTATAATATGCAGGTCAATGTTGCAACATCAGTTTAGATGTTATAACAAATTTTTCCTGATAATTCACAGTACAGGTTTTCTAAATAATTTACTTTATTTATATTTTTATAATTCTTATTTGACATACTGAGTGATTATATGATTATTCATTATTGTTATTTTCATAAATAAAGTACATAATTTCCTTATAGCATTGAATTAAAAGTAATATCTTTATTTAAGGAAATTTTTTTATTATTGACTTGTTAAACTTGTTTATCTATATTTCCATGGTTATGGAAAGTATTTTATCTATTAACCAATTTGTTGTTTTGTAGGAAACTTATTTTATTAACTAGTTTATAGCTTTGGAAGAGTAAGGATATTTTTCCTTTTACATTCGGTTAATGGAGACAAAATAAGGAAGTTTCATTTTTTGATTTGATTTTCATTAATACAAATTTTATTTTTGTCAACTTGTTTTTAAAATTAACTTGTAGGTTATTTTTCTTGATAGAAAAGTATATGGTGCATTCAAGTATATAAGAGGCAAAGAATAAAGGTTGCAATGTGGAATTAAATGGATTTTTGTGTGTGTAAGCTACGCGATACAAGTGCAGAATTGTGAGAGTACTTGCAGTGTATTTGTATGCAATTTAGAGTATAAAACATGAGAGAGTTTATCTTACAAAGTGTGTGTATTGGTGACTTAGAAATTGTCGACTCTAGGTAATTTATTTATAAGGTTTTCATGAATGGAAACAATGCATATATATTGAGAGATTGAGTAATATTCATTGTAACATTTAGAGAGGTTTGTTCTCTAAGTTTGTTGTATTGGATTTAGGCTTATGAGACTGTTGAGTCTAGAGTAATTACTTATTAGGATAACAAGATATTTAGCCACAGAGAGAGAAGACAGACTTACAGGTTAAAAGGAGTTCAAGCTGTTGTCACCTATGAAGGCAATGGGAGCTTTCTGAAACAATATTGATGGACGTGTACTTCATCTTGCATCAATTCTAAAAGAAAGTCTTAGGTTGGATAAGACAAATAGGTTGTACTTGTATGTTTATTAATAGTTGATTTCTTTGGGCAAGGCTTCGTGAATGTAAGGTAACACTGAACCACATAAAAAATATTCTTGTGCTAAGTTTTCTTTATTGCTATTTATTATTTCCGTATTACAACATACAGTTTACTTGTTATGACATATAACTAAAGTTATAGTATAACATATTAAGTCATAACATTGTATTAATTCAACATAAGCAAAAATAGGTAGTCTAAAACAAACAAACAATTTCAACTGTAGTACGAAAAATCTAAAGTTAGTATCCTAATCTTAACTTTACTCTTGAGTTAATGAATTTGTCACAGTTAAAAGAGATAGTTAGAAAGTCATGCATAGAAACTGTTTCAAATAAATAATAATAACAATAATAATAAGAATAACTCAAAACAAATCAACTCGATGAATACTTACTAGATTTAGAAGATGCAAAGGAGGAAACATCAAAAGCCTACTTGCAAAAGGGGCATAAATGGCAACAAGAGAATATTAAGAGTAGGAAAGAAGAAAAGAAGAAAAGGACTTGAGAGAAAAGGAAAAATGAGTGAGTGAGTTGAAAGCGATTTGAGGCGGTAGAATATATAGGTTGGCATGAGCGGGGAAATCAAAATTTCAATATTTAAAACCTAGGGCCACATGTCATGCATGCATAGGTTTGAAACGGTTGAAGCAACTAAAAGGTCTCTATCATGATTAATTTGACAAACCGCCATTTGCAATTAATGAACACCTCTATTAACTCCTCTTGATTAACTGACAGACGTGTTCTGTATTCTAAGGAAGTGGACTTTAAAAACACATGTTCGTTCAACATTAGGAGAGTAATCTTGGATCTATATGCACAAACTAAAAGATAATATTAGACTAGAGAGCATTGGATGACATATTGGATCTATGGAATTGTTACTTTGAAGGAAGCAAGCTTTTTACACACTTCTCTAGTTGACAATCTCTATCAAAGGAGTAAATGACAAACTATAATAGGCAAAAGTAGCCTAACACGGGCTTGATAGATAGGTTACAGGTAAGACAAGAAATATTGGCCTAAGAGTTGAGCCAATATCCAATCCTGCCTAATTGAAACCTAAAGCCCCAGAGTCCACGACCAGTAATAATGCTCAGTTAAATCAAATCACTTTGATATGAAGATTGACCAAATTAATGAAGGTTGATTGAATAAATATGAAAGCAAGGATCAAGGGAATGGATTCCTTGATCTTAGTAATTGTTACAGCCTGACAATGATCTTCTTTCCTCTTATAAAAGGAGAGCAATAGATTTGGGGACGGAAGGGGGGGGGGGGGGGGGGGGGGGGGGGGGGGGGGGGGTGCATTGGGGTGGTAGGAAGGAAGGAACCATCTTGACCACTATACCATCACTCTGTCAAATTCTTCACAAACACTCAGCAAACATCACTGTCTGCTCTATCGCTCAACATCTTATTCTAACTTAGTAACCCTCTCTCTATCACTGTTTGAATGCCACACACTTAATCATTTGTCATACGCTATACACATAATCATTTTTCTATGCTCTTCTTTCTATATTTATACCTTTTATTACAGTTCTAACTTGAGTGTCATAATGCCTTTGGTCTACACAAATCAAATGTCAAGGTAACTCGTTTGTTTCATTGATTTTTTTTGCAAGTTGCTAGATCCTAAGAGGTTGATTATAGAGCTAAGATATTGCATTAGCAACGGTAAAAATTAACCCATTACAATGGTCCAATTACGATAATTGAAATGTTTAATTGGGCAATTGTTTAAAAAAATTTTGTTTATGATAGTTAGATTCTTTCAACCACAAATATCGACATAGAAGCTTTCAAATGTAGTATCCCACGTATCCCGAAATGATCAATGATATTGTTATGGAGATGATGGAAGATAGTATTGTTTTATTCAAATTCCACTCCAAGTATAATCTTCAAATTGTTAGTTAGAGGTGGACATTCTATGATAAATGGTTTGTAAAGAATCAACTTGAATGAAGTTTGACAAAACATCTTTTTGGATTCAGATACGTAATGTTCCCTAATTTGTATGACTAAGTTGGCCTTTTCCTTGGTAGTATGGTCAATAAGGTCAAAAGGATGGATTGTGGCAATAATAAGGATTGCTTCGTAGATTTATCCAACTATAAAGTCAAAAATGGATATTTTGAAATCACTGATTAGAGAGTTGAAACTTTTAAATTCTATAAAAATCATTGAAAGTTGAGATTGAATACACCCCGCTTAGAGTTCAACTTGGTAAGTTTGATGAGGAAACAACAGTTTTGCTTCATCCCACTTCATGATTTAAATTTCTATTGTTTATCAAATGAGGTTGGCATTAAACTAGAAAATGATGGTGTTGATGATGTTGGGATTTTTTTTATAATTTTTTGTGATAGATTTACATATTAAATGATAATTATATTATAAGCTATCTATTTTAATAAGGTCAGATAAGTTTTATATTAATTGGGCTCTAGAGACATTTATTTGGTATGAGCTTTGCAGAAATCCAATACTGATTAAATTAAGGTTAATGAGATTCTAATTTAAATTAGTATATAAAGAGACATTATAAGGGTTGTGGTCTCCAAATCAAATCAGTATACGTAAAAGAATTTTGCTCTTCTTCTCCTTCTCCATTCAAGAATTAAATCATAGAGCATATTAAAGAGATTTGATGTTGGAAGACTCCATCTTTCACTAGTTTTCTAACATGGATTTAGATATGTCTTTTCTATAATAATTCTTAATGATTTACTATGAAATTCTAGTTTTTCATGATGGTTTTTGTCGACATTGGATTTCAGTCGACGAGTAATCAATACCCAATACCTGCAATCAATGTGAGAAAGCATAAATACCAAAAAAGAACAAAGTCAAGAACCGATAATCAAATAAGGGACACAAAACTTTTACATGGTTCGGCAATAATAGACTTACGTCCACGACTGTCTATCTCTCAAATTCTGCAGAGTGACAGTATATTATTAAGTATTTTCCCTCCTCCTGTTACAATGATTTTAATCCCTATTTATAGGGAAAGAGGCGTTACAATTCTAGTTGCAGCAAATCAGGAAAAGAATCCTGAATTAATTACATTCCCTAAATAATTGGGAAAAATAAGGAAAAGAATTATACATTAATTATACTTCCTAATATGTTTGGATAATATCAGGAAATTACTGTAATTATCTTGAGATAAGGTTGATTTGAATTTGAATTTAAATATATCTCCACATCTGATGAGGAAATCACGGTTTGACTGGGTAGTTGCCATATTCGGAGAGAGAATCATGGTTGAACTTGGTAACTGTCTGTTTCTGGAAGATACTGCATTTATTACGCTTTTGGACGAGCTGCTTTACTACGGCGGTCTCGAGCTCGAGCTCGCTAAGAGACGAGCTGTGCAAGAAGCGAGCTGCGACCTGGCTATGTTTATGGGTCTGTTGATGCTAGTTGGAGAATCTCTTTGAGCGAGCTGAAGAGCTTGCTGGGGTTAGAGTCAATACTGGGCCTCATCTGATGGGCTTTGACTAAGTTGACCTTATCAGGCCTTCTTATCGGGTCTTAAACGGACCCAAATTGGGCTTTTACCATCTCATTTAATGAGTCCGCAAAATACGTATAACAGTTTTCATCTAATAAAGTGTTATCTAACATATGCAAATAAAGAAAATGTTACAGGAAACAACTATGGAATTTAAGGATAATGTCAAAAATAAACTCTACTTGCAATTATGTGGAATAATTTAACAATTTCAGTGGAGCAAAATTAGGAATTTAACACAGGCTAAATAATAGAGAGTTCAATGGATTTCAATTTTCTTATATTTTACTTATAATTAATTAACTTGTTTTTCATGATTAATTGAAATCCAATTAATATCAACTGTTCTAGTCACTATATTAGAGGATACTATAACCACACGTTTTGTGTTTGAAGTCATAAATCTATATACAATTACTTATAAAATAAAAACATGTCATCAACCTCAGTAAAGTAGATTGTATATCTCCCCCTCCTTGATAAAAAGAACATGATAGTCTCATCTTACTTCTAAAAGTCTAAAAACATTTTCACTATTATCATGGACGATGATGAAAAAATTGCATGTCAAATAAGGTAAATAGATATGAAGTTAAAATAAACTTCTTTAATACAATTATCACTTATCAATGTCAAGTTGAAATAACCAAAAAAAAAAAAAAAGACATAGCAATATGACCATCTGTTTTCAGATAGTTTGTTAGACAGTCATTTCAATAAATCAATAGGTATTTAATTCTAATTTTTTTAAATCTCATTAAAAAAAAAAAAAAGAAACGTTGAATGAAAAAACATGAAAACATTAAATAAAATTATATAAAAGCATTATAAAATAATATTTAATTTGATTATCTATCAAATAATATTTATGTTATGTAGAAAAAAAGCAAATCTCTTGACGTTGATGATATGATACATTTTAAAATATATATATATATATATATACAACCTATGAGAGCGAGATGTTTTAAGTGTGAAAAGTTTTGTCCTTATTTGTTTGTAGCTATTTCTTCATTTGTAAAAATCAAAATGTGTTGTTTGTTATATGTTTGATCTAAACCACTAAGGTTTTGCCACTACATAATCAATATAAATATTGAACTATTAGTACCTTATCGAGCTATGCAATTTACCGTGTGCTTGATCTAGCAAATAAAATCAAGCTACTACGTACTATTAAATATGTAGTTACTAATCTGTCAAAAGCCATTAAATCTAATTCAATGGTTTAAGAAATCAAAATTTTTTGAAGTTCAATGACAATAAAAGGTGATGTTACTAATTCTCGATAATTTTGCAAAAACAACTAAAGAAAGTATTATATATACATTTTTTATAAAAACAAAATTGAGGCTAAAAAGTAGTAATCTTTATAGTTTATTAGCAAGTAACTATATAATATCTTATAAATTATTACAATCCTATAAAATAAGACAAACAAATGATATAAATCATTTTCATGAAAATATTATTGACACCATTTTAGTCATTCGTAAATGCATTTAACCATCATTTTGTTTTGAATTCATTAAAAATACTTTTGGTTGTTACATTAGAGTGGAACATCCAAGGCTTTCTGTGCTAAATCGAGTTTAAAAAATAATTAACTTAAATTAATAAACTAATTTTGGGACTCTTGTTATTTTGTGTTATTTTTACTCATTTGTGTTATTTATATTTGTTATTTTATTAGATTCTAAGACCAAATTTCGCCAGGAAGATGAAATATGACTGTTTTTACCAAATTTTTTGATCATTTTAAAAGAAAATTGAAGAGAAATTTAAAGTAGAATTAGTTATAAATTATTATCGAGATTCAAAAGAGCAATGAGTTTATTCTTTATTTATGAAGAATGATCTATTTCAATTATTAATTTACCTTTTATGATAAGATTAAATGATATCATAGTTAGTTTTTCAATGACATAATCTATTTAAAAATACTAGTAATTGGCGTGCACCAACTTAAATATTATTTTTGTAGCTAGGGTTTTGGCTTCATTGGTTAAGTGTCTTACCCCCCCTTGCCACAATGTACAAGTTCTATACTCAAAATAAACATCCCCCCACCATTAAATGTGTGGGTTCCTCCCTCTCTCCCCCACCTTGTATAGACCCTCCTCCTTATTTACATGTGAGATGCTTCCTCTCGTATGAGAGCTGCATTTTGAGTCGCGTTCTAGAGTTAAATCTCGTTTAGTTATGATTGATCATTGGATTTATATATTATTTTTGTTTTGACTTTCTAATCAAAATTCTAGTTCGGCCCTACTAATTAATGAATTTTGAAGTTGAGGCATTGAGAATTTCTTCAGCGTACGCAAGAATTTTAAGCTCTTACGCAAAGTAGCACCATTTGATTTGATGCTTATTTTGTTACCTGATGTGACTTTAAACCTAAGCAACTCACTTTATTATATTTAATTTCTCATGTGGACCTTGCTTTTGGAAATCAGTGCTTATTAGTTACTTATCACAAGTGTGATGATGTTAATCATATCATATCATGATTCCAACTTTAACATCAAAAACCCCTCTTTCAAAAAATAATAATAATAATAACAACAATAATAAAAAATAAAAACTCCCAAAAGGTTTCAGTTTCAACTTTGAGTGTTGAATTATAACATCATTTAAATGCATAATTGAAATAAAATTTATGTTGCAATTTTGCAAAATTACAAGTGCTTTTAAGTGTGCTCTCATATAAAGAAATTTTATTTTTTCATTTTAAAAAGATCTATAAAAAAAAATGCATTATATAAAACAAAATCAATAAAATAATACGTAATTTTAATACCTTTAATATGAACCAACGATTTCAAAAACTAATAAACGTGTTTTCATCCTTTTTATTTCATAAGTTATATTTATTTCTATTAAATATTACAAAATTTATTAAGTTACAATAACTTCAAATTTCGACTTAAATTTATGATTTTATTAATTATCCATATTGTTTTCGGTTGGAGAGTTATCATCTAATTTATTTACTTCTCCCCACTAATGGATTACAAAAAAATAAATATATGTTATAGTCACAAATCTACAACAAAATTTTAAATTAGTATAGATTGATTCAAAATTTTAATTATTAAAAACAATCTTTTGGTAATATCTAAAATAAATTATTGATATCTCTTGACTCTTGTTGTGGAAATAGATGTTTGAACTGCATATATAGCATTTAATTTCGATCTATCATATTAGACCTATCACAATTGATGTTAATGGATTTTCGGTTACGTTATAATTATGTATATATATTTGCACAAAAAGTGTAAAATATTGAAAAATCCTCTATGGCGCATTTTAAGTTGCCCTTTGTCCTATGCAAGATTTTCTCCTTCCAAACACCGGTTGGCAAATAAAGATTCTCTATTAGTCCTTTGTTGATGCTAAGCTTTTAATGAAAAAAATTTAATTTTGGATGTTGTCTTAGAAAGAAAAAATCTAACAATTTTGATCATCCACTTTTTTAAATACCGATGTGTCATTAGATTATCAAGTGATAAGAAAAAAAATGGTAGAAAACAAGATTCAAATTCAAACCAAATTATTTGATGTGTTAGCATTGAGCCAAGCACCATTTTCCAAATTTAATCACAATAAGTACTTGAATAAATCATAACAAATATCATAAAAAAATGTAAAAAATTATGTGTCAAATATATATTCTCGAAACATTTGATAATTGTAAAGAAATTTATTAAGGTTGTATTGAATGTAATTGAGTCAATGTGAAAATTTTTCTTCTTTATACAAAGATTCAAACATCCTACTATATATATATATATATATATATATATTTTCAAGAAAGTCCTAGTAAGTCATACTAGATAAATAAGTTGTGGCAAAATGTTAGAACTATTTAATGATATTAATCACTATATTCTATGCATAGGCAGAGACCTCACATTTGATTTACAAATCATAAATGCCCATAAACATATCACTTATTTAAAAGATAGTGCTTTTCTTTTACATTGATAAGAGGTTTATCAAAACCTATTAAATAAATCAATTTTCAAAAATTTATCGAAATTTACCAAAATCAATCATCAAAATACTTATAAAACATGTTTGGTGTGATTTGGACTCTAGTCACTATAATGAATGAAAAGGTTTACAACCACAACAGCAAATGATATATTATTTAAATAATACTATTCATTTGGTTTGTTTATTGAAGTCATATGAAAAAATTATCGTTGTCCTTCATTTACTTTTGAATAGAAATATTTTTTTTTTCCTCAAAATTGATCGAAAACTTTTTTTTTCTTGTTTTGATAAAATATAAAAGATTGTTTTGAATAATTTTAAGAAATTTTTTTCTCCAAAGATGAATTTCAACAACTCATAAGTTTTAATTAAAAAAAAAAGAGAAATTAAAAAAGAGTTCAGATTCTTGCATTAGGTGACTTTTACCATTTTTATGAAATCAAGTGGAACCTAAGCATAAAATGTAATATATGGTCAAGATTTGATATATATTTTTCTTCTAATCTAGTGACATCTAAATATAAAAGATTAACATATGCCCAAGATTTATTAATTGTTTTGTTCCTTGGCTGAGTAAGTGGACCATTCAAACTTAAAATATTCTTAACAAACATTTCAAGCAAAAGCAAACCAGGAAAGGATCTAAATTTATCCTCTCCATAAGTAGTGTTTAATTAATTCCCAAGTTATAAAATTACTTTTGCACTTTTGTCATACTTGTAAGAATTTCCAGAATTCTTCCATTATATATATATATATATATATATATATTTAAACGAAGATTTATAACATAATCACATATACATTTTTAAAATATACGACAGAATATATCATAATTAATCCTTTTTTTTTTTTTCCAAATTTACAAATTTTAGAAGGTTTCCCTAAAATTCATTAGAATAATTTTGCTAATATGTATATAAGGGGTGATATTTAATTTAAAGTTTATTGGAGTTTGATGAATTCTTTATTTGTTTTTAATGATAGATTGTGATGAAATTCACAAATTTTATAGAGTTTATATTGATTTTATTATAATTTTTTAAGAAAAGCAATGAAAATTTAAAGAGAATGGTAAGATTTGTTATATATATTTTGTAAAAATCATGTTAAAATCTATTACTTCAATGAAATATGTGAAGACAATGACTTTTTAAATACATTAAGATTTTAATGGATTCCATATAAATTTAGATTTAATACATCTAAATTTTAATAAATTTCATATAAACCTGGATATTGAATACATTTAAATTTGGAAGGATTTCATATAAATCAGGATTGAATACATCTAAATTTAAATGAAATCCATTTAAATCTATATTGAATATATCAAAAATTTTAAATATTTTAAATTTCAATAAATTTTAGATTGAATACACACCTTAAAATTTTTTATTCACATGTGCATAACAATTTACACCTTCTAAAGTATAGATTAGAATAAGTTTTTACATTAGTACAAATCTATTGGTCATGAACAAAAACATAACAAGAGAAACACTCATGTATTGTTGGTTGCAAAATTAACTAACAAATTTATTTAATCTTGCAAGTGCACAAATCTTTTGATTGAGTATAGCGATGAGCATGGGTCAATCTCTCAAGGAGTTATAACTTATTTTAACTATAAATTTATTTTAAAAATGAAATTAAAAACAAATAAATTAAATCAAAGGGTTTTCGAAATTAGGTTTAAGAACTTAAAGTTAAATTGCAATAGGAAAACTTAATTAAATAAGGAAAATCAATAGAGAATAACTTAATTAGGACATCATATTCACTATTAAACAATCTTTCAATTTATGAATAAATTAATGAAACACAATAATATTGATGCATGATGAATATATTCACGACAAGGTAATGATCATATTGAACGTCATATTGATTTTTTCTTAGATTGTATGTAAATCATATGACGTTTGTGTTGATATCTATATTCTTAATTATAACCTAACATAACATCTACTTAAATTTAATAATATAAACCCATTAAGAATTAGAAGAATATGAATGTTACATAAATTCTATAACATGAGATCTATCCTAAGTTTTTATGAATTAGTTCCCCTTCATTGGTTCGTAAGTAGTTGATTATTCCAAACAAAGAATATTTCTATTTAGCGTGCAATTTATATTTTTACAACATAATCATATAAACATGTCTGATGACTAGTCAAAGAAACAAAATAAATATGATACAATTAGCATGAAAACATTAATTTCATCATGTAATAATAAATAACTTCATTAAAAATAATAAATAGATTGAATTCATGTTTAGAACTTCAAGTTAGCTCTAATTAACAAAGAAATTAATCACTCATAGCTTTCAAATAAAGCATAAACAATAAAATTAACTAGAGAAGAAAGAAGAAACTGAAGCCTTGAATCCGCAGTAGCGCACGCCTGTGTCTTCGTTCTCTGATGTCTCTCAGTTGCTTGGTGAAAACACCTGTTTATAGGCATTCGAAGGCGGCTTCTATGCTGCATTTAATGCGTTACATGAAACAAGAAACTAGAATTTTTCAATGTTGCGACCCATGGTCGCGACTTGCGTTCAGCTCCTCCTCGTGACTCGTCGGTGGTGGGCGACAGTCGCTTGAAGCATGCCTGTGACTGGTACTTTTGGATGGTGGCTTGAATGCATGTGTTATGCTTGATTGTAGCCCCGATTTCTTTTCAAAAGAGTTTGATTCGATTGGTACATTGCTAAGTCAGCCCCTACAAATTTTCTGATTTCCTTTATGTTGCATTTAACTTCAAAAATCTACCAATTCCATCAGAACCTAATTTAATCCTCAAAAGCACAAAATAAATTAAAAATAACAATTTCACTTGAAAACATAACATAAATAATAGGTAAAATAGATATAAAATATTGATAATTATGGACCTAATATTTATACATTACATAATGAGTAATACTAGGTTTTCCAAAAATTTTGCTCAAATCTATACCAAAATAATGTGACACATAAATTGACAAAATCCTATTTATTAACACATTAGATCATTTCCAATACTTTGATGAATTGTGTTTTGAAAAAAAAAAAGGTAATGTCATTAATCAAAAGATTTGCTTTTTACATGATATAATTATTATTTGATAGACAATCAAATAGAAAAATTATTCTCTAATGCTTCCCTATATTTTCATTTAATGTCTCATGTATTTTTATTTAATGTTTTCATATTTTCCATTAATACTTTTTTTTTTAATTGATTAGATTTTAAAAATTAAATTTAAATAATTATTGATTTGTCGATATAGTTGTCTAACATACTATTTGACAACATGTTGATAATATTTATTTTTTACCTTATCACCTCAGCTCGATAATAATAAGTGATAATTGTATTGGAGTGGTTTATTTTAATTTAATATCTATTCATCTTATATGATATATAATTTTTTACAATTCATAAAAGATGTTTTTATTTTATGATTTATAAAATCTTACTAACTTATATGCTGTATCATTCAAGCAAAGATTTACATAAAATTATTGGGAAGCTTAGCATTACTCTATATAACATATTATTGGGAGAATGATTTAGATAAAATTTTTAGGAAATCTAGCATTATTTGAAAGTAATATATTCCGAAGGGTAGGAATGATTTTTTTGGACTGTACATGATAAGGTGGATTTAATTAAATTATGATGGACTTCTGAATATCAATATAATAATAATTAAAAAAAAAAGGCATAACATGAAAAGGAGAGGAAACAAGTGGCGGGATTTCTGGATACGAACGTCGAGGCATCCCAAATGAGCGGCGATCCGATAGGGTCGGTCGCGTTATGATATGATGTTGTTTTGTTTCACGAGAAAGCGGAGACAACAAACCACCTGCTTCTCCTTCTCATCATTTCCCTTTTCATGTGACTCCCCAACACAACACCCTCATCGTCATCACATATCCATTCTCTCTCTCTCTATTCATCTTCATCTTCATTCATCAATGGAGAAGAAAAAATACCCCATTGGCGCCGAGCATTACACCCTCTACGAGGAGGTCGGACAGGGCGTCAGCGCCTCCGTTCATCGCGCTCTTTGCATTCCTTTCAATGACATCGTTGCCATCAAGATTCTTGACTTCGAACGTGACAACTGTGATCTGGTTGGTCAGCCATGCATGATAATATATATATATATATATATATATATATTGTTAGGTTGAATGAGAGCTCTGTCAGTCTGCATGGTTTCTTCTGTATGTAACTTTTCGTTTTGTTTACACAGAATAACATTTCCCGGGAAGCGCAGATAATGCTCTTGGTTGACCATCCGAACGTTCTCAAATCGCACTGCTCCTTCGTTAGCGACCACAACTTGTGGGTTGTGATGCCCTTCATGTCCGGAGGCTCCTGCCTTCACATACTCAAGGCTGCATATCCTGACGGTTTCGAGGAGGTGGTTATAGCAACCATACTCCGTGAGGTTTTGAAAGCTTTAGAGTATCTTCATCATCATGGTCACATACACCGTGATGTCAAAGTGGGTAGTTTTTGCTGATTTCTCAATTATATGATGTATTATGTGTTTGTGTTTGTACGTTCATTAATCCAATTTATACATCAAAATAATATCTAAAGGTTTCAGGTAAGTGAGTCATAATTTTTACTCAACAAGCTTAGTGTTTGTTTTGAGACATTAAAATGTGTATGATGTGACCGACATCAAGTTGCATCATAAGGATGAGTTTATGTGACTGTTGAGCTACAACGACTAATGTTTTTGTTTGTTATAATTTCCATTTTTTCAAGTGGTGATTATAGGGATTATAACATATTGCTTAATTAGTACATGTTGGTGGCATACTCTGAGGCAACATCTTCCTGTCATACGCTCTTGAAAATGATTTTATTGAAATAGGCTATACGGTCCTGGCTTGAATTCGACATGTTTATTTGTTGTGGCCATATGGCATTGGGATACCTTAACTAACATAAACTTGCAAACTTATACTCTTTTGCAGTAGTAGGGGTAGGAGTAATGGCTTTAGTTAGCTAATGTACGGATAGACCTGTTTTCTGGTGTTTGCTTTCCATAATGTGTGTTAACATACAGTTTCCCAGCCTATAAAGCCTTGAAAAGTAACAGATTGGTGCCTAAAAAGGATTGTAAATTATTTGGTAGACAGGAGTTGAGAAGCACAAGTTTTAGGTCTGGCATATAGAGGCAAGTTCACACATAATATTGACAAGGGTATAACACAATTTTACATGCATAAACAGAGGACACATTTTATATATATTGTGGTGTTGCTGACTACCATTGGTTGCACACAAGCTTAATTGAGTTTGGTATTGTCAATTACGTTTTGTATTTTATATGCGGTATGAGTAATCTTTGGCTATCAGTTATTGCTGTCTATCTTATCCCGTGCCCCTTTGTGGCTTGGAAATTTTATGATTGATGCACATGCTGTGCAAATGGTGTAACTAAGTTAAGGGACTTTGATTTTTCTATGTTTACATTTTCTTTCTGGTGACATTTAGACTCTGTATTCTATGTGTAAGTAATTTTGTTTGGCTATTGGCCTTGCTATCTTGTTCTATGTATCAAATAGGCTGGGAATATTCTGATTGATGCGCGTGGTGCGATCAAGCTAGGAGATTTTGGTGTTTCTGCTTGCCTTTTCGATTCTGGTGATAGGCAACGTATGAGGAATACATTTGTGGGGACACCTTGCTGGTAAGAATTTGAGTGCTCAAACTCATTCCTTCAAGTTCCTTGTTTTGTTGTTTGTCTACATATGTTTATGTGCTGTACATTTTGGGATCCTTGCAGTGCCAAAAAGGAAAAGGGAAACATTGTAATTTATTGAGTTGTTAGGAATGGTGGTAGAGAGTAGTATACTTTTCAAACCTGAAACATATTTGGCTGACTTTGATGGGTCATCATGTGCTGTTAATTATCCTGCATTTAGTAATCAAAAGTTCTTTTGTTCTGTTTTGTAGGATGGCACCTGAGGTTATGGAGCAGTTGCACGGTTATGACTTCAAGTCAGTCTATTGTTTTCATAAAAATTTAACTTCATACTGACTAGGATGGCATGACGTTGATGTTTGTCTAACACCTTGTTGCAGGGCTGATATTTGGTCCTTTGGTATAACGGCATTAGAGCTTGCCCATGGTCATGCTCCTTTTTCAAAGTATCCTCCAATGAAGGTGCATATATTTATGATGCCAATGCTATTGTTTGGCTTATCTTCTTTTTCTTTTATCTCTGTAGAGAGCAATTGATTTAAAACCCCGAGCTCATCTAATACTTTTAGGTACTGCTTATGACCTTGCAAAATGCACCCCCTGGCCTTGATTACGAAAGAGATAAGAAGTTTTCTAAGGTATGCCGCAAAATTTGTTGTACACGACGACATTTTGGGTGTAATTATGTCACACAATGTGTTTAATTTGTTTAGCTCCTTTTTTTTTAGTCTTTTAAGCAGATGATTGCTAGTTGCTTGGTGAAAGATCCTTCAAAAAGGCCTTCTGCAAAGAAGTTGTTAAAGCATTCCTTCTTCAAGCAAGCAAGGTCAAATGATTATATCGCACGTACACTTCTGGAGGGGTTGCCTGCTCTTGGTGACCGTATCAAGGCATTGAAGGTTACTATGTTTGCCTTTTAGTGTATGATTGTTTCTACAGTTAGTCATTTACTGCCATCTCTATGTGTATTTTGTCCTTATGTTGTGTTTTCGACAACCGACAGAGAAAGGAAGAAGATATGCTTGCACAGAAGAAAATGCCTGATGGGCAAAAGGAGGAAATATCACAGGTTTGAACTGTCTTATTTTTCTGTGAATTTGATCATGCTAGATGGTCATGTTTTGACATTTTTTTTTTCTCTCCCTTCGTCTCCAAATTCCGATGTGTTCTTGTGATTCTGCTAAGCTTCAATTGCTTTCCATTTAGTGTCAGTGTTTACTTCACCAACACCAATTGCTTACACACTCACCAAATATGATGGAAAGATGAAATCTGATGAGAATAGAAAGTAAAAAAATGCTTAATCACAGCGTAACATGTCACTACAATACCAAATTCGCCCTTGGTTATTTTGCTTTTCTCTGTTCTCCTACAATTACCCGCTACTTGGAATTTGTTCTTAGTCTAGGAAGAAGCTGCATCCTTTTTGGCGATTTGTTTTAGCTTTTGGTTCTCTTTTAGACTTTGTTATTTACTGAGGTGTTTAAATTAGAATGATAAGCTCAATTTCACTGAGCTGTTTTTCGTCTGCCTTTATAGTTATCAAAAGTCCTATCTATCTGAAATTTTTATTGCTTTAATCTATATGGTCTTAACTTGTCAACCTCTTTTGACTTGTATCTAATTTAGATTTGCTAAGGCAAACGAAGATAAAATCCAAATTGCTTATAAATTGTCATGTTATGGTCTGACATGGGAATTAGAACCTCGTGCTTTCAGTGTCATGATACTATTTGAAATTGATATATGAATCATCTATGCATGTTATCTTGCTTTCTATATTGACTGCATCATCATTGTAGTCAAGAATATATATATATATATGTTACTGCTGCTGGATGCAATATTTCACTTCCAAACAGGCCTTTCTCTCTTCACCTGTTTTGATTTTACATGTCATAAATAGCTGTCTCTAATACTTTCGTATGGTCGTTTGTAGAATGAATATAAACGAGGGATTAGTGGTTGGAACTTCAATCTTGAAGATGTGAAGGCTCAGGCTTCCCTGGTATATGTAGCATATTGCTTATGAATATTGTTTATCTAGCAATCTTGAACTTCCATCATGTTGTTTTGGTACTTATTATAACAGTAATGCTCTTTCAATCAGATTCATGATGAGGACCTTATATCTGATAGTAGTCAAGGAGGAAGTTCGAACAATTTGGCTGGGCTTGACGTGCAGGAAAAACAATTTGATTACCATGTTGCAGATATGGTATCTCAATATTCCTGTTTTGTGCCTTGCATTGGAGGATAGGCTTCCCTTATTTTCATGTCTTTGTTATGTTCACTATGTTTTATAGGTCCTTTATAGTTTCTAACAATTTGAAATTGCACAGGAAGATAATAATTCAATGCAAAGCAAAAGGGCTCATTCTCCATTAGTTGACTTGACAATAAATATTAACAAGTATGTCTTTTGATTTGGGCACCTACAGTTATATATGCTCATAATATATTGCCAGTTTGTATTTTAATCTCTTTTGTCATTGTTGATTCCTTTATCAAGGCCAAGAATTGGTAAATAGTCTGATTAAAATGATCTTTAACTTTCCAGAGACCGATTCGATGATGATTCGACCCTTGTGAGCCCATGTTATGACTTCCAAGCTTCACAGAATCCTTCACCTCGTCCTGTTGATCGTAATCAAGATAATATGGATGAAAAGTCTTCCATGGAGATTAGTTGCAAGCCTATGGAGGGTGTTGCTGCTTCTTTTAATCAAAGAAATGGAGATTCATCAGTTGACTCCATGCTACTAGAAGGTGCTCTCGCACAGATTAATAGGGAGAGGTTTGCCACTTAATCTACATGTTTCTTTCAGACATTTTGTTTCTTGAGACGCTGTCTTTGAATTGGCTAAGGGTACATTGGATAATAACTTAACCCCAAGTTTTTATGTTTAACCCCATCCCATTTGAGGGGAGGGGGGGTTGGGTGGGGGTGGTTGGAGTTTTTGACCTCCCTAAGCTAAACAAAAGTTGCTTACTCAAAATGACCAGAGATAGTTGTCATTTGAGATCCTAAAACCGATCGAAATCATGATCATGCTGATTTCGGATGTTAAAAATATTGAATTTGTATCAATTTAACATAATTTTGTGACATCACATGAGATGATTCAGATCAATAATACATAAAACTGTAGGGATAATAGTTCAATATATCAGTTACATTGATATTGAGTTGCTTTTGAATGGCTTGTAGTGTGGAAATTCAAACACCCATACTTATAGTGACCACAGCTAGAGATTAGGGAAATTAAGTTGATAGGCATTTTGTCAAAGGCATGACTTAGTATTTATAATGTGATCAGTGATATAGATGTTTAGATTCCAAAACTTTTCACTGTACCAACTTGATAAGGGAAAAAAAAAAAAAAAAGAAATAGTTAACTGATCATTGCTGGACAGCAAACTTCAATTAGCAAATTGAATTCATGTGCATGTATCCTGAATATTAGTATTAATATCAATCAGGTCTAGAAGTAACCCACTATGATATAAGTTTTACGGCAGACTAAATAAGTAAAAACCATTAGGACCTAACGAAAAGGTGTGAAGATATAAGTAAAAGTGTAACATAGTTTACAGAAATGTAGCATTTCGCAGATGATGACATTAAGTAGCAAAAGCAAAGGTAGAACTTGGTGAGACATGGTTAATGAATTATGTTTGGATTGATATAAGGGAAGGAAAAAGGAAGGTAGGTTGTACCTTGTAACCCATGGAATCCTGTTTTTCGATAATCGACATGAGAGAGGAAGGAAAGAATGAGGCTCACTGAAACGATCAATTTAAATTTCTGTCCTCATCTTATAAATCTTTACAAACATTGATGAAGATGTGCAGCTTAAACAAATAAGCTGTGATGGTTGACATATCATGGTTTTTTCCATTCAATCATTTTCTTGTCATGTGGATATTCATCACAATCCATTCTTGTTTTAAGACTGTGCTTTATGGGATTTTCAGTGATAAGTTGCCAAATCAGCCTCAAATTAATTCATGCTGCAATGCAGCAGCAGCAGCTTCCTCTGCAGGAGATGATGTACTTCCTGAAATGGCTTCAAAAGTGTCTAAATCATCAGGCAAGTGCTCATATTTTCCTTCCTTTCAAGTTTCTTTCATGTGAAGCAATCAATAGTTTCTAGAAATACGCTGATGATTTACTGCCATGATTTTTCAAGGCAAATTCTATGTTTCTATTTATTTCAAGTATTGTTGTGGCAGCAAACAGTGACGACCCTGATGAAAAAGCAAAGCCACCTGTTATTCAGCAAAGGGGACGTTTTAAGGTCACGTCTGAAAACATGTATATGGAAAAGGTGACTCACATTCTGGTCCTTATGTTTCCTTTGGCTTTTCAGAAAGGATATGAATTCATCTTCTCCTTTTCAGGTTGTCGCATCTCCTATACTGCAAAAGAGTCAAAGCATGCAGGTTGGTAATTCTGAGGTTAGCACAAATGTGCCGAAATACCTTTAGCTTGTCAATAATATAGCTTTCCCAGTGCTTCATCTATGGTTAGTTCACTTGCACTTTAAGAGAACTTCTGAAAAAATACTTAAGCTGTGTCAACTCTCTTCCTCCACAGAACATAAATAGAGACCTGTAGAGAAGTTCTGACTTGCTAGTAATTACCTGTTATATGACATGGTAGTCAATTGCTATTATCAAACAAAAATATTCTGAAAGTAATTGAGTTAGTATTTCTCCTTGCCTTAATGTTAATGTTGGACCTTTTATTTTAAGTATATCTTGTATTGCTATGTCTTAAGCTTGGTGCTTTCTGATTTATAAATAATACCCTTCATCGTTCTGAGATACTTCTTCTCTAGGGAATGTAGTATGGAAACCTTGAAATTTGTTCAGGGCAATGCTCTTGCTACGTATTTTCTTCCTTCTGACATCTTTTTCATATGTTGCATGACTTTGATTATACAAATCAATCAAGCTCTTCTGTCTAATCATCTTTCCGATAGAAAAGAAAAAAGTGTATCTGAGTAGTTTTCTCTTTTGCACACCTTGTCTGGATTAGGAACGTCTCTCAAAACTTCCTTTTTAGGATCATGCTTAGGTTTGAGAGCACACAATAGCTTCTATATAAGCAAAGAGTGTAAAAAGTTTCACCTTGTACTTCCTTCCTACGAACTCATTCCAGAGATATTTTACCTTTCTCATATGTGCAATCAGCATAATTCGATATAGCTGACTATAGGTTTCCTAAGGTGTGCACAGTCAATTGACACTCTCCACACAATGAAACTACAATTTTGTTTTTGAAAAGTGAACATGTTTAATGGTTTCACAGTTTGTTCTGTGTGAGAATGTAGTCTGAATAATTATAAATTCTAAATTATTATTTAAATTAATCACAGTAACATTTTTATTTTTATAAATTGGCACCTTAATTAATCTCATGCCAATGAGTTTGTGATTATGCTGTGGCAGGTTCCTCCTACTATTAATAAATCATTGTCATGGATATGTAATTCTTCATGTTGGGTTTAGGAAAGAAAGTCTAATTCAAGTTCTTTGGTGGTTAATAAATATTCTCTCTGTTGTATTCTGTCAAGGAAGTCATTTTCGATTTATAGTTACAGTCTTCATGCAGTTATTATGTTTCTTTTGTGATCAACTCGATGTCTGAATGTACCTTAACTATTTTATAGTTTTAAGGGAACACAAAATTTAAGATCAATTATCAACAATCATGATTTAGGCTTAGACACAAAAAGACGACATATACGTGAACCTGTTCTTAACAGGTTGTTTTAGAGTACTTATGCAACTATAGCATTTGACTACTAAATTTTATAAGATTTGATCCCTTCTCATTTAGACAGATGAACTGAATTTTTTTATATGACATTCAACAATACAAAGTGAAGAATTCCTTAAAGTGCTTAAAGTTGCCACGACATTTTCTACTCAACATTTGATACAAAATCGACAATTCTATAATGTAGGCCCCCAGATTTAAGAAATTATCTGTGTATTTAGATCAATGATTGTCTCCTTTTATGGTTTATGTAGGTGCTTACCCAACTTCCTTCTCTATCTGTATCACCATCAGATGCTGTGCTGCCAACAACTCTTTCTAGCACTTCTCTTTTTCCATTGTTGCATTCTGTTTTGCAGACCAATATTCAACAAAGGGTATGAGTTAGTGACATATTGTTTATCTTTATGCGTTCTTGCTATGATTAACAATGTCTTCCGTTTTTTGCCATGTTTTTAACAGGAAAGTATTCTCAATATCATGAAGCAAGTTTCTGTTGGAGACTCTTCAGGTGCAAGCAATTAATGTTCCCTTCCTTTCTACCTTTTTCTCTCATAAGATGAGCTTATCTTGATCTCCCCAATTTTCAGCTAATCGTGCAGGTGATGGAGGAAGCACACCAGCAAGTATGGTGGCTGCGGAGAGATCTTTGGTATGTTGCTACTAGGTTCTGTCTCTTTTGAACATCTATACTTTGTAGTGGGAAGCTTGAATTACAAATATTCATGCAATCAGAAGTTGAAAAGGCATTAGCTGAGTTGAGTTCAAATATATTGTTAGTTACCTTCAAATCCAAAAATTTAAGTTGATAGGAAAATGGTTCAATTATAGTATTTAAGACTTAAGGTTATAATATATTAACATGCCCCCTTATGTATAGCGTGGACAGATATGATGGACACATGCTAAACGCTCTTTACGTATAAGATGTGCAACAAAATGATAGATAAAGGGGGAGAGAGAGAGTTTGAGAGAGAGTTTGAACTAAAGACCCTCAAATTCTGATACCATGTTAGTTACTATCAAAACTAAAAGTTTAAGCTAATAAAAAATAACCCAATTATAATGTTTTAGACTCAGGACTATAATACATTAACATATATTGGAATCAACATATATAGAAGGTATCTTTTATCAGGTTAAGAAACTATAAAAGGAAATAGGAAGAAACAACTGATTGCAAAAATTTTGACAGGGTAGATTTACATTATGGTAAATGCTGAACTGATCAAGAACGTGAAATTTTAAAGGAAGTTCAGCAGCTAGGAACATGCATTTTTTTACTGGAGTTCAAAGCAATGTTGTTCTCTAGTCGTCATACATTTTTGAATTTTGTATCTATTAAGAAAAAAGAAAAACAAAAAGGAAAAGAAAATTTCACTCACTTTTTCTAATCAAATACTATAGTGTCTAAATTGAAATTTGTTTTCCTAGTTGAGCTATGTCAGCTCTTAGATCTCCAGTTGAACTGATGTGGTGCCATGGAATGCTTTGGTGTCTGAGTTGGTCATTTTGTATCACATAACAATGCTAATGCAATGAGATAAGTGCACCAGGAACAAAACCAGGAACAAATAATTTTGTTTGTAACCTTCATGGACCTATGATTTGTAGTTTTTGTGATGGAGTATGGTGCATTTGGTAAATTATTCTCTTCATTCTAATGTAACATTTAGCCTTCAATATCATATTGATGATCAAGCCATTTTTTCTCATATATATAATGTACGTGCGATGCTTTCCAACTTGTGTGCAAGAACATTGTAAAATTTTATGTATACATGAATAACCTCAATTAGGTACTATCCTTATTAAACTTGAAATTAGAGAAAATTTGATTTTTTATTTTTAATTGTTAATTGTTTTTGCTTGCAGCTCGAAGCAGCTCATGATAGGGAGAAGGAGTTGCTTCATGAAATCACGGACCTACAATGGAGGTAAAATTTATGTCAGAAATAGATGCACACACATACACACTCATATAGTATTTAAACACAGACGCACAGGCAAGCACATGAAGTTATAGGTGAAAACACACATGATATTATACGAAATGGTAACTAATGAATCTTGGTTTGCTATATTTAGGCTGATATGTGCCCAAGACGAACTCCAAAAATATAAAACAGAAAATACACAGGTTAATTTTTAGCTTATTTTGCCTTTTCAACATGTTTGGGGTATGGATTATAGATTCTAACATATCATTTTCAGGTATGATATAAGCTCAACTGGGGATCATATGGATATAGATCAAATTACTTAAATTTTATGATAGTGAAAGAACTAAAATGAAAAAGAAAGGAAAAGAATCAAGTAGTAGCATATTACGTTATATTATTTGTATCATATATTTGTATGAATTTATATGACAGTAGGTGAGAAAGAAATTGATCAAATAGCAATCCCCAACTGGTACAGATTCAATGACAATTATGTTTTTGTACATGAATTTATAATTGTTGTTGTAATTTAGTGTCAACTTACAGAGTAATAGATCAACCCTTTGTCAGTCTTTTTCAATTTTGTTTCGGTATGTATTGAATGTGAATGTTGTTGAACAAATAATTAATTGTGTCTCCAAAAATGTATATAATCTTTTATTCAATTTTTAGTTGCAATCAAACATATTTAATTGTAATCAAATATAATAAAATACAATCAGTAAATTTTAAATGTAATTAGTTAGATGTATTTATACTCAAGTGTACCATAAATGACGCCATATATATAAATTGAGCAAAGCTAACCTATTGTTGACACTGGATTTTGCTTGATATCAATAGTAAAGAGAGCAAGGGGAACTCTCTTGTGATTCTCTTACTCACTCCTCCGTCGCCCTTAGAATAGGGTGCCTGCATGATGGAAGCTAGTTAGGGTGATGCTGACAAGATGTCAGTGACCACACTTCGACAGTCAAGTCAAGTGATTGGAGAAAGGGCACCTTTAAGAGAGATGATGAAAAAAAAACTAAAATATAAAAAGTAACAAGGTATTAGAAGAAGATACCAAAAAAGAAAAAAAATGCATGACTTTTTATAGGCAAAACTTCACGTCTCTTTGGACAGATATCCTCGACTGGTTGGTTTTTCCTACTCCTTGTTGTCTTATCAAGTTTCCACAAAGTTATTTCATGGACATGCTACTTGCACACTATTAGGACTGATACCAGCTCTCTATACTGCCAAGTGGTCTATTATTTTTTCTCAACCTTGGTATGACTAAGGTCTCTTTCCCTAGCTAAATGGTTATGCTGACATGATGGTTTCCCTTTACACTTGGTTGTCCCTTGTTTTAGGGCCTCCTTTTGCAAAGGAGATATCCATGGTTGATATCCTCATCTGGTCATTGCTCTTTGCTACACACATGGAGGATTCCTCTTTGATGTAGTTCTTCCAAGTTGACATGACATCTTATGAGTGGTTGTCCTTAGAAGGCAATAACAGCCACCACAAGTTGGTTACTCACCTGTTGGGGCTAGGCTCAACAGGTTATGGTTCTTCCAAGTTGACATGACGTCTTATGAGTGGTTGACCCAAGAAGGCAATGACAGCCACCACAAGTTGGTTACTCACCTGTTGGGAGCAGGCTCAACGAGTTATGTCAGGGGTGGTTCTTAGTCCCTTTTGATTCTAGTTGGTACTCTCTTTTGTCTCTTTAGTGGTCCTTACCTCCCCTTCCATGCCCCTTCCCCTCCCCCCTTCCCCCTCCGATAGTGACCTTACCCTTTCTTTGTCTTTTTCCTTTTTTGTCTCTTTTTTATGATAAGGTTACCTTTTCTACTTTGTTCCTTTTGTCATTCTTATTCCTTAAGTTTTCTTCTTTTGGAAGGTAATTTTAGGAATGACTTACCATTTTTGTGGGTCTTCGACTCTTTGATGCCTTGGATGCTTGATTCATCGACATCCTTGCTATCTCTTACATGCTATTGAGGTTTGTCTCTTAGGCATCCTGGACATTTAGCTCCTAAGCACCTTGGATGCTTGGCTCTTTAACACTATAGATAGTTATTTTCAAGGATGTTTGTGGCTCTTTGGTGACAGTGGATACTTGGCTTTTTTGACACCTTGGTGCTTGGCACCTTATACCCATATGGCCAGCTTCTTAACACTCTATATGGTTGGTGAAAGGAAAAATCAATTTTCAATTAAAGCGAAAACGTGGAATTAAAAAAAATTCAAACAAAAACGTGTTGGATCGATGTTAGTAATGATAATTCAATAATTCAAATTAATAATATTGAATCTTATATTAGATGAAGATTGAATTGATTTATTTTAATTTGCAGATTCTTCTAATTTGCAGATTCTTTATCACTCAATCTTCCTCGCTATTACTCCTAACCAAGAAACCACATGTAGGCACAATTTAGAAGAATCTGTTCACTTTTCATTTCTCAAAATAAATCCTGCAACAAAAAGAAAATGATAAAGGCTACATAACCATGAAGGGTTCAGCCAACCCTTTTTGTTGATTGATGATGTGAGGCCAACCTTAAGGCTTTGAGGGTTTTCTATTTTCTTTTATGTAATGTGCGACTAGAGTGAGGAAAATTGTTGATCAATTGATTTTCAATATAAAATATCATTTTATATTAATCAATTTAGGGTTTTCCTCATTAACTAGAATAATTAGTTTCCAATTTAGAATATTTAATTCATGATTAGATGATTTATTTCCAAAATTGGACAATCCAATTCATAATTAGATGACCAATTTTCAATTGAAAAATCTAATTAATAATTAGATGATCCAATTTCCAAATCATTGAAGATTCACAACCTTACATTAATTGACTTTGACTTTTTCAAATCTAATGACTATTTAATTAAATAATTCCAAATCATTCTTAATTTATGTAGTCACATGGATTTGAACCAATAAACTTTGCTGATAAATAATTAAATAATCATTAATTTAAATCAATATTATTAAAATAATATGTGAAAATAATTGTATTCTTCTTTCTTGTTTCTTGTAACGAGTACAAGCTAGTAAATGGATCAAATAGAGTTATAATTTTTAGCTCCAATTATATCAACATTATTAATTAAAACTTTTTAATCAAATAATTTACTATTATGAACCTTAGACTTACTTCACTAAAAACTTAATGATCCACTCCCAAAATTTGTAGATGTTTCATACAATCTGAATTCTTGAATGGCTATTGATCTAAATATTGCATATGGCTCGATCTTCCACAAGTAGTTCATAATTAAAGCTAGGTCATAAAGTTCATTATACCTTTTTAGTTATGTTTTGTTCTCATAAGTACCATTGATTCTCTAATGAATGATATATATAATAATTTATGAATTTATTTTTCTGTTTACTTATAAACAGAAAGTTAAGTATTCTTACTATTCAATATCTTAATCAACATTTAAGGGAACTACTCATCTACTTCTTGTAAGAAAGAATAGATTTCATTATTATGTAAAATGTTCTAAGTTACTTATGAAATTATATTTCCAAAATACGAATCTTATTGACTGTAAATCTATAACAATTTTATCCATGTAAATAAAAAAATATAACCTAACAAATAGAAGTCCATAATATACTTAAGATTAAAATTAATCCATATATAATCATTAGATCGATAAATATGAATTTATTTGTTTAACATATATTAATAAGAAATTTATATTTATTGTGATCCAATCCTATAAAATTTCTATTATAGAAGTGCCTCTATTTATACCCTCAGATAAGCCCGCCAGTGACCAATTAATGAAGTCCCAACTCCAGAGAGGGAGCAGTTAGAGAAAGGCTATTATCAAAAGGTTCGGTCTGCTCCTTAAACCTAAACTCAAAGGGAGGCGAACGATGAGCTTGCGAGAGACAAGTGACACCTTGCCTTGCAGGCTTGAGAGTGAGGGTAAGCCACGATGGTAGTCGCCATGTGGAAACTAGTCGTGAGCATGAGCAAGCTCGCGCACATCATGATGATGACGAGTGTGAACCGCAAAGGGATCCGCACCAAGTAGAAAGTTTTTACATGAGGCGTAGGTCATGCGATTGCTATTCAATCGAACAAGAGAGCAGGAGTAGGTAGTGCCCTACAAAGTGATCTAAACCCTAGAACCCGATTGTGGAAGAATTGCTATAGAGGGTTTAGCAGCTGGAGACATGACCTCGATCCTAGAATCAAGGAGAGTAGTATGAGGAGAAGGTCTCGTTTATTAGGGAGATCGAGATAGAGCCCTTGCCTTCTAGATTCAAACTCCCTAACATTCCACCTTACAATAGGGATAGCGACCCCTACAACCATCTAGATGCTTTCAATATATAGATGGACCTACATGATACGAACCACACCAAGAACTGACGAAACCCGTGAATCAAGTAAGGTTCCAAGATCGTCTAGAATCAGATTTGTATGAAAACCTTGACCCGTTGCTTATATGGAAGCAAGAACCTTGGTATGGTGAAGACGCCACAATCAACGATGGAAGAATTGATTGATAAGTCTATGAACAACGCCACAGGAAAATTCTAATAAGTTCGAAAAGTTCTACGAAGAACCAAAAAGAATACTCTCACTAATATTATTAATCATGAATTGAATTCCTCTTTAGAGTTACATTGGTTTATATAGTTCAAAATACTAAATAAAAAATAATAATAATAATTAATTAGACAATTAAGCCCTTACAATCAGCAAAATAAATAACTAAAATTGAATACTAATTGTCCTGAAAAAATTGGCAAGAAATCAACCCCATATTGGAAAGTCTTGATGACCAAGAATCAGCTCCATATTGAAAAGTTTTGATGACCAAGAATTATTCCATATTGGAAAGTCTTGATGACCAAGAATATGCTCCATATTGAAAAGTCTTTATTAACAAGAAATTAGCTAGAATTAGCCCCACCAAATGCTTTGATTAAATTGATTAAACCTTGATCTTATTTTGGGTCCATCTTAAAATTCACAATTTTAGAATTAACACCCAAATCTCTTGAATCAATCCAATAAGTGCTTCTTTGAACCTCTTAGCTCTTACCCTTGTAATTGGCCTAACTGGAACATGCAATGGATCCTTTAGTGATGCTTTTTTTTTTTCTCATTATTCTGCCTCTCTTGAAAAGGATTTATCCTCAAATCTTCACCTACATCAAAAGGCTATTATCAGAAGACCTACATCAAAAGGAGTTAAATAAGTAATATTAAAAGTTGTACTAACATTGTACTCACCTAGCAAATCCAACTTGTAGGCATTGTCATTGATGCATTCAAGGACTTGAAAAGGTCCATCTCCTATCGGAAGCAGCTTAGACCGCCTTTGTGTTAGAAATTTTTCTTTTTTCATGTGCAACCAAACCTAATCTTCAGTTTCAAAAATCAACTTGTGCCGCCCTTTCTTAGTTTGTTTTGCATATTGCTCCATTCTTCTCTCAATGTTGAGTCTTGCTTTCTCATATATTTGCCTAACAAATTCAATCTTTTTCTTTCCATCTAAGTTAACATGTTCAGACATAGGTAGTGGCGTTAAATCCAATGGAGTTAAATGATTAAAACCATAAACAATTTCAAATGGTGAAAACTTAGTTGTGGAATGAATAGTATGATTATAAGCAACCTCAACATATGGTAAACAATCTTCCCACGTTTTGATGTTCTTTTTTATAATAGCCCTTAACAAAGTAAACAAAATCTTATTTACTACTTCGGTTTGACCATCAGTTTAAGGGTGACAAGTAGTAGAAAATAATAACTTAGTTCCTAACTTACCTCATGAGGTCTTCCAAAAGTAACTCAAGAACTTAACATTTCTATCTGAAACAATTGTCCTAGGCATCTCATGCAATCTCACAATCTCTCTAAAGAACAATTCAGCAACATGTGAAGCATCATCAATTTTGTGACATAGAATAAAATGTGCCATCTTAGAAAATCTATCCACAACCACAAAAATTGAATCTCTACCACATTTAGACCTAGGCAAACCTAACACAAAGTCCATCGGAATATCAACCCAAGGTTTACTAGGAATGGGTAGTGGTATGTATAAACCATGGGGTTGCACTCGAGATTTTGCTTGCCTACATGTAACACATCTACCACAAATCCTCTCAACATCTTTTTTCATGTGTGGCCAATAAAAGTGTTCTTGCAAAACAGCTAAGGTTTTAGCAACTCCAAAGTGTCTCATTAAACCTCCACTATGTGATTCCCTCACTAACAAATCTCGTAACGAGCAATTAGGCACACACAACTTATTTTCCCGAAACAAATAATCATTATGCCTAAAGAACTTCCCAAACGCAGATTTCTCACAAGATTGATACACATCACTAAAATCATGGTCTAACAGATATAGTTCTTTGATGTGTTCAAAACCAAGCATCAAGAGTGGAAAGTAATACATACCTGCAGGAGAGTGCATCCGCCACAATGTTTTCCTTACCTTGTTTGTACCGAATCACGTATGGAAACGACTTGATGAATTCCACCCAACGTGCATGCCTCTTGTTCAACTTGTGTTGTTTTTTCAAATGCTTTAAGGACTCATGATCAGTGTAAATCATGAATTCCTTAGGCCATAAGTAGTGCTACCATGTCTCTAAAGCTCGAACTAATGCATACAGTTCCTTGTTATAAGTATGGTAGTTTAGAGTTGCCCCGTTTAGTTTATGCAATTGGCCTCCCTCCTTGCATAAGGACTGCACCATACCAATACCTGAAGCATCACATTCAATTTCAAACGTTTTAGTAAAATCAGGCAAAGCAAGTAAATGAGCATAAGTTAATTTTTCCTTTATCAATTGAAATGCCTTCTTTTGCTCGTCACCCCCATTTGAATCCAACGTTCTTCTCAATGACTTCGATAAGTGGTGTAGTGATGCTACTAAAGTTTTTCATGAACCTTCTGTTAAAACTAGTAAGTCCATGAAAACTATGAACACTACCTACACTTGTAGGACTCGGCTATTCTTGGATTGCACGTACCTTCTCCTCATCGACTTGTATACCTTATGCACTCACATCAAATCTAAGAAACACAAGCTTATTCGTGCAAAAAGTACACTTTTTAAGATTAGCAAATAACTTTTCTTTTCTTAAAACATCTAAACCAAGTTTTAAATGTTCAACATGATCATCCAAATTTTTGCTATAAATCAGAATATCGTCAAAACAAACTACAACAAATTTCCCTATGAAAACAGGCAAAACATTGTTCATTAATCTCATGAAAGTACTTGGTGCATTAGTTAATCCAAAAAGCATAACTAACCATTCATATAAACCATATTTTGTTTTAAAAGCAGTTTTCCATTCGTCTCCTTTTCTCATTCTAATCTGATGATAACCACTTTTAAGTTCAATCTTTGTAAAAGCACAGGATCCGTGTAATTCATCAAACATATCATCTAATCTAGGAATGGGATGTTGATACTTTATCGTTATATTGTTGATGGCTCGGCAATCAATACACATCCTCCATGTCCCATCATTCTTAGGAACTAGCAAAACCAGAACTACACAAGGGCTCATACTTTCTCTCACGTATCCCTTTTCCATTACTTCGTTAACCTGTCTTTGTAGCTCTTTTGTCTTCTCGGAGTTATTCTTATAGGCTGGTCGGTTTGGAATGGTTGCACCGGATACAAAATCAATTTGATGTTCTATCTCTCGTATCGGTGGTAAACCATGTGGTGTTTCCTCGGGAAAGACATCCTCATAAGTCTGTAAAAGAGAAACAATAGAACTAGACAAAGTAGGATCAAGTTCGTTAGTGTTTAAAAACACCTTTTTGTACAAAAGCAAAATCATTGGCTGTTTTGAAATAACGTTCTTTTTATGTCACTCACTCTTACATAGAAATTCTTTCAAATTTTCTTTCAATGACCGAATCTTTCTTTTCTTTTTCTCTCTCATTTTTCTCGACCTCTCTCTGATTTTCACCCTCTTTTTGCACCTCACTTGATCTTTATAAACCTATTTTGGTGTCATTGGAACAAAAGTGGTTGGTTTTTGATTGAGTACAAAAGAGTATTTGTTGGAGAATCCATCATGCTTCACACGCCTATCAAATTGCCATGGCCGTCCTAACAACAAGTGTCTAGCTTGCATCGGTACAACGTCACACAACACCTCATCTTCATATTTACTAGTCTGAAAAAAAAACTAACACTTGTTTGTTTACCTTCACTTCACCATTGTCATTCAACCATTGTAACTTGTATGGTTGTGGATGCTTAAGTGTTGATAGCCCTAATTTTTCCATCAAAGTAGTGCTTGCAACATTAGTACAACTACCATCATCAATAATTGCACTACATACCTTGTTTTGAACATAGCACCTAGTATGAAAAATGTTTTCCTGCTGCACCTCATCATCTTCTTTGACTTACACATTCAGAGCTCTCCTTGCAACCAACAATTCACCTTGGATAGCGTATTCTTCATCATCCACGTCCTCCAATGGTGGCATAGATTCGGTGTCATCTTCATTATCGGATTCAATCTCGCCATCCTCTCGCAATACCATAACTCTTTTATTTGGACATTGGCTTGCTATATGACCCCTGCTTTGACATTTAAAACACTTAATATCACGGTTTCGAATGGCGACAGAATCTATTTTACCTTGATTTTCATGGCTAGTCGTTTCTTGCTTTTGCTCAATTTTGGGCTTGGCCGTGGCTTACTTCTCCTCTTTCCTCACAAAATTCGACCTCTATGATGAACTCGAGCTAGGGTTTGGTAGTGTATTGCCGCCTCTCTTCTTGAGTTGGTTTTCAATCTTGATAGCCATGTGTACCATATCTTCCAACTCCACATAATGCTACAATTCTACCGTATTAGCAATTTCCCAGTTCAAACTGACCAAGAATCTAGCCATAGTAGCCTCTCGGTCCTCCTCTACATTCGCACGAATCATAGCGAGTTCCATCTCCTTATAATATTCCTCCACACTTTGATTACCTTTTTTAAGTCTTTGCAATTTCTAATATAACTCCCGATAGTAATGGCTTGGAACAAATCGTCTCCTCATCACAGTTTTCATTTCCTCCCATGTCTCTATTGGACGCTCTCTATTTCTCTTTTTGTTTAATACTAATTGATCCTACCAAACAATCGCATACTTAGAAAATTCAATTGTTGCAAGTTTTACCTTTTTAAGCTTGGAATAATGATGACAATCAAATACTAATTCTATCTTTTTCTCCCACTCAAGGTAAGCTTCGGGATCATTTTTGCCTTGAAATAATGGAATTTTCATCTTAATACTACCTAAGTTATTATCCTTCCAATTCTTAGCTTCTTTAAACCGCCCACCATATCTCCTATTGCTAACAATTGAGTTCTGGTCATCTTATTCATCAAAACCATCCCTATAATACTCTTCATCTTTAATTCTCATTTCGTTAGGTTGAACTCTCTCTTTCCTACGCACATTAGGAACGTTTTGTGGTGGCTGTTCCATACGTGCATTCTCTACTTGATCTAATCGTTCATGAACCTACTCCATCTCCATTTTTAATATTCTTCTCATTTCACTCATTAAGGCTTCCATGAGTAACTTTGGATCAACCTCTCTTGAGACGCTTTCATAAGTATTTTTGTCTTTGCTGTTTGACATGTTTACTGTAAAACAAAGTTAGAAAAGAAAAGAAAAAGAAAAAGAAGAAAATAAAAGAAACCTCACACACTCCCTCACGTGTTTCACTCAAATAAAGATGCACTCAACTTTCACTCGTGTTATCACACAAAATCATACTAGCTTTTACCCTCTAATGCGCTCACCACTCTTGCCTTTTTCCACTCGTATTAATCCTTTATAGGTTCTTATCAAACTAATCAAACAAATATCATAATTTTCAATAATAGTTCACCACAAACTCATCAAGAAAATTCGAATTCAAAGATTAGGAAAAAAAATACAAGGTTGTGTGACAGAATTTTATGGGTTTGATGGCAACAAGAAATTTAGATTGGGATTCAATAAAAGAAAACAAAGATGTAAATTGAAACAAGATTTCAAGAACTAAATCTCAATATCACATTTTTTTTTTTTTTTGTGTTTTTTTGGTATTTTTTGTAGACTTTTTTTTTTGTTTTTGTTTTTGTTTTTTTTTTTGGTTTCTGGATTTTCTTGTTCTAGAATAAAATAGAGAAGATAGGCAAACCTAAGACTAAACCGTGCTCTGATACCAAATGATATGAACCATGCCAAGAACTGACGAAACGGTGAATCCAGTAAAGTTCCAAGAATATCTAGAATCAAATTTGTACGAAAACCTTGACCCATTGCTTATATGGAAGCAAGAACCTTGGTATGGTGAAGACACCACAATCAACGATGGAAGAATTGATTGATAAGTCTATGAAGAACGACATAGGAAAATCTTGATAAGTTCGAAAAGTTCTACGAAGAACCAAAGAGAATACTCTCACTAATATTATTAATCATGAATTGAATTCCCTTACAATGATAAAATAAATAACTAAAATTGAATACTAATTGTTTTGAAAAAATTGGCAAGAAATCAACCCCATATTGGAAAGTCTTGATGACTAAGAATCAGCTCCATATTGGAAAGTTTTGATGACGAAGAATCTATTCCATATTAGAAAGTCTTGATGACCAAGAATATGCTTTATATTGGAAAGTCTTTATTAGCAAAAAATTAGCTAGAATTAGCCCCACCAATTGTTTTAATTAAATTGATTAAGTCTTGATATTCTTTTGAGCCTATCTTGGAATTCACCATTTTAGAATCAGCCCAAATCTCTTGAATCAATCCATTAAGTGCTTCTTTGAACCTTTTAGCCCTTGCTGTTGTAATTGGTCAAACTGGAACATGTAATGGATCCTTTAGTGATACTTCTTTGTTCTCATCACTATAGACTTCCAATCCCTTGGTAAAATGTGTGTTCCCAACAACGCTGGGGGAGATCCCCAAAACTTAGTTGAGAAGTCTCTCAGCTCGTAGCATAAGCAACTAGGAAAAATGCCAGAGAAGGTTTACAAACTAGTACAAGGCATTTAAGAGGTAGCTCGCACCACTTTGTCACCTCGTCACAATCTTTCATCAGCAGAATGAATTATTGAAGGATTATATTAGTAGATTAAGGAACGAAGTGAGCAATGTAGAAAGTCCTTCGGATGAAAGTATTTTAATAGTGATCTCAGTAGGGCTCAGAAAAGATGGAAAACTTTACAAGAACATATATAAGTCTCCAGTGAAAGACTTGGGTGAGTTCTACGAACGGACTGCCAAGGAGATAAGATGAGAAAAATCTTTTGGGCTAAAGAAGCCCAATAATCAATAGAGTGAAGTAGGTAGCTCCCACTAAGGGACAAGGAAAAATTATGGTAGAGACGGAAATGGTGACCAGAAGAATCGCTCCACTAACCAAGTAGAAATGTAACACCCAAAATTTCATGAACAATGTTTTCGAAGGAATAATATTTTCAAAGAAATAGTGATTTCCGGATCAACAATATTTTAAGCATGAATAGTGTTTATATGAATAGTAAATTTTTAAAAAGTAAACTTTGAAGTCAAAAGCTCTAGAATAAGTAATAGAGTCTAACAAAACTGAAACAGATAAAAAATGAGTTCGTTTGTTGTAAAACAAAATCACTTCCGGATTTGATCGGAAAGTCAGAAAAATTTAGAAAAGTGTCAAAATGAATATTAAAATGCTTAATAAATATTTTTAGAAACTTAAACGACACTTCAGAAGGAGATTCGGATTGAATTGGAATCAATTCGAAAATTGCTAGAGGCGATTTAGTGAATTTACGAAGAGCCAAAAAGTGACATGATATGACTTTTAAGAGTCACTGAAGTTACTAAAAGTATGTAAGAAGTCTGAATATAGGTCTTGGCAAATTTTGAAATGATTTCGAAAAAGTTCCGAAAAAGCTGAATTCGAGCGTTCCAATAAAATCAAATAAAAGATGATAAGAAAAGATAGACATGCGAGGCAAGCAACCATAAAATTTTGACATGTGGTATAAGAGATTAGGATGACGGCACTTTGTATGATCTCATGGATGGCAATTTTGTGATTTTGAGTAAGTTTTAAAGGCAAAATGGTCATTTGATGGGTGAACTGTATAAAATAGAGGATGAAGGACTGAAACCATTCGACTAAAGCAAGGGAGACATGAAAAAATACAGTAGAAACCATGAGAAAGAGAGAGCAACCTATGAGGTGAGTGAAACCGAGAGAAAAAGAGAGAAAAGAGTGGTGCCGTAGAGAAGAAGAAGAGGCAAAGGATTCAAGGGAGTTTTCACCTATTTTCTACCCTTGTTATCATCCATAAAGAATCAAGAAGAAGTGAAGAAGAATTGATAAGTTAAATGAGTTTATTTTGATGTTAGTTGATATTGTTTTTCATGGGTTTTTAAAGTTTGTTGATTAAATGAGTTTTTGATGAATTTTATGGGCTGATTAGAGGTGGATCATCATCAAAATTAAGCTTGGAAGTAGAAGGAGAGGTGAAGCAAGTGTGGGTCAAGAAATTAGTAAGGTAAGGGTTAGGGTTTGATGATAAGACTTTATGAAATTTGATTGTTTGTTTTGTTTAAGGCTTTAGTTGATCGATTTATGATTATTTGATGCACTTGAGTATGATTTTTGAGCTTGGAATGAAGTGAATGTCTTAGTTGTGTTATGTACTAGTAAGTGGTCAACTTGAAAAAGTTTATGTAATTGAATGAATTTTAGTTTTTGGATGAGTTATATGAGGATTTATATTAATTTGAGATGGATGATGGAAAGAAAATGCAAGTGAATAAATGGATGAGTAGTTATACTAGTGCATGGACCAATTATGTTATCCATGTGTTTGTGTGGATTTTAATGCTTGAATGGTTCTATGATGTTTTGGAATGAATTTGAGTTGGTGGAAATCACAAGAATGAAAGAAAAATTTGAAATGGAAAGTTTGGGTGTAAATTTTGGTGAAGGTCAAGAATGGGTGTAAATTTGTTATTCCACCATTTTGATGTGTTTTAGTGGTGTTTAGGATGTATTTGAGTATCTTGGTGCAAAGGAAATTAAAAGAAATGGATGTGGAATTATTGGTTGAAAATATGAGAAAGTTATGAAAGTATTGAGTATATATATTGAATTGTAATTTAAGTGGTTAATGATGGGATCCAAGGAAGAAAGCAAGATTTGGGCCTAAATGATGGGATCCAAGAAAGCAAGTTTTGAAGATTCAGAAGATCTTGAGAATTTAATGCATATCTAGCAAATCTTGAAGATTTAAAAAATCGTGAGAATTTAATGCATATCTTGTAAACCTTGGAGATTCAAAATATCTTGAGAATTTAATGTATATCTTGCAAATCTTAGAGATTCAAAAGATCTTGTAAATTTAATGTCATCTAATCTTTCATTTAATAGGTTATTTTATTAGGATTATTTACTTTCCATGTTGGTTTTATTTTCCTAGATTTTTAAGTTCTACAATTTAGACATTTTTGTTAGGAAATTAATTATGTTCCAAAATTAGTTTATGTCTTTGGTTATAAAAAGACTTGTAACCTTAGAAAGTAAGAATGGAATAAAAAAATGCAGCCAATGAGGTTTTATTAAGAGAGTGAGTTCTCTTTTGTTCATTATTGAACATGTGATCTTATCAAGCTTTGCTTGTGGCGATCGAAACCATGACTTATCTCTCACCTTCTCATCTATGTCTTGGGAGTGGCGTCAATATCCTTCTTTTATAATTTTGGTTCTTGATTGAGTTCTAATCATTGGGTCAAAGTTCTATATAACTTTGGTTTCTTGATTGACATATAATCAATGGGTCAAAATTCTTTATTTTATAAACCTGTTTTAATCTTTCTTGGGGTTGTGTTTCAATTTGCTTGTGGGTGTCGTATCGTTATATACGGGGTTCTCATCAGTTAATTAGTGTTTATTGTGTTAAAGATCTATTTGAGTGAAAATAAGTCAATGAAATCAAGAAAATGGAGTTGAATACCTAGAGAGGGTGGACGGCTAAAGAAGAAGATAATGAAATGTTGTTGATTTTTTTTTAGTTTGATGTCATTGTATGAGAATTAATTGAAATTAAGTTAGTTGATGGAAAAAGGATTAAAGAAATGGATGAATTTTGCATTCTTGTAACCTAGGTTTGGAACTAGCTCAAGAAAGCTAAGAAAAGGATAAGGAGAAGTCCTTAGCTTCAATTGGTGGGTTGGAAAAGCTATAAATAGTGCCCAAAAAAATTGGTTTACACTTGCTTAAAATTTTTATTTTCACTAGTAAGGGTGTTGTTATGTTAGCATGTCGTTTTGTCTAAATTTTTATCGAACTAATTTCATGATTATGTGTGTATTTTTGTATGAATGATTTTGTGACATTTTATGGTGAAAAGTTTGACAAATTGATGAAAAATGGAAGCATGACCGAAATTGTATATAGGGGGTTTTGTGAGATTATTTTGATAATTTGTGATAAAATGATGTTTATATGTGATTTTAATGATTTTCGAATGGAAACAGAAAATAGTCAGAAAGAAACGGGTAATTTTAGTGCCTTGACCGTATACTAGTAAGGTGAAGGATAATGTGATATTTGACTAATTTTGATGAATAATTATGTGTAAAATGATGCTTTATGATGTACATTTGATATTTTGATGAAATGAGGAAAAACGTAATTGAAAATGGGTACGTTATATTTCTAATGGAAATTTTATTCGGAAACGGAAATGGTTAATTTATTAAATTATTTGTAATTTATGAAATTTATAAGGGTCCTAGTAAACCTGAATATTGGTAGGTGGGGACCGGTAATTGGCATGCCAATAGGGTGATTACAATAGTACTGCATCGATTTGTCTATATACATTGATATTGGATTCATGAACCTTGCGAGGTATCGAGTGTTCGGTCCTCGAATTTATGTATTATATGAGAATACGATCCGGCGGGTAGTCACCAAGTGTCCAATGCCGGAGAAACCCGTTTTCTAGTCCATGGTATAGTGTCAATGTTTACGAAGGGCGCTGAACATTATTAAAGAAGATCGTGTTGATATGCGTAAACATGAAAATTATTGTGTTTTATGTGTACATTGAATAGTAATATGATTTCTTTGCAAACTTATCTGTAAAAGTTTGAAAATTGTGAAATAGTGATTTACAACTTGTATTTTGAGAAATATTGAGTTTAAATTAGGTTTTGTAAGATTATACTTGCAAAAAAAAAAAAATGATTTTTATACATTTTCTGTGTGTGTATATGTGTGTTTACTAGTAAATTGATCTTGTTATGACTTATTATAAAAATTTAAGAACTATGAAATCTTGCTTTACAATCTTGTACTTTTGGGAAATGATGAAATTTAAGTTTGGCGTACACCCACTAAGTAGAAGTACTTAGCACGTTGGATTTACCACGCCCGGGTTGAGATTTAGGCATGATAGATAAAGACTAAAGAGAAAACATCTGTAATATTGTTCACGAGTCATATCCCTCCACCTTTGGGTAGTTACCCTTTTAATATCATATATGCGTAATAAAGTACATGGATATGGAAGAAATGCATGTGTGTACATGTAAATGTTTACACGAGATTTTGAAAATGATAATGTATATAAACCGTAGAAAAAGTTTTTGGTTTGTAAAGTGATTTTGTGAATTATTATTTCTTATCTTTTAATTAGTGTTTAATTTCAATTAATATAACTTTTATTAAATGTTGTGTTCATAGATGATTGCGTGGTGAAATAATTTTGAGTCGGACGGAGGGTCTGAAATGAAAGTTGAGAAATTGGATTTATTTTAGAAGTGTTTTCTTTTAAAATTTGCAAGTTTTTATATTTTTAGGTTTTTAAAAAAAACAGACGAAACTCTGCCAGATTTTTAAAAAGTAAAATAAAATAAAATAAAATAGTATATATATGTATAATAATAATAAACAAGTTAAGTAAGGTAGCATCTTTCGACTCGATTTTCATTCTAATAGGAGTCGAGTGGAGGATGTTACAGGCAAAGTGAGCTAAACATGAGCCCAAGAGAGAGCGACCCCATCTTGAGGTCGGTATGAAAAGTATAATGTCTTGTCAGATACCTAGGATAAAATTTTTGCAACGGAAATGAACAGGAAAGACTTTGGGAAGCCTAGCCCCATAAATGTCCTAAGCAGGTTCTGAAACTTAAGAAAGTTTTGTGCCTACCATAATGAAGCTGGACACAATACTTCAGATTGTTGGGAGTTAAAGGACGCTATTGAAGACTTAATCAAATGAAGTCGCTTGACGGAGTGTATGGTGAGACCTGCGAATAAGTGACCTCAATAATAGCATCCTCGACAATTTAACAACTAGCACAGCAGCAGATCTATATTTACTATATACGGAGGCCCCTATATTACAGGCACATCTAACAAATCGCATGAACGCTATGTGCGAGAAGCGAATCATGTCTTGTTTACAGGTCATAATAGGCCAGAAGAACCTGTAAAGAAGGAAAGGACATCCTCAGATGATATTTCCTTTACTGAAGAAGGTGCTAGAGATGTGCGTTGGCCCTATAATGATGCCCTAGTCATCTGAGCGAAGATTAGCAATGCCGAAGTGCGGAGGATCATGGTTGATATAGGGAGCTCGATGAATGTCATGTACAAAGGGTGTTATGACCAAATGAGATTGCGAGTAAAACAACTGAAGCCTTCCTCAAAATCTTTCTATGGCTTCATTGGAGACGCCATTACCCTAATTAGTCAGATAAGACTTCTGCTCACGCTTGTGGATTTAGGTCATTAAGCAATTATGCTGACAGATTTCTTGATTATTGACTGCCCATCAGCTTACAATATGGTTCTGGGAAGACCTGCAATGAATGACCTAGATGTGGTCACCTCCACCAGCACCCTCACAATCAAATTCCTAACCCCTAATGGGGTAGGCTATGTGCAAGGCGAGCAGCACCTGACCCGACATTGCTATGAAGATGCAGTCAAGATGGGCGTTCAAGGAAAGAAAGTGAACGTGGTTTTAGAGGGCAGGCCACGAGTGATGACTAAAAAATGAGTAAATCACGACCTCAACCCACATGAGGTAAATGCAGACAGAGCAACTGGGCCCGTTGAAGAGTTGGAGGATTTCCAAGTCAGCGAAGTAGATACTAAAATATGCGTGAAGTTAGGATGGGGTTTAGCCCAAAGATGAAATCCCAACTCGCTGACTTTCTCAAGGTGAACTTTGATGTTTTTGCTTGGAATCACAAAGATATGGTGGGAATTGATCCCAAGGTCATGTCTCATAAATTAAACATTGATCCTCACCGTAAGCCAGTTCGTCAAAAGAGAAGGCCAATGACGGTAGAATGATATGCCTCTTTGAAAGAAGAGGTGGATAAGTTGTTGGTTAATAAGTTCATCCATGAAGCCTACTATCCTACTTATGTTGCTAATCTAGTGCTTGTAAAGAAGAAGAATGGGAAATAGAGAATCTGCATCAACTTCACAAACCTCAACAAAGCCTGTCCAAAAGATAGCTTCCCTTTACTAAGAATCGACCAGCTCGTAGTTGCAACAGCTAGCCACCAGCTCCTGAGTTTCATGGATGCCTACTCGGGTTATAATTAGATATCAATAAGCCTAGAAGACGTAGAGCACATCTCATTCATTACTGATCGAGGCCTATACTGTTATAAGGTAATGCCATTTGGACTAAAGAATGTAGGGGCAACCTATCAGCGCTTGGTTAACATGATATTTCAGGAGCAAATCGGGAAGATCATGAAGGTGTATGCAGACGATATGCTGGTGAAGTCCAAACAGATGACTGATCATGTGCGCGACCTGAATGAAATGTTCCAAATACTGAGGAGCTACCTGATGAAATTGAACTCACTCAAGTGTGCATTTAGGGTGACGTTTGGTAATTTCCTTGGTTTTATGGTGAATGATAGAGAGATAGAAGCTAACTCTAAAAAAATTAAGGTATTGATTGACATGAGGTCCCTTACTCAAGTCAAAGATGTATAGAGCCTTAATGGTAAGGTCGTAACTATTAGCAGATTCATCTCCAAAGCCACTGACAAGTGTATTCCTTTCTTCGATATGCTCAAATAAGTGGGATTGAACAGTGCGAGGTAACATTTCAGCAATTAAAGAAGTACATGAGCTGAGCTCTACTCCTATCTAAGCCAAAAAAATGGATACTTGGGAGTGTCTCAACACGTCTTAAGTGTTGCCTTGATACGAGAAGAGAAGAAGACATAGCTTTCTGTGTATCATGTCAGTAAAAGGTTGCTCGTCGCCGAAATCAAGTACTTGTAGATGGAAAAACTAACATATTGCCTAGTAGTTGCATCAAGAAAGCTGCACCCATATTTCCAAGCCCACAAAATTGAAGTTCTCACGTAGTACTCGCTGTGACAAGTCCTCCAAAAGTTAGATATTTCAGGCTGGCTACTCAAGTGGGCTGTAGAGCTGACATAGTTGAACATTGAGTATAGGCTTAGAACGTCAATTAAGACTCAGACTCTAGTAGACTTCATCTCAGAGTTCACAGGATCTACAGAGGAAGAGGCTGAATCTTCTGATGGCCCGACCTGGGAATTATATGCGGATGGATCATCTAACGAGTGAAAAGTTGGGGCTGAGGTGCTGCTAATCAATCTCGAAGGTCACAAGATTCTCTATGCCTTGAGGTTCGGATTCCCAGCCACCAACAATGAAGTTGAATGTGAAGAGCTACTTCCAAGACTTTATTTGGCGAAAAAGATGCGAGCTGAGCAGATAAGAATTTTCAGTGACTCTCAGCTCGTGGTTTGTCACATTCGAGAGAAGTATCAGATAAGGGGGTTATCTCTAGCTCAAAAAGCACTCCGACAAAGATTTTACTGGCTCACCATGAAGCAAGACGCCATCAATTTAGTCAAAAGATATGACAAGTGCCAAAGGTTCGTAAAGGTTCTGTGAGCTTTAACAGCTCATCTCTAACACATGGTGAGTCCGTGGCTTTTTGCGATTTAGGGAATTGACTTGATTAGACCTCTGCCGACAACTCGTGGGAGGTGCAAACACGTTGTGGTCATTGTGGACTATTTTACTAAGTGAGCGAAAGCCAAAGAGCTAGCAGATATCTCTATGATGAAAATAGAAAAATTTGTGTGGAGTAACATTATTTGCAGCTTCAAGGTCCTTCAGTAGATCGTGACAGACAATAGAACCCAGTTCAGCAGTGACCAATTTATCAAGTTCTACAACGATCTGAAGATTATCAAAAGCTTCTCAACCATAGACCACTTACAAGCTAATGGCCAGGTTGAGGCTGTGAACAAAATCATAAAGTAGACCTTGAAAACGAATCTGGAAGCGAAGAAATGAGCATAGGTGGATGAGCTACAAAAGGTTCTTTACGCCTACAGAACTACAGCTGGTAGCTCCACTGGTGAGACTCCCTTTTCGATGGTGTATGGGTCAGAAGCTATGATTTTGATAGAATTCGAGGTCAATGGTTAATGAAAGGCTACATTTAGACTTGAAAATAATGACCAGTTGCTTACTGCAAACTTAGATCTACTCGAGGAATCATGGGATAAAGCTCGAATGAGGGTAGCAGTGTATCAGCAAAGAGTTGCCAGGTATTACAATAGAAAGGTCTGAGTTTGAGAGTATAAGATAGGCGACCTTGTTCTACACCTAATCCTTCCGGCAGCTCACAAGGCTAGTGACGGGATGCTTGGCCCGAATTGGGAAAACCCTTACATCATTAAGGAAAACCTGGGGAATGGGGCCTATCACTTAACCAACATGAATGGAGCTGAAGTCTCTCGCATTTGGAATGCAGAGCACATTAGCCCATACTTCACTTGATTGTTAGCTCATTCTTAAATCCTTGTACAATTTATTTTGATAACTATTAATGAAGTTATTTTGCATATTTGCAATTGCCTCCAATATGTTTAATGCTGAAAACGAGCTAATTTATTGGACAAAAATTATAATTACGTTGGGTCATTTTCAACATGACTCAGTCATGACCTATCAAAGCAGTCGTCTTATGCTCTGGAAGTTATTTCTATGACCTGCGAGTTGCTATCTCTTATGCTTTAAAAAGTGCTTCTGCGACTAGCAAGCTATTATCTTTTATGCTCTACAAAGCGCTCTTGCGACATGCGAGCTATTATCCGTTATGTTCTGTAAAGTGCTTCTGCGACCTACCGACTACTAGCTCTTACGCTCTGGAAGGTACTACCTGTGAGTTACTATTTCTTATGCTCTAGAAGGTGCTACCTATGAGTTGCTATTTCTTGTGCTTTGAAAGGTGCTACCTATGAGCTATTATCTCTTGCGCTCTCGAATGTGCTACTTGTGAGCTATTATCTCTTGCGCTTTGGAAAGTGCTACCTGGGAGTTTCTATCTCTTGCACTCTAAAAGGTACATACGCGACTTGTGAGCTCTCATGCTCTGGAAGGTGCATATGTAACCTGTGAGCCCTCAAACTCTGGAAGGTGCAATTGCTACTTGTGAGTATTGCTAAACTCTGGAAGGTGCAATTGCTACCTGTGAGTATTATGAAGCTCTGGAAGATACATTTGCAACCTGTGAGTATCAAAGCTCTGTAAGATGCTTCTGTGACCTGCGAGCTATTATTTTTTATTAGGCTCTGTAAGGCACGTCTAAACAAACATCTTGTGGAATATATATACGTGACCTGTGAGCCCTTATTATCTATTTCTTTAAAGGTGTGTCTAAGTTAGCTTCAGGCTAATATCCGCGACTTGGTTTTTTATTACAATCAACTATGACATACTTATTTTATTGTTTGACGATGCCTGCTCATTATTTATTATATCCATTCCATGGTATTAGTTTGTGAACTTAGCAGTGCCCATCTTATACTTGCAAAAAAATAAAATGAGCAGATTACAAAGCAGAATTTTATTATAACCTCGACTAGCGAGGTGAAGGTTTGATACAAAAATCAAAAAAATAAAATCCTCGCAAAAAGAGGAATAGTCTTAGAATTGCAACAAGCAAAAGTTGAAAATTTCCTAAGTTTGCACTGGTATATCCTTGGAAGGTTGATCTTTGAGGCTCCCTCTAGACCTTGAGGGGCTAGAGGACTTTGAGAAGCTGAAGGACCTTGAGGAGCTAAAGGAGTTTGAGGAACTATCATCTGAGATGATGAAGAAGTTGCACCCTGAAGAGCGGTACCTTGAGGACTTGGGAAGCAGTGCTCTGTTGAGCACCTTGAGCCCAAGCAACGAGAGCTATTTTTGGACTTCTGCAATAGCATTCTGCCCAAAAAATGAGAAGTCTATGTTTGGGTGCTGCTTCTAGAGCGTGTATAAGAATGCACTATTGGTCTTCGAGGTAGCATCTTTGTGCCCTTGAGCGACCAAGGCTTGGGTGTGCTATTCGAATTAAGCAATCTCCTTCTGAGCTTTAGCGAGCTTCTGTTTAATTGCAGTTGCCTCTTGCTGAGTCAAGTCAATTTTCTTCTTTGTAGCCTCAGCTCACTTCACGGCAGAATTTAACTCGCCTTTTATTTTCTTCAACTCTTCCCTAGCCTTGTTATACTTGGAGTTGAGGTTAGAAATCATAGTCTTTTGAAGAGCCACCTCATGAGCTAGAGCATCCTCTACCTCTACTTTTCTTTCCTTTGTAGTTTTTAGCTTATGTTCAAGGCTCTTGGCATGCTTCCTGGCCTCTTCAAAGTCCCTCTGGAAGAAGCTTACTTCATGATCCATCTTCTTCCTTTCAGCCTCGAACTCCTTCTGGATGGCCTCAAACGATGCCCTCTCATCTTCATAGGTTATGATCTTCCTCAGCAGCTTCATCATACTTATGGTGGCCTAAAAAGAGGTCGAAGTTAGTGTTCAAACAAAAGACATTAAAGGATAACAACGAAGGGAATTGAAATTTACCAAGAGTCTATGGTGAGCTGTATAGCTTATTAGCTTTTGGCCCACCAAATCCTCCCTATCTAAGCCCTGAGCACAATTCTTCATGAACTGCGACATATAATCTAAGAGGTTATTCAAATACTCTTCCAATGAGAACTCCTCAACCCGCTCTTTAACTCGTCTACCTGTAATCCTTCCAATCACTATCCTCTTCTCCTTGCCAACTTTTTGGCGTTTGGGAGGTGGAGGCTGGACTACGCCTTTGCCCTTGTCTCTCGGTCTATGCTTTGGTGTAGATAAGCTTCCCACAACCGGTGCCTTCTTCTACAGGAGAGCAACTTTGTCAACTGTTTTCTTCCTCAACGTAGTCTTGGGCTCAGGGGCTTGTGTTTTAGAGGTTGTCATGGTCCCGGCCTAAGAAGAAGGTGCAACTATAGGTCCCAAAGCTACTTGTTGAGCAGGACCCATTGAAGCCTAGGCTGATCCTGCAAAATAGAAGGAAGCCAGGGCGGAGTCCATGATCATGACATCGAGCTCTGTGTACTCAACTGTAGGAGAGAATGGTGGCGCTAACAGGTCTAGCTCGACCATTGTTGTGAGAGTCCTGTTGGAAGGGCTAGGAGTGCACTATTCAAAAGCCTAAAAAACTGACAAGACTTCTTTTTTCTCGTGAACTCTAAGGTTGCAATTGATGCTCAGATGCTTGTTGACGATCTGTGGGTTAAGGCCGTAAGCTCGCAGATGGTAGTCGGATGGCAACTGGTCGTCCAACGAGCTTTTAACCTTAATGAATTTCTTTAATGCTACTATCTCCTTGTCTGTGAGTCCGACTTTGCTATTGGTGACGTATGTAAAATAGGTCAAATTTGTTTAAAAAAAAAAAACATGTGAGCTAAAGTCACACTCACCTGGAGAAGAGACGAAAGTAAAATTCTTAAGATTATAGAGCGAAGAGTAGGAAATATAAAGCCAGTGAGATTTGTAGTCTCCCACATTAGACCTACCACTGTCCTTGTACAGGAACTCTCAATAGGGAGAATTACGAGCTGAGAGGTAACATAACCTATCTTGCTTCTCCACTTGACGGCCAATGGTGCCCTTAAAATTAGACAAGCAACGAAAAATTTGTGGACTTGGAGGGAATAGTTTATTCTTAATGAAAATAGTAGCTAAGGAGGTGATTTGAGCATAAGAATTTCAAGTCAGCTGGAATGGAACAAGGGACAGGTTATTTAAAAGGCTTATCAATAGTTGGGAACAGAGAACCTAAGCTCGAACTCTAGGTGCTGACGGCTAATGGCAATAAACCCTTTAGGTGGGTAGGCCGCATGGTCATGGGGGACGGGACCATGGCACGACATCCTATAGGGAGATCAAACTCCTCAACTATGCTCGCTAGGTCTCGGAGACTTATACTTGAATTATGGGGTAGAAAACCTAGCGAGCTGCTTGTCCCTTAACAGGAGGCTGAGCTGCCAGGGGATTAGCTTGCCCCACAGGCTCTTCTGCTACCTTACTACTCTGAGAGGTCGCCCCCTAGGTTATCCTAACTTGTTACTCTACTTATTCCTCAGGGTTGGAAGCTTCATCAGCATCCTCAACTCAGTGGTTATAGCGCATGTGACCTAACATCTACAAAAAAAGAGGAAAGAGAATCAGGATGTTGAAAGCAGACCCAGTCTAACGAGCTAAAGTAAGGGGTTTCTATTTCTACTCTCCTATACATCAGGTCGCGCGCTTTGCCATAAAGATTCCTAAAAGCAATGGGGGCTTAGTATGCAAGCCCATTAGGTTGCTAAGACCCATCAGGCCAGAAGGTTTGACACTTAGAATTACAACCCCACTTCTACAGGTCATCTATCAAACAGTGCGGAGGCAAACAATAGCACAATAAATAGGTCACGAATGACCAAGCAACAAGATTGATTCAATAGGAAACAAAAGGTCACAACCAACAACAAAGCATTTAAAAACAAGAACACAAAGCATCAAATAAAGTTCCAGATTCAAAAAATAGAACGTAAGGCACCAAAAACCAGGAGCCAGTTGCGAAAACTTACTGTGAATATAGTACTCTTCAACCGCTTGAATGAAGATGTTGGTCTTTAATTGCTTTAAAGCTAAAAAATGCCAACGCAAGAATGGGAAGAAAACGAGAAAAGAAGAAACTTTAGCAGTGTCTGAACTTGAATATGGCAAGAGTGAGAGGGAAAATGAGAAGGCTTTACTTATTTAAAGGCGTGGGACTCTAATCTTAGCCGTTCGATCTGATGACAGCCCAATCTTCTTAAATCTGACGATGCAACATGAGTTACATTTTTTATCATCATGTGCTATCAGTTGAGAGACGTGCACATTAAATTCGCATGGTCCGTGCTAGTGGTACAGTTACCCAAAAAGTCATCACATGTCGAACGGATAGGATAGAAGTTGAAGCGACGCCTCCTGAGCTCGCAAAGGTTTATCTGAATCAGTGTGGATAGCTCTCAATTCGCATATCGCACTGAGAGTTAAGAGGCTAATGCTATAACCATTTTCACGACCTGGATTAATGGACTGCTAAAGGCCCAATGGTTGAGCCTAATGGTAGGAGACCTAAGAAGCCTAGTGCTAAGATTGCTAGATCAAGCTCGCTACCTTCTTCTTCAGCTCGTGTCTTAGACCAAAACCATTTTGATTCATCTTCAGCTCGCAAAAGTGATATGCCAACTCTCTGAGTTCGTGCCTGGTAATCTTCTAGAAGTTGGTGTCAGATCCAATCCCTTGGATTCAAGCTCCCCGATCTTGTGCCGATGAAATCTCTACGATCTCAAATCCAGAGGAGTAGTTAATATAGTGATTATCATGGGAGAGCAATTAATGTAATGACTGTCGTGCAGCAGCAGTTAATATAATAATTGTCATGCAGGAGCAGTTAATGTAACGATTACTTTGTAAGAGCAGTTGATGTAATGATTTATTTCTTAATGTGTGGTACACTCAATTGTAAATCTCCGCTCTATAAATAGGGGTAAAATCCTTTGTAATAGACAACTTGAGTTAGTGAAACTGTCACTCTGCCAAATCATTCAGAGTGACTATCATGGATGTCAGTACACTTGTCGAACCACGTAAAAAACTCTCTCTTGTACATTGTTCTTCCTCTACTTTTTTTACTCTTAATTGTTTTTATCTACTTTTATTACTTATTGTTATCAAAGCTATAGTCTGAGCCTAGAATTTCTAGGTCGACTAAATATCCACGTCGACAGGTATAAACTTAAATTTGTTTAGTTTTCTATTCAAATGCAAGGGTAGATTAATTTATGGTTACACATGTGATGAAGTATTAGCATGCCCCATTGGTAAACATAATATTTATTTTGACTACTACCTATATGATAGAGTGCTCTGCCTAACAACTTAAAATTTTGTAGATGAAACTTTCTAACATGAGTTGTATAAGCTAGTTTGCTATTGTGTAGTGTTTAAATAGGTTGGATAACATTATGGCATCCCACATTAGTATTTTGTATCATTATTTGGAACTCGTTAGAGATGTGGAATTGATTTTTTTTTTTTCAAAAAAAGGGAGAAAAAAAAAAGGCAGAGCAAGGCTAGAAGAAAATTTTAGGTATCCTAAAGCTTCCTTGCACGAGGTTTCTGGGGATGCTATTCATAAGGTCTGAGGAATCTTTATGAAAGTTGAACAAATTGTAGACACTGTTTAATAATCTATAAAAGAGTTGATGAATATCACAAATCAAAGAAGAAAAGATTATTCAAACAAAGAGTTTATTTTCAAAATATAGGAATTTCTCTGTGTATTTTTTTGGAACTAAAACTTTAAGGAAAAACTTCATTTTAATCTCTGAAGTAGTAAAAATTATCATGCTTTTAAAGTTATTTTGGAAACAGCTTAAAAAGGTTCAAATTGTTTGTTAATTGACGATTAAAAGAGACTAAAAATTTTAAGTATAAGGGGTATTTTGACATTTTCTAAAAGAGAATTGGGATTGCGACATGTGTAAGACCAAGATTGAAATAAATGTATATATTTAAATTCATTAAAACAAAATAAAAAAACAATTAATTAATTAAAAATCAAAGATCTCTATAATATATTTCTAAGATGGATAATGGAGATTAAAATTAATAGTAAAAATAAATTTAAAAAGTAAATAAAATAAAATCTAATTTCAAATCCAAAACGATCTGATCTAACTTAGATCTTTAAAACAATTTACATATATATATATATATATATATTGCAGTGGAAGAAGATGGGTTGGCTGAAGAAAAAGATAAATTGCAATTGAAGAAGATGGGTCGCAATGGAAAATGAAGAAGAGAAGACGAGGTTGCAATAGAAGAAGAAGAAGAAAACAGGTTGCAGATGGGACGATGGTTGTTTTTGGCTGCACAAGAGAGTTGTTGTTGCTCAGAGGCAGCATTGGCAACAATTAATGATCAAATGAAAAAGACCATATCGTCAATGATTTGGTGTGAACATGATCTGGTACACATTGGATCATCTATTATCTAGAGGTGGCATTTAGGTTAGGTTGCCTTTTCCCTCTCGTTAGTCGTTAAGGTATTGGATTGGATTATCATAACGAAGATGATGACCAATGTAGATTAGAGAAGCCTGCCAATATTATTGTTATTGAATAATAATCATATTCAACCAACAACCAAGTTCTTTTTTTTTTTTTTTTTTGGCATTATTGTTTAATAATAAAAAATAATAATTTTTTATTGTTGTTTAAAACGATTTATTTTTGAATTATTGTTTAATTTTAAAAAGAAAAACAATAATAATTTTTTAAAAAAAAAAATCAAAGCAATAATTATATTATTGTATGCGTGTCAATTTTTTTATTGGTGGAATGACATGTAATATTTTGATATTATTAGGGGCAAAATAGTCATTTTAGATAATGAGGGGCAATTGAGTTTTTTTTTTTTTTTTTTTCTATTTGATTTGACTATCAATTGATTGACGATTTGAACTTTTTTTAAAGAGTTTTTAAAACTCTAGGGATGAAATGAACTGTTTCTAAAAGAACATTAAAATCTTAGTAGTTTTTTATACCTCAAGAATTAAAATGAAGTTATTCCAAACCTTAAAAGATTCTTTGATTGAATGTGCATTGGCTAAATCATTAAAGTAATCCTTTTAAAGTAGTTATATCATTTATAGTTTAAACAAAATATTTATCTTTTTAGCTCTTCTAAGGTGATTGCACAAAATAAATATCCAAAAGTAATCCTTATAATAAATTTATTTTTTCAAACTGGTCAAGTGAAGTGCGCATTATTGGCACTTTAAAGAGTCCTTGAGTGGTGTTGAGTGTCAGCACTAAATGGCTTTCTCGGTCTCAAAAGCATTATAATTTGGTTTGGCCCATTGATGAAGCCATGTTTAAGACACTCAAGGCACACAGACTCCTAGTCATGTCCATAGTTATCAAAGGCGCGCCTAGGCGAGCGCCCAAGCGCTAGGCGACTCAAGGCGCTATTCCGGCGCCTGGCATCACCTGAGGCGCGCCTGTGTTCATTAGGCGCGCGCCTTGCGCGCCTAGGCGATGAGGCGGTAGGTGCGCCTTGCAAAATCACAGTCCCCACCCGACTTCAGCTTCTTCATCTTCCAGTCTCCCTCTCTCCTTCGACCCCAGGCTGCCGACTGTGTCTTCCAGCCCTCTTCCAGCCACCGTCCGGCCACCGATCGGCCTCTTCTGGTCGCCGAGGATTGAGGAGAAAGAATGGCAAAAATGAAGAGAGTAAAGGAAGTAGAGACAAGGAGAGAGAGAGAGAGAGAGAGAGAGAGAGAGAGAGAGAGAGAGAAGTAAAGACGAGAGGAGAGAGAGAGAGGGAGAAAATTACAATGAAGAGAGAGGGTGAGGAACAGGAACGTGTGAGGGTTGGGTGGGGAAGAAATGTCGGCTAAACCTAATCCTGTCAACACTTAAATATATGTGCAAAAGTTGTAAATAACCCCTCCTTTATGATAAAATGTCTAATTGAACCCTAAAAATTATAAACAACTCCCTAATTTATAATAAAATATCCAATTGATCAGTAAAAATTATAAATAACCCCTAAGCTATGATAAAATACTTAATTAAACCTTTTAATTTGAAAAATAAATAAAAAATCCCTATAATTATATATACATAAATAAATAAGACTCCAATTTTATATTTTTATAATATTTTAAGTTTTTTTTTTCTTTTGCGCCTCACGTTAAAAAGGCGCGCCTTACGCTTTGCGCCTTGCGCCTCAGGCTCCACGGCCCTTTGCGCCTCGGTGCGCCTTGCGCCTTTCAGAACTGTGGTCATGTCACTATAAAGTCATTTTTGGATCTGATCAATCTAGTCTTAGATTTCAAACAAGGATTTGCAACATGAATCAAAACATATAACCATTGATGATGGGAAAGACTAGAAGGGACTAAACTAATATAATACAGTTATGTAATCATTGTTGAGCTAAAAAATGAGATATTGCTATTTGATTATCATCCTGTGAAGCCATAGATGCTTCTTGTTGAAGGTGTGAATTAACTACTCAGTTGAGCTTTCAGTTGCACTTAAAAGCATAAATATTAAATTGGGTACAAGTTAGTACTTAGAAAATTGGGAGGGAGACCACAAACAACTCATGAATACATGAATTCATTTTCTTTTTAGCTTTTCATTCTTTCATCATTTGATTGTGGGTGTCTACCCTTAAATCATTTACCCATTCAGTTTAAGGATTTCAAGTACTCTCATATACTTCTTTTTTTTTTTTGAACTATTATAAGTTTACCATATATGACAAAAGTAAAAAATGAATGGTGTAGATTCCTCTATTTTTCTCTCACATCCTCACTTAGACGACATCATTTATTATTTCTTTAGAAACACAAGGTACATAGACACATCTATAATCATTTTTAACCAGCAACTTCTCAAATACATACATATACATATATATGAACACTTTTTTCCAATTTTAGATTTGCCATGATCATCTCCAATCAAAGAAGGAATGAAGATTACAGAAGATAGATTTGTATGAAAGAAACACTTTTCATATTTTCGTGAACTCTCTCTTCCAATTATTCTCATAAACGGGGGCTCCATAACAAAGCCCGTGGTATGTCGTGTGATGAATTGATTACACATTAAAATTTGATCTTCATTTAGTAATATTGATATCATCTATAAAATGTTTCAGTCTTTTATTTATGATTTTATTTAATTGAGAAGTTGCTTAGATTTATTCATATTAGAGAAAAAGCATTTTCACTTTTGTAATTAAGTGTTTTATGAATAAATATTTACTTTTTAAAACAAGTTTTATTCTGTAGATTGGAAACAAAGCAATGGTTTTCGAAAGGTGACAACATGAAAACTAAGAAAATAAAAACAACAAATCGAAGAGGAGCAGGCTAGAAAAGTACCATTTTTCCCTTGGAGAAATTGTGTTGTACTAAAATGACTTGTATTTGCCGCCAACAGAGAAGTCGAAAGGCATGAAGAGACTGGAAAGTGTTAGAAAGGATGGCTTACATGTAGCTCGACTCTATTTGTCGAAATCGATCGGCTGTAACATTAAAAATCAAGACACAACAACGTCTCTTATTAATGCTCTGCCCAATCTATACGAACAACCCTCTGGTGGAAATAAGGTACTTCTTATTAGAAAGTTATTTGTCTTACTGACGTTGAAAATGAAATTTCAAAGAACACCTGAATATGTTTAATGAGACCTTTGAAAAATTGAATTCCGTTGACATTAAATTTGACAGCGAGGTTCAGGCCTTACTAGTTTTATTAGATGCCTTGAGTCATTCAATGGTTTATTTCAAAAATCAAAACTAAAATTTTTGAAAGTTATGAATATGATTATGACTGAAGAGATGAAGAGGCGAGAAAAAAGTTCAATCGGTTTAGAATCAACATTAAATATAGCAAGTAGAGGCGAAAACAACAATATAGAGAATCAGTATGGTAGATCAAAGTCAAGGAATGCTAGGTCCACATCAAGATATTGGCAAAACATTAATAATACCAAAAAAAAAAAACATGTTGAATGTTGGATTTGTTGAGAAAGGAGACACTTCTGATGAGTTCAAGTACTAAGAGAGTAAGACAGAACGTTGACGTGTAGATTCAACTGAATGTGCAAACCGTTGAGACAAGTTGCAACCATGTTGCAAAAAGGACCAGTAAGTCCCCTTTTCGTGACCATGGTCGTGAATCGATCACAAATCTTGAAAAAAGAATTGATAGAAATTTAAAAATAATAAATAATAATAATTTTCAAAAAAAATATCCTCGAGATTATTTTAAACATGGATAAGTTACACAAGAACACAATGTGATCCTAATTCGTTTAGAAAGTTAAGAAATCACGTTCATCTACCTACACCCATCTTGATTTTAAACGATTGATAATCTCTTTTGAATTTCCAAACTTTCAACATAAATACAACCATGAACCGTAACTGTAATACAAGTATGCTATTTGTCCCCAAAATAAAGTGAATACAAAAAAATTTCCGAAATGCAATTACCCCTGAACTTTAACACCAAAATTCAGCACATTATCCACAATTGGCATCATTTATTTTCTGAAAGATAAATCATACAATATAAACGAGGAATTGTTAAAAATTGAAAATGCTTCCAATTAACCATTGCCATAATGAAAATGAATCTCTTCACTCTTAATAGAAACCAACGAGACAGCCTGAACTCAAAATGAAAATTATTTATCAAACCTAAAATCATTCTAAACAATTAAATAGATGGATCAACCTGAAAATAAATTTTACATTTAAGACAAATCCAGTCATTTTGGTCAAGCTTTACAGAACAAAGAACAAACTAGTATTTTTATACTAAATAGGCAGACATTAAATTCCAACTAATTTTCATGTGAGCGGGCATCGATGCCACAAACCGAAGAAGATCTGGTTTTGAGCTAATTGCCGGATGCAAGTCTTCTAATTTCTGATTCAAAACATGACGGAATTTTGCAATGTTTGGAAGTACAAGCTCTCTACAATGAAGATGTAATAGGGGCACCTTAGACAAGACACTTCCCTTCTGAATATCTACACCTTCTGGCCTTCGCAACTTGTAAGGCACATCAGTTGTAGGCTCAATGTCAACACGCGGCATTTGCTTCCATCTCCGATGCACAAACCAACCATACTTATAGTCACCAACAATCGGAGTGCCCAAAGCCTCAGCACAATGGACACGGAGCTGCACAAAGACACAGGAAAACAAATAAGCTATAGTCCACTTTCCAAATACTTTGATTAGCGAAGCTTCAGGATACAGAAGGCTTTTCAACATGCATAGCATCTTAGTATAACTTTTAATACAAATTAATCATCCATTTGCAGGAGCTATGACCATACTTATGGACAATCATAATCTGTTGAAATTGTGCAGTACTTTGCTGAGACAAATTCTCTATTCATGATCATAAGGCAAAGCATTGTTTCACTACTAGTAATTGCATCATTATCTTGCAGCAATTTTGATATTAACAGATCAACTCATGGAACCAAACCAATTTCAACTAAAGAAGCATCATAGAGAACATGGTGTGATCTGAAATTCACTGTAAGCATATAACTTAAATAAAGTTTAAGTTCTTAAGAAGAAACAAGAAACAATAAGATAATATTGTTTTCGCTATTACATAGAATGCCAATCAAAATACAAACCATGAAAACTCAAGAAAGCGTCACCTTCAAAATGGTATAGCATGGATTTGACATAAAGACATCAAATTCAAAAGAGCCAATTAGAGAGCATGCGACCAGATCAATGCACTATAATTTAATGCCGTTCTAATCAATCAGCAACAATTGAAGATGGAATTGGCTCACTTATATGCAAGAAATGTGGAATGTAAAAGTAAAATGATACTGCTGTCTGTGAATGTACCTCTGCCATTTGTAGGCTAGAGTGCACAAGTTTGGCAGCCATCCAATATCAATGGTATAGATGGATTTGATCTCAAAATTATGACATAATGTCACAAGTCTAAACTAATGAAGAAGTTTCATAAACTAGTTGTAGACAATTCTCTTAAGTTAGGTAGTTTTGACCTACATCAGAGACCAATGTTCACTGTACCTGATGCTTACACATAGTATGTGGACGGAGTTCAATCCATGAGCATCCATTTATCATAGGCCCTAGCACCCGATATTTGGTTACAGCTTCTTGGGAAGCTTCTAAACCTGAGTGCTGAGCCAAAATGACCCGTTCAGTCTTCCCATCATCAAGAAGCACCTACAATCAGCAATAATAAATATACAAACAATATTGAGCACAATATTATTTCTCAAAAGTGATTTCAAATTACAACAGAAGTTTTTCATCATTTAATCAAAGGCAAGAACAAGAGAGAGAACCTTCAAAAGACGAGCACAAATTAAGCCTTCCTTTTCCTTGGGAGAGCCAATAACCAATGCCCAATACCGTTGATAGGTTGCTTCGCATGCATCATTCCAAGCCTAAAATTCTCCATCAGTATGTTATGCGGTCCAAAACCAAAAAATAAATCATTAAATTATCCGTCATACTATATATTTAACCTGCAAGCAACCTCATTCTATCAAGTGGCAATACCTTACAAGATGATTTCCCTTTGTTTATGTCACTGAACAACCAATTTAGAAGAGATACACTCTCTTTAGTTCTCCCCATCAAGAGCAGGCCACTGGATTCTCTGTCAAGACAATGAACCTAAAAATTAACCATATGAGAACAGCAGAAAATTAAAACAAGATAACTAGACATTCGTAAAGGATCCTAGCACAGACAAACAATGCAAAACTACATGTACTTGTTTAACTTTCAGGATTCAACAACCATTTGAGGATGGAATGCCAATTAGTTTAATACTAGGCTTTTCAATATAACTGTCAAACATTACATCCTGTGATTGCAAATTTTACGGTTACGATCAACCACTCCTAAAGATCTACCAACATTTCGACCCAAATCGCTCCGCTAAGCTTCAACCATATGTCAATAAAATGAAAAACTTAACATAAAACAAAAATACTTAAACCGCTATATTTAAACACTGTTTCTCATTTGCCAACCTTTTAAATTAATCTAGAGCTAGAAGCATACCAACTTAGGACCCTCATTGTTGCCATAAGACAAAGCCGCAGCTGCCAATGCGTCCATGCTGTTGTGAACTGGAAGATTCCCCTAAAGACATATGACACACAAACAAATCAGAAAGGCAATCGAATATATCAAGAATTGTCAACCACCAGAAAAAAGGGTTCATGAAGTATCAAACCTTGACTGGAAACTTTGGAGGCTCGTTTAGCAAAAGTATGGCATTGTCCTGAAATTTTCGGCAAATAAAAATCAAAATTAGCAACAAATTCCACAAACATTACATAGAAACAATTAAGAAAACAATGCAACACATTGATCCACAAATGCAACGAAAAAGTTAGTTAAAGCTAATACATGCCTTGTACTTTACAAGTCTTTGCAAATAGTCTATCTCATCAGCATTTGGGTTCAAAGTCCCACTTCGAATAGTATCATATCTCTTTGAAATTCTACTCTCCAAAACCGATACAGGTATAAAGACTCTTGCCCCTTCTTTCATCACCTCATTAGGCTTAATCTGCAGGTATGCTGTGTAGTTGTAGACCAATTAAACCCACATGAAATCACACAAAACAAACAAAATATCAATACCAAAAACAAAATAAGCATTACCTTTTTCATTGGTTTCATTTGCCCTCCATTTTCTACAACAGAATCACCATCCATATCTTCACATTCCATATGAACCTAGAACAAGAAAAACAAGTCAAAATATAAACGTTAATGTATTTCCTTATCAAACAAACCCACAACATAAATCAAAACCATGTTAATATCATTAACATCATAATAACCATTAATCGGGTGACAAAAACAGAAACACAGAACTTCACCAATGCTTACGTGACCCTTGCGGAAACAAAACTAAAAATACAAACTTTACTCATTTCCAATCAAATAAGATCATAAGAAGAACTACCAATGACATAATAAAAACAATGAAATGAATTCAAAATACAAAATCTCATACATTTCAAGTTAAACAAATACAAGAAATAAAACAAACCCGCAAAATATGATATCCCAAAAATATCAAGAAAAAAACGAACCTTTATGCATTTGCAGTCAAATAAACACAAAAATGAAACAAACCCACCAAAACAATATCAGCAAAACATCAATTAATCACAAAAAGAAAGGATAAAGGTTGTTACAAGGCCCTTGTTGAAGTGAGACTGGATGACAGAGTCTTCAACTTCATGGAAGTAGTACTTGATCCAGGTGACAGCAGTCACGTGAGCAGGACGCCCCCAGGTTTTGGCGGGGAGGTGGTGGCCAGGAAATGGCGGGAGAGAGAGGAGCTGGCGTGGCTTGGGAGGGAGCTTGGCGGGACCCAGCTGGGCCACGTTGTTCTTGACCCGGATGACGGCGGGCTTCGGCGTAGAGATTCTGGAGAAGTGGCAGGTTGAAACCCACCAAAACCATAGCTTTTGCTTCTTCTTCCACATGTTGTAGTTACTTGGTTTTCATGCTTTCAATTTTCGATTTGCAGTGAGGAATTTGAGTTTGAGAGGTTGTGATTTGAGTCTGTGTGTGTGTGTGTGTGTGTTTTGTTTTGGGGTGCTTTGCTGGATTTTATTTTATCATTTTGGAGTGTTTTGTGGTGATTCTATTGGATTTTGGGCCAACAAATGGGCCTAGTGGGCTTTCTAGTTTAACATAAAAAATATTCAATAATAATAATAATATGAATATGAATATGAATATTAAACAAGTGCTCTCTTTGTGGAAACGACAGCATCTAGGGAGAGGGAGACCGTATAGTTATTATCTCCAGGTAGATCTAAGCATTCTTCAATTGTTTTCTCTATTATTTTCTCCTTCTTCTCTTTGCTTTCTCACAAATCTGAAGTTATTAAGGGTTAGATCAAAAGATTTTCTAGATCCATCTCTTAAAAACCAAAATGTTGAACGCTCAGGGCCTACCGTGGAGTCTAGATCCCCTCCTCTAGTTATAGTAGGGGTTTGGGGTTTTTTAAAAATTAGATTTAGATGACTTCTAGATCTAACTTTTAAAAATTGTTTTGTTTTGATAGTTTGGCGGTCATTAACTCATAGTTTTTGGGGAAAATCAAGGTTACAAATTGACAAAACCCATCCAAACTCTTATCTCGAGTTCGAAAGGATCCTATAAAAACTAGAGTCTTCTTAATTAACATCTGAATTTACTAAAAATCCTTTAAAAATAATCATCATAATTCTAATAATCACTTTAATCGAAATATAAATTAAACAAATATAAAATTTTTAAAATTTCTCGTGCTAAACCCATAAACTGAATATGTAAAATATTTTTAAAATATTTGTAAAATTATTATTAATTTATAAAACTATTTTGGAAGTACACTTATGAAATTTGATAAAGAAATAAATAATATACATAAATTCAACTATTTATCATCATATGACCTTTTTCACAATATGCAATAATCTATTGTGTATACATATGCTCTAAACGAAAAGCACTTAAAATTCCTCACCGTTTCAAGAACTCGATGAAAAGGCGACTAAAGGAATAGGAGAGATTATGAGACAGTAAAAAATTTTGTTAATACATGTCGATCTTTTGATGGGACGCTAAACTTGGATGATCACCAGATATTTTGGTTAGGCAGTAGGACAGACTATAATAAACAGGGCAGCCCCTATGGACAGTATCATTCATAAACCTGTCTACTCCGATGGATGCTTCAAACAGGTACCGAAGATGTTATAGGGGACATTTCTCACAAAACAGTAAGTCTTTACAGGCTTTATTAAACATCCAGGCTATGGCTATGCCTGAGGAGGACATGACTTTTATTGTCTTTTGGAAGTGCTACTGCCACGTAGAGTGGACACGTGCCCAGCAAAGTTTCTACCATCAGCCATTTCTCGGCTACTTCCATGGAAAAGCTGATGATGATAGCCATTAAACGTGACCAATTAAGATGTGAAGGGAACTTGAATTGGCTGAGAGATAAGATTGCAATAACAATATCAATCAAGAGACAAGATCCAATCCCATCTAATCGTTTAAGCTCTAATAATAAGATTGTAACACTCTAAATCCAGTAATAGGAAATAAAATATCACAATCAAACTAAATCTTATAAAAAAAAATAAACTTCAAATAGAAATTTATTCTAAAGTTCGAAAGTAATCAACAACAAATATCCAAACATAATCTTCAAAAGAAAAACTTTAAAATTAATTACTAAAACAAGATATGTCATTGCTAAATTTGTAAACTTCATTTCTATCACCAAAGTCTTATATTCAGGTAAACTCTAAGTTCTAAACACTCAACGTTTATGGTTCACTTCTACTTAGCAAAAATGGTGGAGATAAGGGGGTTAACCGTCAACTAGGTAAGTAAATTCATGCTTAATGTCAGTATTATCGTAATTACCTTTATAAGTCAAATACAAAACTTCAATTCAAATAATCCTATTTCATAACCAATATTCAAAATCACATATAAAATCATATTTACAATAAATACCATATAGGATCAAACAATAAGCAAAACAAAATATCATATAAAAACATATATTCATAAAACAAGTTAGCTCATGTCTTATAGTGTCACAACTACCTATGTGATATAAATAACATAGTGTCACAAATACCTCTGTGACGCAGTCAAAATAACAAGCTGTCACAAATACCCATATGATATAGTCAAAATAACATATTCTCACAATTGCTCGTATGACACAGTCAAAATATTAATTATAGACAATGAGCCAAAATGATTTTCATTATCTTATCTAAGTGATATATTTTCAAATCATAATGGTAAAATATTTAATAGTTGTCAATCAATTCTGAGAAATAATAAGTTTTAAATTCATTTTATAATTTTTGTAAGGTTTTTAAGTTATACATAAATCATAATGGTAAAATATTTAATAGTTGTCAATCAATTCTGAGAAATAATAAGTTTTAAATTCATTTTATAATTTTTGTAAGGTTTTTGAGTTATGCATAAATCATAGGTTCTTGAATAAAATGATAATGCAAATTTTGGAAGTAAATAATTTGAACACTATTGCAAAAATATTTTATTGTCATACAAACAACTTAAAATTCATTTTTTACGATTAATGTCAAACGCAAATATATATTTCAAAATATTGAAAAGTTCATATATCGATATACATATATCATAAATAAATTTATTTACCTTAAAACAAATAAAAAATTCATAAAATAAACTCAACTATCACACGAACCTAAAATCTTATTTTTTTCCTTTGAACCTCAAGGCATATTTTTTCCTTTTTCTTTCTACTCTAAAGTTATAACCCATTTATAGTGTCCATGTAAGGCAGTTACAAAACTAATTTAAAATCGGTCATTAAATTAAATTAAATTTGAGCAATTACATTTTAAAAATTAAATTTTCAATTCAATTCTACAATTCCAATTTTCAAAATTCAATAACTACTATTCATAGTACTTCAATCCAGCAGTTACATAAAATCAGTATATCCTTTAGTAAATCAATATCCTTTTCTTTCTCAAATATAAAATCCTAAACCTTTAAGAAACCTAAATTGATCAATACATCATTCTCAATTCTATAATACTTAATTAAACCAATAATTATTTATGAATATGGAGTTACAAAGATAACAGAGGATACTAAGATTTCTATGTTATTTGTGGCCGCTATGACAACGAATAAACACATTCGACCGTTGCTGGTAGCCTGGTACAGAGCGAGTCTCTTCCATATCCATAGTGGAAGTCCTTTTAACTCTTATTTAACAATGGGATGTGTGAAACCACTGGAAACAACTTTACCCAGAAGTGGAAGTGTGGAACAATCTAGTTTAATTCAAACAAATTCTTATACGACAAAAAGCATCACATTCAAAAGGGTGTAGCATACAGTTGCCATAAAAAGCATCAAATCCAATGCCAAAGTTACTGCAAAAGATTAAGTGCATTATAATTTGATGCCTCTCTCATTAATCAACAATGGCTGAAGATAGAAATTTGAAACACAAAAAGTAGAATGACACTACTATGAGTGCTGATTATTGATCTCAAATTATGACATAATGTCACAAGTCTAAGATAACAAGAACTTCCATAAACTAATTACAAACGATTTCATCAAATTAGGTAGTTTCAAGATCAAAGTCCCACTTGGTATCGTATGTTAGGAAGTATCATATCTCTTTGAAATTCTACTATCAAAAAGCAATACAGGTATAAAGACTCTAGCCCATTCTTTTAACACCTCATTAGGATTTACAAATGGTAACAATAATTTCAGACCACCTAATAATCATTAGCCTGATTGATGAAATATTAATGCAATATTTAACTAATATCAATTACATAAATACTCCAGACCACCTAAAGTTGGATGCTCCTAGATAATCATTGCTAGATCTGTCAAAAGGTAAACAACAGAGATCTATACAAAACCAAATTACAAGTATAAGAAGGATGTAAAAGAAGCATTCCTTCAAACAAGTATCAAAAGAACATTGCTTTACTAATTGAATTTGTAACCTTTTATAACTCCAAATATTTTGGTTAGCTTTTAACCCTATTGATTATTTGATGTTGCATGCCTACATCTACATTAAAGTGACATGCCTCGATGCCACAAACTACCCACAAAACAAACACCAAATACTTAAAACGAAAATAGAAGAATCGTCCCCATGTCTAGAATCTCACTTATACTATAGATGTTGGTGTCTAAAAGGTCCTATTAAGAGATATCCAGATACATGACTCCCTAATGGGAAAGGGATTTAATATACGTTTATGGCTGGGGAAACCACACAACAAATATGAGTTGCATTAAGCATACAATACATTATGAGACATTCCTAACACAATAATAGAAATAAAAACAATATCATGAGTTGTTCAATAATTAAGTATTGAAGTTTAAAAGAAGTCAAATATATATGTTGAAGGGCTAACAGTTGTTAGAAAGAAGTATTATAATAATCACTGCTAATGCATTGACTTACCTCAAATACAGCTTTTGATACAGCAGATTTCAATGTATATAGACTGGTTTTCTATGTAAACCTACTGTTAGTACAGTAAACAATATGTGAACCTATTGTCTAAATTTCTATCTGAACTACAGATAATGATAGATAATTGACTTACTCCAAATATTGTTTCTGACATAGCAGATGTTCTATTCATGACTAACTCATCATGATAATCTTCATCGAAAAGCTCTGAAAATAATATTTGGTAGAAAGAAGCAAATGCTACTAACCCCTACAAAAATTAAGCCAGCAACTTGTTATTAGGTTTGCATACAACACACATTGTAATCACAAACAAGAATTAATCAAAAGATCTTCACCGGTTGTTCCATTCAACTTTCTTCCACTGCTTGGATACCATGTCCCTTTAAACAAAGAAGGCTAATGGTAATTGTCATATTATAAACCTTCAAGAACAAAATTGAACAGATTCTAAAGTTAATAAAAAATTCCCAACTATCTATTACAAAACCATGCACATGCATATTTCATTTCAGTAAGAAAAAAAATTGGAAACTGAAATACTATGAGAACAAAAGCATCCAACTTCCAAAATTCAACCAAAACATGTCATATTCAGAAGCTTACCTAACAGAATAGTTGGAGGTTATTGTTTTACTATGAAAAGCATCCACAGTGTACTCTCTCCAAACACAGAATTGGAAGTGTTTTGGATTGCCATCTGCACAACATCATAGCATATTATGAACTTGTTTAGAATAGATCATTCTCTAAGTACATGAGAATGAAAGCTCATTCTTTATAACTTATTAAAACCCAAATGTAGACTCTCCTAGGGCAAGTACTCATGTTAAATTAGCCGAGAGGGCAGTACATACACCTATCCAGATGAGAGAGATATGAAAAAGGGGCACCAAGGTTTGAAAGAATCAATACTACGTGCAAGAATTTGGCAGAAACTGATGATTTCCAATCCCAAAAGGCCCTTGTGAACTAATTACTAGAACTTTTGACAACCATTTACTGAATGGAAAGAACATGGAATACCCTCATTTTCATGCTCTGTAATAAAATAAATTAAAATATAAAAAATACAAAGCATACATGTAATTTCACAAGAAGAAATTATAACAAAAACATCATTTGTCCATGATGTAGCCTATAGGACTCCAGATATATCATATATATAATTAACGGCTTATGTTAATAAGTTCCTAGAAGCGCTAAGGACAAAAATCACTTAAATTTTAAATTTTACAGGTATACTTACAATTTCGCACATAACAAGGCCACAACAGATGGATGCTAGCCAGCAATATTCTATGCTTGGACAGACATTATCAAAGACATATATTATAATTCATATAACGGGCAGAGGAAAAGGCAAACTCGCCATACTGCTCAAGCAGAATATTATGATTGATCAAACTGCATTCAAACAATCATTTATCAATCATTTAACTCAATCTCAATCCGACAAACATGATGATAACAATCCACAACCAAAATGTTAGTCAGTATAACAAGTTTTTTTTATCTCAGTGAGTGTTAGTTTATTAAAGCATGACCAGAGGTTATACATTACAAAAATCAAGAGGACTTTCATGTTCATTTCACAATGTTTGACTAAAACTGTTTACAAACACTCTTCTAACACAAGATAAGTGATTTAAAGTGGAAAAAACCTTTCTTCAGATCAAGAAAGCACTTGAAAAGCATCCCAAGTGCTTTCCCAGCAAGCAGTTTCTCCCCAACACAAAATAGCTTTTCACAAAAACACTTCCCAAATAGACCCCAACTACAAAGACCCCAAAATCAAAAAGGGGGCTAGAAATTTGAAGTTGCAGGCTTGGAAATCAAATACACAGAACAAGAATACTCCACAATCAACTAACTCAAAAACATATTCTTTCCAACAACAACAACAAAAAACCCAAAAAAAAAAAAAAAAATTCAGGACTCAAATTCTAAATCACGAAATGAGAAGCAAAAGCAGAGGGAACTTGAATAGCTTTTCTGGGTTGAGAACTGATTCGACAACAAAAACAGAACCCAAAAAAAAAAAAAAAGAACCACCCAATATAGCTATTTTTAATTGTAAGTGATTATTTTGTTGTTTGTGGAACTTCTGACGTTTGAAGACAGACAAAAGGCAATGTTGTTTATCGACGAAATTGGATTTGGTTGTGAAAGTAAATGATTGGTTTCAGTTGGCATGTAAGTGTACTACCAACCTAAGTACGCAACAGCTGTACCAGCAACATCAGCTGGCGAAATCCAAATGAAAAGTTCAAAATTGATAGAACCAAACCTTTGAGCATTCAGTCAGACTCCATTTCTCTTGTGCCGATGCCATTGCTCATGTTACACACTACAGTGCTCCAGAGCAGTTCAATTGCCTGTGTAGGGATTACATGGAGCATATTGAAGTCCATTCATATAACATCTAAGCCAGTGACAGATTGGAGGATTAATAAATTTGGTGGCTGCAGCAGTTAAAAAACAAATAGGTGATAAGGAGTTCATACAAGAAAGACTGCAGCAGTCACAAAATTACTTGCTGATTTGTTCTTTGATATCCACAATCAGCAGTCCAAATAGGAAAAAACACGGATCTGATTTCATTAAGGACAGCAATAGCTTCTTTTATACTACCTTCCTCACATAATAGGTCAAGGATGCTTACTGCTGATTCCGATTCAACCCCAGTATCAATCCTATTTATCAACTCCAAAACAGATTTTGATTGAAGCATTTCTCTCAAAATGCTTCTGGCTTCTTCCATCCTTCCCTTGGTATATAGGCCCCTTATCAAATGTAAGAAGCCCAAAAAATCAGGTGATATACCTTTCTTCTTGAACTCAAAAAAGAATCGAAGAGCTCCTTCCATATCCCCCTTTTTGTAAAGGCCATTAATCACAGCACTAATGGTGAATGAGTCAGGCTTAAGGCCTTCTGTCTCTGGATCATGCAGAAATTTCAAGGCTTCATCTAGTCGACCAAACTTGCAATAACCATCAATGAATGAATTATAAATACGTGAATTTGGTTTTAAGGCCTTATGAAGCATCCTCTCAAGCAATATCTTGGCATCTACTAATAGTCCTTGTTTACATAAATTGTCAATCAATGTGGCATATGTAACTTCAGAGGGGAGCAAATGTATTCTTTCTAATGAGTCAAACAGCCGAGATGCTTCCACAAGACATCCCTGGTGGCATAAACTATTTATAACTGTATTGAAAGTGACAATATTAAGAGTGATTCCCTTATTTCTAGAAAAAGAACAGATATCTAAGGCCTTATCTAGATATCCTTCCTTGCAGAGGGCATCAACCATGACCGTATAATCAACTACATCCATAAATGGCAGATAATCTCCGGCTTCCTTGACAAGTTTATATGCATCCAAAACTCTGCCGTCCTTTATAAGTTCCTTGAGAACAATGACAGGAAAAGTGACGGTTGAAGGAATTTCTTTTGTCTTCTTGATAAAGCACAGGGCCTTGGCCACATCCTTTAGACACAAGTAATGTACTACTGTCTTTCTAACCAAAGGTTCAACCAAGCCATATTCTTTCACAAACATGTTCAACAAGGGCCCAACTAACGACTTTTTGGCATCATCAGCAAGCCCTTTCACTATAGAACAGTAAGAATCGATTGATACAACTGACCCTCTTCTCCTCATTAACACATACACATCACTTGCAGCCTCAGAATAACCTCTCTTACACAAGTACTGAATAAGATAATTACATAAAATATCATATACTTCTGCTCCCAAACTCTCAAATCTGTGAACTAAAGCTAAAACTCCTACCACACCTTCTTTTGCAAAATTTGCATCGATCAAAATCTTGTAGATACCTAAATCCAAACCAAATCCTTTCTCAATGAGTTCAACAAAAACCTTAGTGGCCATATATACCATTCCATTTTTGCACAGCCCATTAATTGTACAATGGTAACATTCAACAGAAGAAATTGATGTCCTCCTAAATTCATCAAAAATCTCCAATGCGTCCTCAACTCTACCTGCTTTACAATATCCATCAATCATTGTACAATAGGTACTAGAATTTGCAACCAAATCAATTTTTGACATTTCCTGATAAATTGCACAGGCATCCTCTGGTGCACCGACCATAAATTGAGCTTTAATAAGTATGTTGCACATAACCACATCCATATGAATCCCTAATTCTTCTAGCCTCTCCCTTGTCCCTATTATCCCCCTCACATTGTCTTCTTTAATGTATCCATGTAACAATGTACTGTACGTGACAACATCTCCAAGTATCCCTTTTGAGAACTCATCTGCCTCGCATGTCCTTCCAACTTTGCACAATCCATTAATAACAGTATTATAAGTAACAACACTCGGTCTAATGCCCTTGTTCTCCATCTCCTCTAGCAAACTAAACGCACGATCCAAATCTCCTTTCCTGCAAACTCCATCAACCAAAGTTGCATAAACGAACTCATCTGCTACAATTCCCAAATCTTCAACTTTCTTAAAAACAGCAAACGCCTGCTCCAACTTCCCTTGCTTACAAAAGCCCAAGATAATCGCAGTATAAGTAATCAAATTAGGCCTGAAACCGTCCCTTACCATCTTGCTCAAAATCCCGACAGCCTTCTCCACATGCCCTTCCTTTGAGAACCCGTCTACGAGTATAGTGTAGCTAGTCATATCCAATCTTACACCTTCATCCACCATCTTCCTATGCTTACGCAACGCCTCCAACAAACTCCCCTCCCTAAAGTACCCGCAAATCCAACTACTATAAAAAACAACATCAACAGCCAATCCTTCATTCTCCATCCTAACAAGCAAACCCTCAACCTCATCTACTCTACTGAGCAAGCAAAGTGCGGTAACAATTACACTATAAGTAACCACATTAGGCCTCAAACCTCCTAAATTAACCGCATTCTCGAAGAACTCGACACCACGCTGTGGCTCACCAATCCTACAGAACCCAGAAACCACACAACTACAAACAAAATTATCAAAAGGGTACTTCACATTTCCACCATTCATCAACTCCAACACCTCCATAGCTCTCCCCACACAACCCACGTAGCAAAACCTATATATCAACGAACAAAACGTAAAGGAAGAGGGGAAAAACATGCCCTTACCATTCCTCAAGCAAATCTTCAACAAAAGCAGCCCCTTTTCAGGCTCCAGTCCTTGCAGAAGGCAATCCAGCAGCTTGGTTTGAGGAAAAAACGAAGCTTTTGTCATGTGGGTAGTGACAAAAAGGTGAGCTTGATCGAATTTGCCAAGTTTGAGGAGGGTCCATGTGAGAATGGAGAGGGTCTGGGAGGTGGGTTTGAAGAGGAGGTGGTGGTGGTTGGAGGTGAGCTGAGAGAAGAAGTGGAGGATGAAGTGGAATCTACGGGAGTGGAGGAGGAAGACGAGGAGGTTGTTGATGGAATGGAATGTGGAAGTGGAACCTATTTTCAGGAGAGTTTGGAGACTGCTGTTGTTGTTGTGAGGAGGAATCGATGAAGTGGTTGATAGAGAGTGATGTTGTTGAAGACACTTGAGGAAATCAATTGTACACCGCCGGAGAAACAACATCGGGCGGTTCATACGATCTCTCTGTTCCACCACTTCCATCATCTTCTCCATATCACACTGACCGTAGTTTGGTACATGTGAAAAGTCTAAACTGCCCTTATGTATAAGAAACTGTTTGGTATTGTTTTGAAAATTTGAAGGCGTGTATTCGATATAAAGTTTGATGGACTTTTTATTTTCTTAATGGGAGAATTACTACTTACTACCTAAAATTTTAATATTCATATATGTGTATAACTTTTTGATTTTCTTGCAATATCTTCCTTTGGACTAACAAGTTGATTAGGTTTGACCGTCAACGTTAAGGCCATGAAGGGTAATATTGTCATGTATCTGGGTTTAAGGTAATTTACTCATTTTTAATTTTTTTTTAAATTTATATTAATTAATGGGTGGAGATCCATTTAAAATAATTAAAAAATTTAAAATTATAAAATAAATTAAAATTTAAATAATTTTAAAATTTAAAAAATGTTTACAATATAATTTTAAAATAAAAAAAAAAAAAAAAAAAAAAAAAAAAAAAAAATAAAAATTAGAAAATTAAATGAAAGATTTTTTTTCATCACATCTCCACCGTCCATCTTAAAATGATAATAAAGATTGATTTGGAAAAAGAAATACAAAATTTAAAATGAAGAAATCTGTTTTTCAAGGAGTAACAGTAAAGAACACAATCTATTCTTAAATTCTTAATTATTTTGAAATTTTTATTTATTTTTTATAATTTTAAAATTTAAAAGAAAATGAAAATTTTGTTTTTCAATAAAGAACAATGAAGAACACCATCTATTCTTCTTCAATAAAAATTGTGTTGTTTACTCTCCATTCTTCACATTCACCTCTGTCATATCCATTTTTCTCTCTTGATAGTTTTGTCTCTCCATCTCTTTAGGTGTTGTTGACCTATCTTCTCTTTCATTCTTTCTTTTCTCTCCTTTCTCTATCTCTCTCCCTACTTTATTCTAGGTTTCCATTATATTGGAAACCTAAATTTCTAGGTTCCCACAGACCATCATCAACTTCTAATCTCCTAAACCATCATTACAAAAATCACACACCAACCATCATCACTATCTTTACCAAAACCTTTGTCAGCGAAAAAAAAAAAGTTGAAGATTAAGTTTTATTCATCTTCAATCCACACTCAAATCTAATCTCATCTTTGATGCGACGATCGCATGCCTATGTAGGCCATTGCTTGGATCTAGACACCATAAATCTAATCAAGTTCCAAATCTAACCCACATCTAGATCCACCAACCTTTTTTATCGTTCTTTAAAGCACACCAAATCCAACATCGATTGTGGCGGCATGGAGAAAGTGCCACCACGACACTTTCTCCACACCGCCGCAATCGATGTTGCCTCCATCTAGTAGCCAAATGTTGCCTAGATTTCGATCTAGAAATTCAGCGAAGCAGTAGACGTGAAGGAACTTGGATAAGACATCATCATCATCGTTAAGGTTGGTGATAAGAAAGAGAAGAAGAAGAAATGCAAACAAACAAACCTAGTGAATAAGAAGATGAAAATGAAGAAACACATTTTTCTTCCTTTTTTTATTTTTGATTTTCTTCTAATATGTTCTCTGTCGTCCATATATTTTATATGGATGGTAGAGATATACTTTTAGGAAATTAATATTTTTTAATTTTATTTCTTTTAGTGGATCTTAGTCGTCTATTTGCGAGCTGGATGGTGGAGAATTTTTATATTATATATATATATATTTTTTTAATTACATAAAAAAATAGATTGAAAGTATTTTCGTCTTTTTATTAATTTTTGACAGTCAATCATAACTACTAACGATCAAAGTTAGTCAATTATTAGTTCAGAGAAGGATAATAAAAATAAATCAAAAAATTATATGCACCTATAAATATTAAAATTCCAAGTAGGTTGACGATAATTCTCTCTTTATTTTATTATAATATCATTATTATTACTTGTTGAGGACAACTTTTCATTAGAATTCGAGAGCAACCATTTTTCTAAGGTTGATGTATGATCTTTAGAAATTGATGGCTGACTCTCTTTCAAAAGCAACCAATACCATTCTCTAAGCTTTGATTCGAGAACAATGGTCGTCTTTTAGAGAGCCAGTCATTCCAATTACAATTTTCTAATGGTGATTAATTTGGGAATGGTTTTTAAATTTGATTCACATTTATAACTAAACATGAATAATTTTATTCTATTCAAAATTAAATATTTACCCTTTTATTGTTTAATTTTTGTAATTTACACTTATTTTTTTCTCTAACTAATTGTTTTACTCATTCAGAAATAATACCAAATATATGTCACTAAAAAAAAAAAAAAAAGAACAATACCAAATAAATTAAATCATTCTATTAAATCATATTTTAGTCTTTTTAAAAAACAATTAAAACATCCCTTTTTAATATAATTTTCAGTTTTAATACATGTGTATTCAATCAGAAATTCATTAGAACATAAAATGTTTTTGTATTCAATCTAGATTTAAATGAAGGTATATTAATCTAAATTTTTATAGAATCCATTAAAATTTAGGTGCATTCAATTCAAATTTATATAAAATTCAATGAATTTTATGTACATTAAAAAATCATTTATTTCACATATTTTATTTAAGTGATGGAGCTGGATGGATTTTAAATGACTTTTATAAAGAAAAAATTTATAATAAATCTTACAATTTTACATTTTATTAGATTTGTTAAACAACTCTAACAATAAATGAATTACACCTATATTATAATAAAACAAAGGGAGAACTACCTTTGACCTACTTGAAATTTTAATATTTATAGGCATGTACAACTTTTTAATTTTTTTACAGCATCCTCCTTTAAACTAATGGTTGACTGACTTTGCTCGTTAGTGTTTATGATTAATTGTAAAAAATTAGTGAAAAGATGAAAATACCCTTAATCTATTTTTATTGTGTAATTAAAAAACAAAGAATATAAAAAACATAAAAATTTTCCATTGTTCATCTCACAAATGGATGGTTGAGATCCATTTAAAAAATTAAAAATTAAAAAATTTTAATTTTTTAAAAATATTTGTACTATCCATATAAAAATATGGATGGTAGAGATTACATTAAAAGAAAATAAAAAATTGAAAAAACAAAAGGGAAGAAAAACAGACTTCTTCTTCTTCTTCATTTTTGTTTGTCTGTGTTTTTTCTTCTTTTGCTCTTCACCGCTAATAACGACGGTGACAATGATGCCTTATCCAAGGTCTTCCACATTTGCTGCTTGTTTGGATTTCCAAATCAAAAACCAAACAACATTTAGGTACCTGAAGGAGGCAGTGTTAATTGTGGTGGCATGCAAGAAAAGTTAGTAACTGGAGAAGAAAATGATGAGGACAATGATTATGGTGGTAGAAAAGGTTGGATTTGGTGTGCTTTGGAGGACGAAGGAATAGGTTGGTAGATCTGGATGTGTGTTGGATATATGGTGCGTGGTTTCAAGTAATGATTATTATTATTTTTGGACAAAAGTTTTGGTAAAGATGGTAATGATAGTTAGTGTTTGGTTTTGGTAATGATGGTTTGGGAGATTGCGAGTTGATGATGGTTTATAGAAACTTAGATTTCTAGGTTTTCACTCGACTGGACCCCCTCAAATGGAAACCCAGAAATCTGGGTTTCCAATAGAATGGAAACCTAGAATAAAGAAATGAGAGAAAGAGACAGAGAAGGAGGAAAAAAGAAAAAAACAAAGGAGAAGATTGGTCACCAGTGCCCAAGAAGATGGAGAGACAAAGTTGTTGAGAGAGAAAGATGGATATGACAAAGATGAATGTGAAGAATGGAGAACAACACACCTTCAGTGAAGAAGAATAGATGGTGTTTTTCATTGTTCTTCATTGAAGAACAGATTTTTTTATTTTCTCTTAAATTTTAAAATTATAAAAAAAATAAAAATTTTAAAATAATTAAGAATTTAATAATAAATTGAGTTCCTCACTGCTCTTCATTAAAGAATAAATTTCTTCATTTTAAATTTTATATTTGATTTTGTATTCTTTCTTTAAATTAATCTCTAATGTTCACTTTAAGATAGATGGTGAAGATGTGATGAAAAAGTTTTTTCCATTTAATTTTCTAATTTTTATTTTATTTTTCAAATTGAAGATAAACGATAGGGATTTGATTAAAAATATGTTTTACATTTAAAATTATATTATAATTATTTTAAATGGATCTCCACCAATTAATTAATATAAGTTTTAAAGAAAAAAATTCAAAATGAGTAGATTACCTTAAACCCAAGTAAATGACAATATTACCCTTTATGGCCTTAACATTGGCAATCAAACCTAGTCAACTTGTTAGTCCAAGGGAAGACATTGCAAAAAAACCAAAAAGTTGTATGCACAAATGAATATTAAAATTCCAGATGGGTTGATAGTATTTCTCCCATAAAATAAATAATTATAAGTTGTAGTAATAAAAGTTGGCAATAAAGGATTTCAAAATAATAATGATAATTGGCCATAAAGGTAACTCAAGTTCACATGAAACTTAAGTCCATCATAGCCCAAGTCTCAACCCAAAACAAAGATGTGACCCAGATAGAAAAAATATTGATAGTCGTTAGAAATAACTGACAGTCCATTACTCCAATGCAAAGTGACAACCATGTCGCACAAGTGGAGACTGAGATTAAGGGAGGCATGGATCCTAAAATCAAGGAGCCCTTAATCCATTAAAGGAACAAAGCTTAAGCCTACAAAGGTAGCATCCATTCCATTTCAAATCATATAATTTTCTTTATCATACCGAAACTCTACCAAAATATGTTTAGAAAGATCATTTAAAAAAAAAAAAATCATTCAATATTCCCTTTTTCATTTTTATTCCTAAGTAATATTCTTATTAGTCCCATTGCTTCAATCACTTAATTTTAATAGATTGTTGATGTCAGAAAAACTTTTCCTAAATTAATAGGAAATAAATTTCATAAAATAAATAGAAATTAAATTCTAAAAAATATATATAATTTTTCCTAAATTAATGCTTATTTTAGTTTTTTTACACTAAAACACAATACATTATTTAAAAGGGAGAACTTCATTTTAGTCTCTATGTTTTTAAGAAACTTCTTGTTTTTAATTACAAATCCGTTTATAGGTTTCATGGTCTCTTATATTTCAAAAACTTATGTAATTATCACTTCTAATGTAATCTTTAATAGTTGAATGTCAATAGAAACTCATAGAAGACTACTTCACCGTTAATATGTACACATTAAAATGACATGTTTACTCTTCTAAAAATCTTAGAATTGCAATTTGACCTGAATTCTTTATGACAAAAATGTCGTTCATATATAAATGTACAATTTTAACATCATATTTTATTACGATTGTGCCATTATAAAAGTTATTTTACCATTTTAACCCTAAGTGTAAATTGATCGATTGATAATGGATGGATAAATGACATAAGAGTAGGTGCAATTACAATCTTGCCATTAAACTTATAATTTTTTTTTTTTTGTTAAACTACACGACCACTTACCATTGTGGAATAATAAGATTTTTTTTTTCGTTTATAACATCTTGTTCCATTTCAATAAACAACATCAACGCCTCCTCACCACACTCATTTTGCACATAACCCATAATCATAGCATTCCAAAGCCCAATTTTACTATCCAAAATGCCATAAAAAATTCTGCCACCACTCTCAACCTCCATACAGTTGCAATATATGTCAACAAAAGCACTACCTACAAACCATTTCTCAATTAACACATCATTTCTCAATGCATAAACTTATTAAAAGTAGGGAATGACAAAACAAACATTCAACAATACGTCAAATTTCAAAGATGAAGAACTGGTTTTTTTTTCCCTTTTTTTTTATTCATTGAATAATAGTCTTTAAATAGACAATAGCTAAAACAATAGCATACAAAGTAGCAATAGACACTCCAATAACTCTCCACTAACACATATAAATATGCAAGACTTGCTCCAATAAACTAGACTAAAAATAAGCCACGTACATCAACAAACCAACAAATGCCTAAAGACTAAGACTCCTCAAAAACTCAAACTTTGACTAATTCTTTTAACAATCTCTCCCTTAAACTACTATTTCAAACATTCAATTTAGAATATCAGTTATGAACCTTTCTTTCAAACTGGACCTTCTACAGTGCACGCACCAAGCAACTTCTTAAGCTTGTGAAATGCAACCAATTTGAGTGTTTTGTAAATATATCAGCAACTTGATCTTCACTTCTGCAATAAACAAGATCAATTGTTTCATTTTTGGTGAGATCTTATAGGAAATGATATCTTACATCAATATGTTTGCTTATTCCATATAGAACAGGATTCTTGGATGGCTTTATAGTTGAACTGTTGTCACAGTAAATGAGAGTGGGTCCTTCTTGCTTGAAATCAACATCTTTAAAGATCTTGTAGAGCTAAACTGCTTGACAAGCACATGCTGTTGTAGCTACAAGCTCTGCTTCAATAGTTGACAAGGTTACAATGGATTACGTCCTTGATGACCATGAGATTACTCCAGACCCCATCATAAATACATAACCAGACATGATTTTTCCACCTTCTAGATCTCCAGCATAGTCAATATCTGTAAAGCCATTCAAATCTCATCTTTCACCATTCTTATACAACAGTCCATAATTAATCATACCTTGCAAGTATCTAAATATTTGTTTGGCAGCCAAGAGATGCATCTTTTTTGCACATTCCTTGAATCTGCTAATAAGACTTACAACATGCATTATATTCGGCCTTGTTGAAGTTAAATACATCAAGCTTGCTATGTTTTGCTTATAAAGAGTGTTGTCAATCTTTCTTCCCCAGGATCTTCAACAAGTTTCATACCTGTTTTTGCTGGTGTGTTATCAAGATTGCAATATTTCATTTGAAATCTATCTAGAATTTCTTGCACATTCTTTTTTTGCAAAATAAAAGTGCTTGCAGCAAATTGAACAACTTCTATACCAAGAAAACTATGCATCATTCCAAGATCAAACATTTTAAACTCAACCCTCATTAACTCCTTAAATTTATCAAACATAACCTTATAATTTCTAGTGTAGATATCAAGTCATCTACATATAAGCAAACCATGAGCATCTTCCCATAATTAGCCAAATTTATGAACAATGAATATTCATAAGGACATTTGTGAAAACCTTCCTTTAGAAAATAGTCTTCAATACGACTATACCAAGCCCGTAGGGCTTGTTTTAGTTCATACAAAGCCTATTTTATTTTATACACTTTATGTTCTTCTCCAATCTTAACATAACCAAGAGATTGATGAATAAATACTTGCTCTTCCAAGTTTCCATGTAAGAAGGCTGATTTGACATCTAAGTGGAAAATAGGCCATGAATTTTGTGCTTCCAATGCAATCGTCAATCTAATTGTGTCATGCCTTGCAACTAGAGCAAAAACTTCCTTATAATCAATGCCGAATTCTTGCCTGTAACCTTTAGCAATTAGGAGTGCCTTGTATTTATGAACTTCATGATTCTCCTTCAATTTTGTCTTGTAAACACATTACACACCGATGGTCTTCTATCCTTTTGAAAGGTCAATTAACTCCTAAGTCTTGTTCCTTTCAATGGTTACAATTTCATCGTCCTTTACCTTCCTTCATTTTTTTTGTTTGGCTACTTCTTCATAAGTTAGAAGATCACGATCTGAAAACAAAGCAAAATGGTTAAGTAGGTCTTTAGATTGGTCAATTCTTGTTATCTCATAGTCAAACATCCATGTCGATCTCCTTTTAACTAATTGTGATCTTTGTTTTGCTGTAACTGGAGGTGAGTTTTGAATTGGTACTAGCTCACTTTGAATAATGGTCAACTGATGCAGATTCTCCATAATACTTTGCTCCCCTTTCACATTTTCTCTATCAAAATCTATAGGAATATGTTGTTGAACTTCATCTTCATTCCACTTCCAGATGTTTTCTTTATCAAACACTACATCTCGACTGATGTCAATCCTTTTAGTTTTAGGATTATACAACTTGAAAGCTTTAGAATGATCACTAACGCTAAGAAAGATACGTTTTTTTCCTTTATCATTTAATTTTTTTTTCTCATCTAGTATATGTGCATAGGCAATACACCCGAAAATTATGAAGTAGCCTACATCTGGTCACCTCCCACTTCATGTTTTTTTTTTTTTTTTTGGTGTCATATTTTGAACTATAAGAGTTGAACTTTTATTCAAAATGTGAACACTCCAATTGACAGCTTCTGGTCAAAAATTCTTTGGAACTTTGCCCTTCATCAATAGGCTTTGCACCATGTTCAAAATTGTACAGTTCTTTCTTTCACTCACACAATTTTGCTATAGGGTGTAGGCTACTATAGGTTGTTGTTTAATGCCATGCCTTTTACAAAAATTTGTAAATTCATATAAGTTGTACTCCCTTCCAGGATCAATACGCAGCACTTGTATTGGACTTCTTGCTTCTTTATCAACTATTGCTCTATAGCTTTTGAAAGTTATTAAAGTTTTAGACTTCTCTTATAAGAAGTAAACCCAGATTTTCTAACTAAAATCATTAATAAAAGTGATAATATATTGTCTACCTCCATTGAAAATAAGATTGATTGGCCCATAAATGTCAGAGTGTATAATCTCCAATAATTGCCTTGCTATCTGTGTTTTTCCTTTTGGAAATAGATCACGGTGTGTTTGCTAATAACACATTCTTCACAAACATTTGATGGGCTTTGAAAACTTGGAAGACTAGTTACCATGTTTTTCTATTGAAGTGTCCTTAAACCATTAAAATTCAGATGTCTATATCGAAAGTGTCATAGCCAAGCCACATCATCTAATTTTGTTAAGAAGCATGACTGATTAACATTACTAAGATAAAGAAGAAATATCTTATTTGTAGTCATTAGAGCTTGAGTAACTAAATCCAATTTGACATCTCAAATCTGCATGCTCCATCTTTGATAGAAATCTCATAACCTTCCTCTTACAACTAACCAATACTTAGTAGATTGTTCTTTAAATCAGGAACAAAAAGAACGTTAGAGATTGTTTGAGTATTTTCTTTTGTTTGAATGGTTATCTATCCTTTTCCCATGACTAAGACTTTAGAGTTATCTCCAAACTTCACACTATCATGAAATGATTCTAAAGTGGAGAAAACTGACTTGTTTCCTGATCTATGATTGTTATAGCCAATGTCTAGATACCACAAGTTCTTATTAGTTTCTTCTTTTGAATGACAAACCATTAACAAAGATATTTCTTTCTCCTACTCTACAAAATTAGATTTTTCTTCATTGTTCTTGGACAAGTTATTTCAACATTCAGACTTCTAATGTCCACATTTGTGACATCATTAGCACTCGACATTAGACTTGTCTACTAACCTTGGTCTGTGAGTAATTGAGTGGATTCTGTCTCGTTCCCTTCCTCTTCCATGAGAATCATGAGATTGACTATCTTGGTGTTAATGCTATTGATGATGTCTACGATCCATGTTTCCTCTACCTCTCCCTTATCCTCTTCCTCTATTTGGTGTTGAAGAATGTTTACCAATTGAAGCCTTCAATGCTTGATCATCCTTATCTTGTTGATTGAAATTTTGTTCATGAATGAACTTCATCAAATGAGAGTTTAGAATCTTTTACACAGATACAACAAAATTGAATTTTGGCATCATGGATCAAAGTATCTTCTTAATGATGGTGACATCCTCTATCTTGTCTCCATGAATTCATATCTTATTGACGATTGCCATTATCTGTGAAAAATACCCTATGATTGACTCTCCTATTTTCATTTGAAGTGTTTCGAACTCTGAAAGAAGTGCTTGAAGCTGCTATCTCTTTAACCTTATTGATCCCTGGTATTTTTCTTCATTGAGTCCTAAATATCCTTGGAGGAGTCTTTACAAAGAATGGTTTCTAAGATTGACCATTCAGTTGCTTGAAAAAGATAATTTTTTGCCCTAAGATCCTTCAATTTCTGGCCTTCTAATGTTGCTCATTGTGCTTCTGTCATTATCCTGTCAGTTGCTTGCTCTACTAACCCAAACTAAACAACCTATCAATACTCTTTACATCTTAAAACGTTTTCCATCAGCATGCTCCAATGATCATAATAACCATCAAAGAGTGGAGTTATTGGTTGCAGAAAACCATCGGATGTCTTGTTGGATTCCATGGTTGCCTACTACTGTAAAAAATGAACAAAGCTGCTGCTTTATTTTTTGACTCACAGAGACTCTCTATCTGTAATTTTGCTCTGATACCACTATGAAAAGTGAGAAAGGACAAAACAAATATTCAATAGTAAGTCAAATTTCAAAGAGGAAGATTTTTTTTTTTTTTTTTAATTCATTGGATAATAATCTTTAAATAGACAATAGCTAAAATAGAAATGACCTACAAAATAGCAATAGATGCTCCAATGACTTGCTCCAATAAACTAGACTAAAATAAGTCATGTACATCAACAAACTAACAAATGCCTAAAACTAGGACTCCATAGAAAGTCAAACTTTAACTAATTCTTTTAACATAAACATGAATTTCCTTGCCAACATCTAACATCTACAACTATGAGCAAGTAAGGAGTACGCTAGCAATCGCGAACCTATTAGGTTTAACCCCTTCAACAACCATAACCTGCAATAACAACAAAGCTTCCAAGAACCTATCGTTCTGAAACAACGAGCTTATTAAAGTGTTCCACATAACCAAATCTCAATCCTTAAACAACTCGAACAAAGCTTTCAAGTTATCAAGACTACTTAACTTGGCATACATTGCCATCAAAGCATTGTTAGTAAACGTCATCCAATCATCAACCCTCATAGTATATGCGTGCACTTGCTTTCCAAGTCTCAAACCTCGCGCCTACTCAAATTTAAATGAGTAAGCGCCATAATAGTCACAAACGTAAATGAACTAGGCTCCACATTATCATACAACATCAATCTAAATGCCTCTAATGCCAACTCCCATTTCTTGAAATGACAAAGAGCTATAATCATTGAATTCTAAAATACTTGATCTCTCAGAAATTCTATCAAACACCTTACATTCATCCCATATGTCAGTGTTGCATTTACTATACATATTCATAAGGGTATTGACCATAGTCATGCAAGATGACCTATACTTGTATTTGAAAATGTGGGCATGGATCTGTTTGCCGAGACTCAAGTCCTAGAGAGTGGCCATCACCTTAAGGATGACAGGTAAAGTGAAGTTATCAGGTCGAATACCTTGGCGGGTCATGTTGATATAAGTGGAAATAACTTGGTGGAATTGGTTGGAGTGGGTGTTGGAGCAAAAAGACTCCATCCATATGCCTTTAGACCATGACTAAGAACTGGGTATTAGAAGACAAGTGGTTATGGTGATGGTGGTGGAAGTTCAGAGACAAAGTGTAGGAGGATAATTTTATTTAGTCATTTTATGTTACACGTTTAATTATTGTTTTTATTTAATTTTTAAATTTTTTTTCAAGTGACATATGTGTTTATGTCACCAATTAACGTTAAAAGACAAAACTATCCCCCCATGTGTAACGTTTGACTATCTGTTTTAGAGATTAATTTGATGAGTTTTTAAAATATAAGGGATCATAAATATTATAAACGGATTCACAATTAAAAACAAGAAATTTTCCAAATACATGGGGACTAAAATAAAGTTCTCCCTAGTTAAAACAATAATTATGTTTGGAAAGTTTAGATAAAATTACTTCGTGAGTTATTTGTACTTATCACAAACTAATCATGTTATCAACATTATGCATGACATCACAAACATAATCTATTTTGCTTGACCTATTGGTTGTTATTCCACCAATTTTTCTTTCCGTTTGATATCTCTCTCACCTCCTCATTAACTTAGCGAAAGTTGTATGTGTACTTTGGAAGTTATCAATTGTCGAGACTACACTAAAACAAATTATCTTTCAATAAGTACATCAACCAATAATTATAACAAAGGAATACTCTGAAATTACCACAAAGTTTTTGATAATTACAAATCTACTTACATAAGAACTATAATTATAGTCGAAAACTTTTTAAAATTATTAACTCAAAAATTTGGAAAACACTAGTGGTAAAGAATCTTCCATTGTTAGTGGTCACTCTTTAGTTCAGGGAAGAAAGTCCATATAGTGGAGAAGATCTTATATATCCTCCATTTGTAAGAGATTGTGATTAATCTCCTTCGAACAAAGGAGATTCATCACCCTTAAACTGGAGGAGAAGTTCCTCCATCGGTGAATTTTTTTGTTCGTTTAGGGACAATCCTGTTTTCCCTCATGTAGTTTGAGACAATGTAAAAAATACCTATATTTTTAAAAATCGTTAATATTCCCCTTTTTATTTATAAAACAAATCAAATACCCCTATAGTATATGAAAATATCCAAAAAAACTTTTGCTATTAAAATTGATATTAAAAATCAAAGTTTAACCATTAATATGGAAGACTAAAACTATAAGTGCGCTTTGATTAATTTGGTCATTTCAGTAATAGTAACGACAGTAGGTAAAATAAGATCTCTTAAAACTATAGAAGGGTAATCAATTATTACTTCAAACTACTAGGGGGAAAGTGGAATTATATATATATATATATATATATGAGGGTCCCTTTTGATATACTTGTGTATGCATACACTTTTAAAAATCTGACCTGCTAGCAACCTAGTAACCTACTAAAGTGGTCACATTTTTATTTGCTATGCCAGTCATGATTTTAATTTTCCAAATCCTTTAATTAATGCTAAGCATGATTAATGTCAGCTATAGCCACATTTCCTAATTACAGCTGCCAATTTGCTTGTACAATGTCTAACATAATTTAAAAAGAAAAAAAAACAATTTGTTTGGTAATTTTTTTAAAATAAAAATAATAATTTGTTAGTAATTAATTGTTTACATCAAGTAATTAATGCAAACCATAATTGATGTTAGCTGCTTCAATGATTTCCGAATTCCAAGTCCAAGGCTTCAACCGGCTTAAAATGTAAGTGGTTACATAGAACAGTGAAAATTTGATTGTTTTGAAAAATATATCTAGCTGTCCAACTCCCAAAATAAATGTTTATAAACCAATCTCCTATTTGAAGTATTTGTTCTCTAATGCGAATCTCCCATTGCAAACTCTCAGTCCTATAACCCCAATCTCTTGTTTAAACCCTAAATTATCACTCTAACAATCATAAATAGAAATCTCTTGTTTGATATTTCTCTTCTCCAACCTTCAACCTTATCCTCTTATCTAACCATCAATCATAATCTCTTCTCTTTGTGAAACAATGTCTAATATTAAAATAGTTGATGAAATGGAATTGTACACAATTTCCTGCCTTGAGAATTTCTATAGTGTTGTTTCAGCTTTGATCGATGCCTAGAAACAAAGCATCGAAGAACCATGTTTTGGTTTGTTATTGAGAATCTCATGCCTGAAAATAGTAGGGCTTTTATGCACAATGTTGCTTCAAAGTATTAATCCTATGACTCATGAAATGTTGTTGTACAGAAAATGAATTCGTATGAAGGAGTCAAATTTTGAGAAGGTAACAGGGCTACCAAATGGGTCTGGTGAAGTCAATTATAGAATAGATGAATTTGATCCATCATATGAAAGTTTGAAAAATATGATTAAGGATGAAAAGAGACACAATAAAATCGATTTGTTTATGGACAAACTACAAATGACAAAAGAGGCAGATGATATGTTCACGATTATATTTGTTTTGTATGCTTCATCTACCTTGCTATGTCCATCGAAATCACCTATAATTGGTGAATCTTTGCTCATTGCATTAAAGTATGTGACGATGATAAGACCAAAAAAGTGGGCAATCTATTGCTTTCAATATTTTATTAAATGTGTTCGAAAGTTTAAAGATGATCAATATAAAGGTTGTTTTATGGGTTGCATTCCATTTTTGCAAATATTTTATTAGGGGTGTGCGAAGTAATGTAAAGTTCACGTGAACAAGCTCAAAACACCTTTGATTGCTTGGACAGAAAAGCAGGTGGCAACCATAGATAAGTTGGTGACCAAAGGACAGGGTTTCTATAGCACCACTATAGATGTTGGTGGGCCATATTGGTCTTTCATCCATGATGGACTCAATTGGGAGTTGAACACAATGGAAGCTAAATTTGCCTCAATTGAACGTTTAATTGATATTTTGACAGCCCAAATCCCTCATTTGGTGGAAAAAGTAATCCAAACTTGCATGGCAACATTGAAAGATGAGGTGGCAAAAATGCATAGAGAGCACCATAATGAAGCAAAGCATGATGTCTACTCGGATGAAAGTGTTTAACCTTGCATGCCAATGTCGAAGGATGAGGTAGCAAAATTTCATACGAAGCACCATAATAAAGCTAAGCATGACATTTGCTAGGATGAAATTTTTATTCGAGATGAAGTTGAGTCTCTTAAGTAGAAATTGAAGACAAGAAAGCCAAACAAAAAAAAAATTGTCCTTCTGTGAAAATATTCCTCCTGGTTCAATTTATGAAGACGACATTATTCTGTTCATCTTTCGTGGCCCTGTAAACAGGAAAGCAAGGTATTTCATGTCTAGTACTGCATTTACGATAATTTAATATCTAAATACTTACATTGATTACATTTATGGAAATCTGATCAAAATACTAAATATTAGTTTAATGTATTGTCTATTTTTTTAGTGACTCAAAATCAACGTATTTCATGTATGGGATTATATTTACGATTATGCATTGTCTGATTATTGAAACTAATTACATTCATGAAAATCTGATCATATTAATTAATATTATCATAATGTACTATTTTTCATTTCATTGACTTAAAAGCACAATATTTGTAGTCTGTGATTAGATTCAAGATCATGCAATGTGTGATTACTAAAACCAATTACATTTATTGAAATCTGATTATATTAACTCATATTATTGTAATGTATTTATTTATTTATTTATTTTGTTGCTTTCAATGACTTAAAAGCAAGGTATTGATTGCATGTGAATACATTTAAGATTATACAATATTTGATTATGAAAATTGATTAAGAAATTGGTTCACATTAATTAATTAATTATTGTATTGTTTTTCCTTTCAATGACTTAATTGTCGAGAATTAGGTTATGTATGCTACCTGCTACGATATGCAAAGTTGTGCTAGGAAATGGTTATCAGATGTGGTCTGTGCTTTTTTGATAAATTGTTTGTCAGACTTTTCATCCAGTTTCTCCAAAAAACTATTAATCATGTTTAGTTCATTTAGTTAATTGATATGGCAATTCTATTAATATTGGCGTTATTTCCTAAAAAATGTGTGGTACATGTTTATATCTTTTTGCGTAAATTTATTAAGCAGTATTTGAATTTTAAAAGTTACAAAAATTATCTTAGAAATTCTATTACCATCGACGCCACATTGATGCTATATGTGGTTCTTATAGTCACATCTAATTTGTAGATATATGCATACAAGTTGGGATGCAAGGAATACAATTACTGTGATGAAGAATATGAAATGGTATTGCAATTTAAAGTTCTATAAAGTTGCAAGTTTGGCTATGATAAGGTTAAATCAGTATGAATTTCTATAAATCATTGCGAAAAAAGACATGATTGTCATAGTGAAACATTAAACGCAGTTTTTAATGTGTAGGTGATCATTACATTAAATGATAATAATATTCATTGGTTTTTATTGGTTGTAAATGTGCTTGAGAAGACGGCAGAGTTATAGGACAGCTATTCGCCTACTTAGGGCAACATATGAAGAAAGCAATAGGCAACACACGAATTGTCAACACAAATTGTGTGTCATTCCTTTCAAACTCAACATACAACCTGAAAACCATGCATATGGTGGCCAATTACATACAAGCATAAAGTGCTAAATACCTATTTAACATACATAAGCACTCTCTAAGCAAAAATAACCAAATCTATTTCATTTATCAACATCCATCATTATCCCAACACAACATATATACAATATTTATATATGAATGGAGAAATTACAAATACAACAATGAAGTTATAGAAACAACCCATGAACCTCCTTGGGCATTCTCCTAATTCGAATTCACAGAGCTTCTTTCTTCTGAGTTTGAATCTTTACCTCTTCTTCCTCCTTCCTGCAAACTTTCTCTCCAAAAATAAAGGAGGATTTGTGATGATGTTGGTTTGGAAAGTGAATGGAGGTGGAGAATGGATGAGAATCAAGGTTGGAGGAGTAGCATGATGCACATTTTCAGTAATAATGTTACTACATAAAAACTTGTGCTAGTATACACAATCTCTATGCAATACAATGGCAAATTAAGGTCGAACCCATAGAGATAGTTCAAACTAGAACTAAGTACTGAAATTTATCTACGTAACCTTATTTAGACAATAATGAATTAAATTATTTAAAAATAAAAATTGCAAATTAATTAACAAACAAAATTTAATCTAATTTCAGTAACCACTGAATCAAATTCTAAGGAATTCAACTTCACCTAACATATCACGACTCTCATGTCATTTTCCATAAACAAATATATTGATTTCATGTAGTACTTGATCTAATATACTATTGTATCCATGAGCCTCTTTTGATGGTCTCACAAGTATGTTTGTATTAAATACCCAACTATATTTCTATGCTTGATGGTTAACACAAAATCATGTGAATTGAATATCTACACACAATAACACTTGACAATTAGATGTACTACAACAAAATAGTTTATCCATACCAGGTATTGAAGGCCTGATATGAATACCATTTTTTATTGTTAAAAAAAAATGGATATCCATACCAGACATCAAAAGTCTGGTGTGGATAACCTTTTTTAATATTAAAAAGAAATAAATGCAAATATCCATACCAGTGGCATAATAGGCTGATATGGATAATATTTTTATTTAAAAACAAAAATTTATTATTTATACTAGGTCCAATATAGCTAATAGTTTTTTATTTTTTTATTTTTTAAAATCATTATCCTTACTGGGCTCGTAATGGATCCAATTAAAAAAAAATCATTATCCATACTGGTCTCGTAATGGGTTCGGTATTGATAATGTTTGTATTTAAAAAAATAAATTAGTATCAATACTAAGCCCACTATGGGCTCGATATGGAAATATTTTCCATACCGAGCACATAAGTGCTTAGTATAAAAAATCTTACCCATATAAGTAAACCCATTTTCCTATTTCCTTTCTCTCACTATCATTTTCTCTTACACCATCTCTCTTAAACCCTAGCTATCATCGCTATTGCCGCCCCACCTTAGCTAATCGATCACCAACCGCCTGTCATCGTTCGTCACCTTGCTTGGTGTTGTTTGCCTTGCTACCGATAGTGAGCTCTTCTCTTCCATTATTGTTCTTCTTCTCTTCTTCTTCTCTTATTCTACTTCTTTTTCTTCTTCTTCTTTTTCCCTTTGTCGATGCCTTATGGCTGTCCGATCGCCTCTTCTCTTTTTTTTTTCTTCCCATTTTTTCATTTTTTTCTTCTCTTACAGTTGCTGTCGAGGCCTTCCATCATTCAACGCCATCATCTTTGTCGATCTACTCCTCTTCCGTTATCTAACGCCATCATCTTCATCAATATACTCCTCTTTCGTCGTCTAACGCTGTCCTCTTTCCCGATCTACTTCTCTTCCTTCGATTTATTTGTCAAGAAGGTATGAGCTTTATGATTTTGTATTTTTCGATGTTTCAATTGATTTTGTGTTTTATGGATTTTATTAGATATAAACTAAAAAATATTGATGGATATTTAGGTTCATATTGCAACAAAAATATTTAGGTTACATGAAAGATGATGTTTTCAAGTGAAAATATTTCAATAAATGAAATATCTCAAGTAAAGTGTTATGCTGGCTTCAATTGGGTAAAAATAATAAAATTTTAATTAGAGTTTAAAACTAACAATTTTTTTTTTTCAATTGAATTAAAAATGAATTTATTCGCTTTATTTTTTAAATTGTTTGTGATATGAAAAGTCTTGAGCAAGTGAGACAAAGAATTTTGGTTAGGATAAAAAAAGGCTTATTCCTAGTCTATGGATTTTGTTAAAATACCATTTATATGTGTCAGTTTTTGATTTTGTATTTTATGGATTTTGTTAGACATCGTATATGTATTATTACTATTATTATGATTTTGGATTCTTTTGACATAAACATACTATTGTTGTTGGGGTAATTTTGTTTTGTTGGTTTTGCATAGTTATTTAGAGGTTAAAGTTGTGATATTTTTTATGTTTTATGTGTAAAAGATATGTGAATATGCTAGTTTGTATAGTTAAGAATGATAAGTAATATGTAAGATGATTGTAATATATATAGATATGGTGAATGTGATGGGCTTTTTTTTATTTATTTATTTATTTTTATTTTATATTCGAAGTTTAATATGTTAAATTTAGTTTAACACTATGTTGTTACATGTTTTGTTTTTTAATATTATATACTTTCAAATGGATAAGGAGTGGTTAAGATTTTCAAAATTAATATCTTAAAGTTAATCTATAAGAACATAAGATTTAAGCTTTCAATGTTCTTAATAACTTTTTGTGTCTTTTTTAAACTTTTAGAATGTCGAAAAAATATAGAGAAAGAGCCAAAAACTTTGTTGAGGTCGCGAACAAATATTCAATAAATCCTGACTTCATCTCTTGCCCTTGTAAAAAATATCTCAGTGGGAGATATCATCACACTAAAATAGTGTATGAATATTTAGTCATTAGTGAGATGGATCCTCAGTATACGACTTGGTTCATGTATGTGAAACCTCTGAAAACTGCTAGACTCGTTGAAAGCATTTTCAATATATTTAGAATATATAGGGATGCAAACCTTAAAAATTATTGTAATGTTAAACCTAATGTTAAAGTAAGAGATGAAGACATCACTGATGATTTGGAAGATGCTGAAACTCCTTTGTATGAAAATTGCTTGAAGTACACTAAATTATTGACTATTGTAGCTTTATATAAACATAAAGCTACGTATGGTCTATCCGATAAGGGGTTTGATGAACTTTTTAACATCCTCGAGACGTGTTGCCATCAAATAAAGTTCTACCAGAATCATTATACTCAATAAAAAAGTTGCTTCAAGTGTTTGATTTAGGGTATGAAAAAATACATGCATACATCAATGATAAAAGAATTGGAGCATCATGGAGAATGTCCAAAATGTGGCACTTCTAGATGGAAAGTAAACAAAGTTACTAAAAATATTCATAAGGGAGTACTGGCCAAAGTATTTCGATACTTTCCAATCATACAGCGGTTTAAAAGAATATTTACATCAACTGAAATGACAAACAGCTTGAAATGACATTCTACCCATACAAGTCAAAATGGAAAGATGTGTCATCCCATTGTTTCAAAAGCCTGGAATACTATAGATAGAATATGGCCATATTTTACTTCAGAGCCACACAATTTGAGGTTGGGTTTAGTTGTGGATGGATTTAATCTTTATAGTAACCTAAGCACAACCTATAGTTGTTAGCCTATGGTGTTAGTTACATACAATCTATCCCTATAGAAATGCATGTTAAAAGAACATTTAATACTAACACTATTAATTCCAGTAAAAAAAATAAATACAAAATGATCTTGATGTATACTTGTAGCCGCCAATTAAAGATTTGAATGATTTATAACACTCGAGAGTATAAGTGTATCATTCATCTACTAAGTTTACTTTCAATTTAAAGACTATTTTAATATGGACCATAAATTACATATAATTATAAATTAATCTATGTATAATTATATATTAACTATAATATATATCTCATGTTAATATCAATTATATACAAAGCCTATACATTTATAATATATTTGATACAAACACTCTATAAAATATTGTTAATATAATTTTACATATAATAATTTATTAATATATATAATAACTTTAGTACACAGTATTTATTATACCACAATTATAATATATGCTAATAGTGTTTATTATTAATTAATCATAATAATCATACTATAAATGTATGTTAATATGCATACAATGATATAAATACCATAATAATAAGGTACACCATATTATAATATGTAATTTAATTATAATATACTTTCAACTATTTATGATAGTAACATATAATATTATAACTAGATTAATAATTATGATATTACTATAAACTTACACTATAACCACGTAAATTAATAATATAATTAAGATAACATAAAAAATTGACAAGACCCGACTCGGATTCCCTCTAATGAATCCGGCGGTCCTGTCGGACACCCCACGAGATCCTTCTGAAGTCTAACTATTAAGACCTAAAAGAATGTCGTGGAGCGGACCCGTATTGATAATTAACTTTGCTAAACCATAAATCTTAAAATTTCTTCTCAACATTCATGTCAATTATGTTGTGATTTAAAAAAAAAAAACATTATCATAAATAAGCGGATATCTAAAATAGGCATGTCATTATGGTTTCATAAAAAAAAATTCTACAAATGTTATTCAAATTCTTGCAATATACAAGATAACATAATTAATAATAACATTAAAAAAAACACAATGTTTATGGAAGAAACCATGCAGCGTCGTCGATCGTCTAACCCTACCTAGCTTGATTGCGGCGGACTAATACCCTGATTCCTTGTACCTGCACCTAGGAGGTTTTGTGACATACAACCAAAAATAACGGTAAGCTATAAGGCTTAGTGAGTGCGAGGGTTTGATTAAACTAAATTTTTTTATAAAATACATTCTGAAAACATTTTTCTTCAAAATTGTTTTGTTTTCGAAAACTTGAGTTTTATAAGATGATTTCAAAAACCTTTTTTAAAATGATTTATTTCTGAAATCTACTTTTCACTGAAAAGCTACTCTTACTAAAATGGGTACTAATGGGGAACCCAAGAAAAGCTATAACCACATGAATGGGTAGACCAGCTCTGCTCAATATGGGAGGTCACGTGGCGAAATAGCTATCATCGCACACTGTGACAAAGCTATAAAGACACTTCGCTACTGCGTGGCGGAACTATCGTCGCACATTGCAAACGAGATAATACCCCACGGTATAAAAGGCGACTCAACAGACATGACAAGACTCTATCCCCCCGATGTTAATAGGACTACCCTCCCAATACTTGCTCTATACTGTGGGGTATACCGACCGGGTCTAAAATGCTAGAAGATCTATCTATTAATAAACTTGGGTTATTCCACTAGTCACTAAACATCTTTACTGTTTTTTTTTTTTTTTTTTAACTCTTCTATATTTCAAGTAGGCTAAAATCTCATGCTAAACATAAACTGTTGATCAGCTAAAACAATTTATGAGAATCTATGTAATGATTGTAGAGAAATCTAAAAAAAGCATTTAACATAAAGAAAATATTTTCACACTCACTGCTTGTTATCCTATTTCCTTGCGTCAATGCTTCCGCAACCTCTTCAACGACCTCCTTTCTCTGCTCGCAATCACTTACACTTATTCACAACGGAAGCTTTACTTAACTAGCTAAATTATTATCTAACTTCAAATTCATACATACTGTTAAGGACTGCAATACTGTCAGTCCAGCTCGAGCTGCGAGCTCGCACCCCAACTCGCCCAGATCGCTCAGCTCGCACTTCCAACGAGCTCATACTCTGCCCAACTCACTCGAGCTGAGGGCACCCAAATCCTAATGAGCTCGCTCCTTTAGCAAGCTGAGGTCTTCGAGCTCAGGTCGCTCCTACCTCCCAACTCGCCCTTGCGAGCTACGACCTTAGGCTAGTTCAGTTAGGCACCCTTGATGAGCTGTGACCTCACTCAGCTCCTTGCTGCGAGCTCACACTCCAGCTCAGTCCAGACAGGTGAGATGGGAAGCAACAAGCATAGCTTAGCTTGACTAGCTGAATGCACTGAGGGCCTCCTTCAGCTTACACCTCGTGAGCTCCTACCCTGATACAACTCAGCTTACATACACGCACACTAAAACAACATACCATTAGTTCTTCACCAAAACTCAGGTTGCAACCTCATCAGGGTTAGCGACGCAAACTGAATCATCACAAATCAAACTCAAACTACCACAAAATCAGCACCATTTTTAGCGATTTCACTTACCAGACTTTACTCAGCCTTTGCCTTGCTTTCTCTGTCGCTTACAGCTTCAGCCACCAGATCTACATACCAGAACTTTGGTTAAACGCCTGCACACCAGAAGCTGTTCTCGACATCTTCTTACCAGCTTAAAATCATATAAAAATAATTTCTTTTCCATTAAATCTTACCAGATCTGATTCCTCACTTTCCAAATCAGCTTAATCTCCCTTAAAATGGCAGACATCAACCTGGAGCAGCTGTAGATCTGCTCTTCTTCTCTATCGGCGACAGCTTCTCTCTCACTCTCTCTTTTTCCAGATCTTTCTTCTACCGATATACTCACCACACACCTATATTTATAGGCGTGGGTTAAGCTTGATTCCACCCTTGACCTTCTTCAAAATTACACTTTTACCAGATTATAGAGAATTCTTCACTTTTTCCCAATGTCCTTGTTTTTTCCTTATATTTACAATTCTGTCATTCTTTATAAAATATTTTATTTTTTCCATTTTACCCTCAACTTTTAAGATTAAAATCTTTCCCTAAATCATCTCGGAAACTCTATAAAAATTAATTGCACCTCCAACTATTCTAAAAATCATTTTTATTATTTTATAAATAAAATTTTATCTTTCTCAAACATGGATACAATACAACTTGGGAGAGGGCGTTACAATTATCCCCCCCTTATAAAATTTTTTCCCTCGAAATTTACATCTTGTACTGAAAAAGATGGGGGTACTTCTGATACATCTGATTTTCAGCCTCCCAAGTAGCTTCTTCTACCTCATGATTTCTCCACAATACCTTCACTAAAGGGATAATTTTGCTTCGCAACACTTGTTCTTTGCGGTCTAATATCTGCACCGGTTCCTCTTCGTAAGTTAGATTCGTTTTTAACTCTACCAGTTGTTCCTCCAGAATATGGGAAGGATCTGTAACATACTTACGGAGCATGGATACATGGAATACATCATGAATCTTACTCAACTGCTGAGGCAGCTCTAACCTATAGGCCACGGGTCCGACTTTCTCCACGATTTCGTACGGACCGATATAACGCGGACTCAGCTTCCCACGCTTTCCAACCTGAGCATGCCCTTCCACGAGGATATCCTGAGAAATACTCTATCCGTAACTTCAAAAGCAAGGTCCCTATGACGGTTGTCCGTATAGCTCTTTTGTCTATCGTTTGCTATCTTAAGCTTGTCCCTAATAATCGTAATCTTATCTGAAGTCATTTGGATAAGCTCAGGACCTAATAGCTTCTTCTCACCTACCTCATACCAACATACTGGAGTTCGACACTTTCTTCCATAAAGAGCTTCATATGGAGCCATACCTATGCTGGCCTGATAACTGTTATTATATGCGAACTCCATAAGCCGCAAGTACATATCCCAACTCCTTCGAATTTCAAAGCACACGCTCTAAGCATGTCCTCAAGCGTCTGGATGGTTCTTTCTGATTAACCGTCTGACTGGGGATGAAAGGTCGTGCTAAAGTCCAATCGAGTACCTAGAGCCTTCTACAAGCTGAGCCAAAACTTGGATGTAAATCTAGGGTCGCGATCTGATACAATAGAAACCGGTATACCATGAAGTCTCACGATCTCATCTATGTAGAGCTACGCCAACTTGCTAAGGGGATAATTACTTCTGATTGGCAAGAAATGGGCGGATTTCATCAATTTGTCCACTATCACCCATATGACATCATTCCCCTTTTGACTACGTGGAAGCCCTACAAGCAAATCCATGGTAATATTCTCCCACTTCCATTTAGGGATAGAAAGCAATTGAAGTAACCCTATCGATTTCTGATGTTCTGTTTTCACTTGCTGACAGATGAGACAACGGGATACGAATTCCGCGATCTCTCTCTTCATTTCTTTCCACCAGTAATGCTCTTTCAGGGTACGGTACATCTTCATGCTACCCGGATGCATGGCGTATGCTGAAGAATGAGCTTCTTCCAAGATTTCTCTTTTCAAATCACTAATATCTGGCACGCAAAGACGTTGTCCCATCATCAAGATGCCATCTTCTCTGATCGTCAAAACCATTCGACGTCCTTCTCCGATTTCTCATCCTATCTTTACCAATTGAGGATCCTGCCACTGTTGTTCCCTTATCTGGTCTATCAGAATGGGGCGAACATAAAATGCAGCTAATAAAGCCCCTGAGTCTGCTACACCAAGCCAGACCCCCAACGATCTCAATTCCACTAAAAGTAGTAGATATACTATCCTCAAATGGGTTAAGAAACTCACAGGTTGTCTGCTCAAAGCATTTGCCACCACATTGGTCTTCCCGAGATGGTATTCTATCGTACAATCATAATCCTTAATAAGTTCTAACCACCGCCGCTGCCTCATATTTAGCTCTCTTTGAGTGAACATATATTGCAGACTCTTGTGATCTGTAAAGATCTAGCAAGGAACACCATAAAGATAATGCCTCCATATTCGTAGTGCGAATACTACTGCTGCGAGCTCTAGATCATGAGTAGGGTAGTTCTGCTCATGAGGCTTCAGCTGCCGGGAAGCATAAGCTACAACTTTACCATTCTGCATCAGAACACACCCTAGATCCTGTCTTGAGGCATCACTAAAGATAGTGAACCCATCCTCCCCTGTTGGTAAAGTTAACACTTGAGCTGAGGTTAGTCTTCTCTTTAGCTCGTCGAAACTCTGCTGACAGACGTCTGACCATTCAAACCTCTCGTCCCTTCTGGTCAACCTAGTCAATGGGGTTGCTATCTTGGGAAAACCCTCTACAAATTTGCTGTAGTAACCTACCAGTCCAAGGAAACTCTGGATCTCAGTAACATTTGTAGATGGTCTCTAACTCATGATTGCTTCTATCTTTTGAGGATCTACACTGATTCCTTCAGCGGATACCACATGACCTAGAAAAGCAACGCTATTTAGCCAAAACTGACACTTACTAAATTTTGCATATAACCGATGCTCTCGCAGGGTCTATAGTACTATCCAAAGATGCTCTGCATGCTCCTCGCAACTACGAGAGTATACCAAGATATCGTCGATAAACACAATCACAAACTTATCCAGATACGGTCTAAAGATCCTATTCATCAAATCCATAAAAGTTGCTGGGGCATTAGTCAACCTGAATGACATGACGAGGAATGCCCATACCTGGTCCTGAAAGCCGTCTTCGAAACATCATCTACACGAATCCTTAGCTGGTGGTAACCTAACCAAAATCCCCAATCTTCATCTAGGTTCAAATTATTCATACTTAGATCATCATCTAAGTTTAAAGAGCCAATCGAACCACCTAGAAATTAGTTGTGGAGGAGGAGGAAAAGATTTTGTTGGAGAAAAGAGGAGGAGAAGAGAATGGGGTGGTTGTGTGATGGACGGGTTTTGTTGTGGAGTTACGAGTGAGAGTAAGGCAACGTTAACATCGTGTAAGCCTAGCTCTGGTGGTGGTGGGGTAGGAATTTGGGGTGGTCAATTGGTGGTGGTGGAGTGATTAGGGACATAGAGTGGTCAACTACTGGTGATGGATTTTATATATATATTTTTTTAATCTCATTTTAATTTTTTATTTAATTATTTATTTTTTCAAAATTTTATTTAATTTTATTAAAACAAATAAAATTATTTGTCTAATTATCATTATACCCTTCAAATATAACATCAGTCGATTTTTTTAACCGATAGGGGGTGATTCACCTAATAAAAAAAAGAGAGGCTATTCACAATTATTTTACTTTTTAGAGGGTTTTTTTTATAGTATCTCTAAATTAAAATGTTAATTGGCATATATATATTTTTAGTACTGGTACTAACTTAAGGGATAGTTGAGATCAACACAAAATAAAACTTTGATGACATAATCCAAAAAATAGCTCCTAAGAATTAGGTAGTGTCATTAATTGTAGTTCTGCAGGTAGTGTCATTAATAAAAGCACGTCACACAATAACATTGTAATTTATGAAGGTTCTTGTTTACGCGAAATAGTAATTGTTTCAATAAAAAGAAAAAAAGAAAAATGAGCGTCAAACGCCGTTGAATGAAGAAGTGTTGCCATTATTTTTTACTTATATGTTGCTACGTATATTAATAAACAACTATCCAACTACAAAAAACCAAAAAGAGTCGGTTTCATTTAGCTTAGTTTAGAGTCAAGTCAGAGTTTAAAATATACCAACAGCCAAGACCCAAGATTCCCAATGGCACATAGGCCAAATGGGCATTGAATCAAACAAGTACTATTTCCATTATTTATTACTTATATGTTGCTGTGTAGATGAAAAAATAATTAATAGTGAAAATAAGAGAGTTATCTCTTATTAAGAACAAGGATCCAAGCTTCCGATAGGTAAAACTTCAAACATACAAGGTTAAAATTATAATTTAAATTACGCAGATGTGTACTGGTTTAGATTGTCTTGAATTGGGTAAAATGGTACGTGCACAGATTGTTATGAGAGGCTTTGCTTCTGTTTATTTCAATTTTCATTCTGTTATAAGCTGTTATCTGTGACTTCTCTTTTGAGCACTGTGATCAACTGTTCATGCATCTAGTTGATCCCAGTTTGATGTTGACCTTTCTTTCTTTTTTTTTTGTTAGTGTGTTATTGACCAATTTAATGCTTGTTTATTTGCTTGTTTTGCTTCACTTTGTCTTTTACTACTATATAATTTAACAACTTGCAATTTGATTTGAAGTTTTTTTTTTTTTTTTTTTTTAATTCATGTAACAATTTGAGAATTTGGGTATGATTTTGTTTTCGATTGTGTTAATTTTCAGCTTCTAAGTTTCTAATATTTATGTTGTGATAGTTAATTAAATTGTTTAAATATATTAGATAGCCAAACAATATGACTAGTTGTGATGAAAATCAGATGAACACTTTGACTTTTGGGTATAATAATATTGAGAATGTTGAGCCTAGTGTTTTGAGAATAGACAAATGGGAGTGAGAAACATCATTCGTTTGAACTTACATGTCTAGAGTTGATGTTGAGGGTGTTAGATGGCTAAATATAATTTTTGCGAGAAATTATTGGTTGCTAGGGAAGGGTCGGGGATGTCTAGTTTAAGAAAACACATCCACAAATATCTTGCGAGCATGACGCCTACCATCAATCAAACAACTACCTTGACTGATCAAAGTATTGGTAAGGCGAGTATGAGTTGGAGAAATCTGTGGATGCAACCTTAGTTAAACAAGTTGGTGATTCTTTTATTGTTCATTCTACTATTTTCCTTGGGATGAGGATGATGATGATGAATATAAAAGCAATTAGAAGTTTAAACAAGTCAAAGTTAGAAAAATATTTGGCTGAATAGTTGAATATACCTCTCCTAACTTTGAAATTTTATTATGGTGGAAAGGAAATAAAGGAAAATATCTGATTCTAGCTAAAGTTGCCAAAAACATCATAGGCATTCATGTATCTATATTGGCTTCTAAGTTTGCTTTTAATGCTAGAGGTAGATTAGATTCTTGAGTTCACATCATAGGAGATTACATCTGGACGCATTAGAAGCATTGATGTGTGCACAAAATTGGATATGAGCTGCACTTTGAGATATAAAAGTAGTTTGAAATTTAATTATATTATGTATATTATTGGTAACCATCAATTTGATTTTTAATTTTTCACTTGATTTTTCCTATTGGGTGGCATTCCAAGGGAAGAAATATATAATACAGTATATGAAGAAAAGCCATCATCATCTTGATTTCATTTTGTGTATTTTTATTTCTATTTTTATTTTTATTTTAGTGTTTTTATTGGTTTAATTTTGATTGTGGCATATAAAATTTGACAAGAATTGATTATGGAATTGATTGTGTGAAAAGTGAAATTAGTTTAATAGATTATAAGTTTAATTCTTGTATATATTAAATATAAAATACTATAATCGTAGGCCTAAAAGAATTAAGCCAAGAAAAAAATAGAAAATTATGATTTAAATAAATTTTTTTTTTAAAAGTCAATCTAGATTTGACCCGGTCAAATTCAAGACTGACTCAATCAAATTTGGGTATGGTGCGAATCTGGATAGATCCACTTATTTTGTGGTTCGGGTCTAGAACCGGATTACAATGCACCTCAAGTGTTTGGTGAGGATTTGGATCCTTAAAAAGACAAAAGGCCGAATTTGGGTTTGGGCTTTGTGCAGGTCCAGACAGACGAGTTTTGTTGAAAAATGACTTTATTTGAATGACCCAATTGAAAAACAACCTTTTTTTTTTTTTTATTCTCTGCAGCATGATCATTTTTGGACCAAAATATCCTTAATAGTGCAGCTAATTACCACTTATCCATAGCTTTTCCCTCCGATGACCCCATTTCTCATTCTCTCTCTAAAATGCCCTAACTCATCGACATTTTCATCCCTCCTCCCTCTCTTCTTCTTCTTCTTCTTCTTCTTCTACTTCTTCTTCTTCTTTCCTTTTTTTTTTCCTGAGTTGGTTTTGGGTTCGACGACGACCAGAATCGTCTGGTTCTGGGTCACGAACCCAGAACCAAATTATATATATATATATATATTTTTTGTTTATTAATGTTATTTGATAATGTTGTTGTTGTTGTGGGAGATGATGATGTTGATGAATTGTGGGAGATTATGAATTTTGATATTGAAGAAATGAGAGGGGTAATTTTGTTCAAAAAATAATAATAAGGTAAGTTTTGATAATTCAAAAAACTAAAAGTGTAATTTTGTAATTTTAAAAAATATCTTTAACCCAAGAAGCGCCCTCTATGATAAATATTATAATTACAAAATAACCTCAAAAATTTGTTTAATTACGAAATATATGTAATTGAACATTCAGGTTGGAATCAAAACCTTGAGGTAGGGATCCCAACTTCGAGGTTGGGATCAAATCTCAAGGTATGGATCCCAACATCAAGGGATGATCCCAACCTTAAAGTAAGGATCCTAACCTCTAGGTTAGGATCCAAACCTGGAGGTAGGGATACCAACCTCCAGGTTGGGATCAAACTTGGACGGATCCCAACCTTAAAGTGGGGATCCCAACCTCCAGGTTGGAATCAAAACCTAGAGGTGGGAATCCCAACTTTCAGGTTAGGATCAAACTGGAGGTATGGATCCCAACATCAAAGGATGATCCCAACCTTAAAGTAGGAATCCCAACCTCCCGGTTGGGATCCAAACCTGGAGATAGGGATCCCAATCTCCAGGTTAGGATCAAACCTGGACAGATCCCAACCTTAAAATAGGGATCCCAACCTCTAGGTTGGGATCAAACCGACTCCCTTTGTTACCATTAAGGGTATTTTTGTCCATTTGAGATTTCTTTTAAGAATAAAAAATAAAAAGGTTAGTTTTGAGGTTGACTATTCCAAATGGGCTATTTCATGCATTTTCTCCCAGACATTATGCCATCCCAAAGTTTTGATTGTTTCTAGTGGGGCCCACTAATGTGATGTAAATGAGCGAGCGAGCGAGTGAATGAGAAAGAGATTCTCTAGGCTTTCGTAGGGCAAAAGTAACTAGATGCTCTTGTAAAACCCATAAAAGTTTATCAAGTAGACCAAAGAAGGTGAGATTGTGGACGATGACTTGACAAACTTTGATGGTTTAATTTTTAGATTTATTTGATATATCATAAAATGACCAAATTGCCTCCCAATTATTATTTTAAAGTTTGGTCAACAGTTAATGAGTTTGTTGAGTTTATGAAAAAATAATAAAAGAAAATTTGAAGGAAAAAAGAGTTGATCACCATCTAGTAGAGATATGGATCTCTGCCAGATATACATCCAGCAATCTCCATGGTTGGCGTTTTCATCGCCAACCATGGAACCCAATCGTCATCTTGATGGTTTGGCCTCACCCAAAAAGACTCAAATCTTCAAAGATTTGAGTGAAACCAAATCATTAAGAAGACGGTCTGATTAAACAGTAAAGAATATAATTATAAAGTCTTTATAAGATAAAATCACAATCGAGGGTATTACATGCAACAGATTAAACTAACAAAACAACAAAAGAATTGATAATAAAAATAGTATAATAATAAAATGTTTCTAAGATCAAATCAATAAAATAAGCATAGGGATTTTTTATTTTTATATATATACCACAATGATGATCACAATTAGGGCAACTATAGATAGTAGATTAAACTAACAAAATGACAGTAACTAGAATTGATAATAAGAAAAAATATATATAATCCCAAAATGTTTCTAAAATCAAATCAAGAAAATATGTAAATGGTTTATAAATCAAAATAATAACTTACTTGGATATTTGATCAAATCAAAGAGTTGATGAAGTTCGAAAGTACTTGATACATACACATGGGAAGAGACAACAATGCTGAAATGTTAAACCAGGCAAAAGATAGCTATTTTTCCTTTTTTTTTTTTTTTTTGAAAGGGGCAAAAGATAATGACTTATTTCTACCATAAAGTGAAAGTGGCCGCACGTCAAATTTCTACGAGCAAAAGATGTGATTCCTATCTTTAATAAATGACCCATACTTGGAACTTGGAAGATCAGGACAATTTGGCTCGTGTTTTTATTTCTTAAAAATTTTCTGTCCCTTGTCTTAAAATCATTAAAATTGAATGCACAGAGTCTCTCTCTCTAATGAATGAAAATGTTAAGAGTGAGACATTTGCAATTTGTGCTAGAGAGATTTCGAAAGTGACAGTGGCTTTATTTTTATCAAAGCTTTAAAACCATTCTGTTTTTCACTTTTGCTTCAACTTGAACTTGAAATTTTGTTAACTTAGAGAAGATTTTACTAGGGTTAAATTTTGTTGTCGTCCTTATATTTTGACGAAATATTTATATATTAAATACAAATTTATTTTTAGATCTCATCATCTTTAATTTAAGAAATTCATCAACTTGATCTTTCCTGCCAATCATAGATTGGTCAAATTTAACGAAAACAATGGTAATTTCGTCAATTCATTATGATTATTTTAATTTTAATTAAAATAAAATAAAATAAAAAAAAAAAAAAAAAAAAAAAAAAAAAAAAAAAAAAAAAAAATGAAAAATAAATTTTAAAAATAATAAAAAAGGAGATCTAATGTGAATCTCTGTCATAATGGTGCATGGTGGAGATCCAATCATTAGGTGATGGATGCGATCTAGAGGATGTCCATTGCACCAGAAGTAATGTCACCGAAAACTTCATTGTAGTTCTTATATTTATTTGATTTACAACATTTTTAATTTGTTTCCATTTTTAGCTTTTGTAGTCCCTCAATTTTCATAAATTCATTAATTTCATCCCTACCATCAATTAAATATTGGTCACACCTAATATGGGGAAGGTTATTTTCACCATTGCAATAAGTAATTTTAATTTAAATTTAAATAAAATTTTAAAAAATATATATGGATCTCTAGTGTCCATTTTTGAGATGAATGGAGGAGATAAGAAGTAAATACAATAAAACTAGATAAAAAATTAAAATAAAAATAGAAGATGTATGGACGGTGAAGATCCAATTTGGTGGATCTCTATTTTTCCTTTTTTTTCAAAATTTTTAAAGAATTTTTTAAATAAATTTTAAGTATATAATAAAATATTTAAATTAATTTTATTCAAATTCAATCTCAACCCATACACCCAACACAATATGGTAGAATTTTAATCCAATCTCAAATTCTACTAAACAGAGGACAATAATTTTTTAATCCAAATCCCTTCCAATTCCATTATCATTTCCGGTCTCAATCCCACATGCCAAACTTGGACCTAATTAATTTCCCAAAACGGCTTTAAATATAATAAGTTCTTCATGATTGTGGTTTTCACATTTACTTTAAGACGTGGCTTCCCACACATAATTTGTTAATTTCCAAAAAATTATTTCTTCTTTCCCACCATAGTGCACATTATTTTCGTTGCAAAAGAGGCCGATAAAGACGATGTTATATATTATTTTATATTAAGGTTTATTGAAATTGTAGAAATAATTAATTAAAATGACCATACTTTATCAAAGTATGGTCATTTTAAATAATTTTTTCTGCAATCATTTGAGTCTCCATATTTGCTTTCATTTCACTCCCTTACAACCACCACCACTAGTGTTCTCATGATTAATTAAGTTGCAGATTCTAAACGTAAGTAGACCATAGTTGACAGGGATTATTCAGATATTTAATCTTTTATATCTTCAACTTTTGGTTTGAGCATTAGTTGATTGACATAATTCTAAGAGAAGGTTTAAGTTGTTTTCAATAAATAATTAAAATTTCTCAAAATGTCTATTCAAAAACTTTGCCAAAGGTTTCGCATCAAGATGGATGTTCTCTCCAAGACTCATGCTATATTGAGGGGGAATCTTAAGGTATATAATCCCTTAAATCATGTAGTCATTCAAGAGAATGATCATCCCTTAAATCGTGCACTAGTTAATCTGTCTCTGATTAACGCTTTAGCCAAATTGGATATAATTTCTTGAATTATACGGTCGATTTTACTTTTATTGCAAATATTGTTGTACAAACCTATATATATTAGTTTAACATATCAATAAAATTATGAGGACTTCAATTCAATTTTGCTTAGAGTTTTTCAGATTTGATGTCTTAAACTTGGACTTAATTAATTTCCCAAAATGGCTTCAGATATAATCTATTCTTCATAATTTTGGTTTTCACATTTGCTTTAGGACGTGCCATCCCACACATAATTTATTAATTTCCAAAAAAATATTTCTTCTTTAGCCCTTAGTGCACATTATTTTCGTTGTCCAATGTTATAAGTTATTTGTATTAAGGTTTATTTAAATTATGGAAATATAAAATTAAATTGACCATACTTCATCAAAGCTGGTGATTAGTTTAAATAATTTGAGTCTTCATGTTTGCTTTCATTTCACTCTCTTACAACCACCACCACTAGTACTGTTCTTATTAAACTTGTTAAATTAACAACTTTCACGTTGTTGGGAACAAGTTGATGTTACGTATTGTTAAAATGGACGTCCGAGTTGTTCTCAAAACAACTCTGACATATGCTGATGTCATACGTCAATTTTTGTTCAATTTGAACAACTTTAGACATTGCACTAAACGTCCAAGCTGTTTACAGAGCAACTTTCACATTGATAGGAACAAGTTGACGTTACATATATGTTAAAATGGACATTGGAGTTGTTCGAGCAACAACTCTGACGTCATGCTGATGTCATACATCTGTTTTATTCAATTTAAACAACTTTAGGCATTATGCTAAATGTCCAACTTGTTAATTGAATAACTTTGACGTTGGCGGGAACAAGTTGACATTACATACTTGTTAAAATGGATGTTGTAGTTGTTCGAGGAACAACTCTAATGTCATGCTGATGTTATACATTCTTTTTGTTTAATTTAAACAATTTCAAATATTGTACTAAACGTCCAACTTGTTAGCTCAACAACTTTGACGTTGATAAGAACAAGTTTATATTACGTACTTATTAAAATGGGCATTGGAGTTGTTTCAGCAACAACTCTGACGTCATGCTAATGTCATCCATCCATTTTGTTCAATTTAAACAACTTGAAAGGTTGCGCTAAACGTCCAATTTGTTCACTGAACAACTTTGACGTTGATGGGAACAAATTAACGTTATGTACTTGTTAAAATGGATATTGAAGTTATTTAGTGAAAGACTTTGACATCATGCTGATGTCATAATTTAATATACCGATCATGAGGGGAGAGCCTTATGTCAAGGTTGGCTGTGATAAAAAAGCCTTCCGTCATACCTAAGCATGACAAGAAGCTTTTTTATCATGCTAATGCATTTTTGTTTAAGTTGAACAACTTCAAACGTTGCACTAAACGTTAAACTTGTTAATTTCACAACTTTGATGTTGGTGGGAACAACTTGATGTTACGTACTTGTTAAAATGGGCGTCCGAGTTATTTACAAAATAACTTTAACATATGCTGATGTCATCCATCAATTTTTATTCAATTTGAACAACTTTAAACGTTGCTCTAAACATCCAACTTGTTTTTAGAACAACTTTTACATTGGTGGGAATAAGTTAACGTTACGTACTTGTTAAAATGGACGTTGGAGTTGTTTGGGGAACAACTCTGATGTCATGCTGATGTCATACATTAGTTTTGTTCAATTTAAACAACTTTAGACATTGTGCTAAACATCCAACTTATTTATCAAACAACTTTGACGTTGGTAGGAATAAGTTGACGTTACGTACTTGTTAAATAAACATTGGAGTTGTTCAAAAAACAAAACCGATGTCATGTTGATATCATAATCTTCAAATTGGATGACTCAACCTGAGGACAAAGTTACTATATTATTTAGAGAGTGGCTATGGTACAAACAAAAAATTTGTATCATACAAACACACTTTGGCTGCCAGCTGGCAGCCAAAGTGTGTTAATAAAACTCACATCGATTGCTGCAGATTTAATATATTTATTTTATATAATGAATAATATTCAAATAATAATTTATTAATTAAATAATATATTAATATAACATTTTATAATAAAATATAATATTATAATGATATTATAAGTATTTTAAGTTATTATTAATATTTTATTATATTACAATAAAATAATAATAAATATAATATTTTATAAAATATTATATTATATTATTATTTCTCATTATTGGCGTGATAGAACAGCTTTTTGTCACGCCACGATGTTCTATCACGGCTAACCGTGACAAAACATTATCTCGTCACAGCTAGAGTATTAAATTATGACATCACCATGACGTCATAATTGTTGCCCAAACAACTCCAACGTTCATTTTAACAAGTACGTAACGTTAACTTGTTCCCACCAACGTCAAAGTTGCTCACTTAACAAATTGAATGTTTAGCACAACGTTTGAAATTGTTTACATTGAATAAAATGGATGTATGACATCATCATGATGTCAGAGTTGATCCCAGAACAACTTCAACATCTATTTTAACAAGTACGTAACGTTAACTTGTTCCCACCAACGTCAAAGTTGTTCAATAAACAAGTTGGATGTTTATCTCAACATCTAAAGTTGTTCAAATTGAACAAAATGGATGTATGACATCAACATGACGTCAGACTTGTTTTCAGAACAACTCCAACATCCATTTTAGCAAGTATATAATGTCAACTTATTCCCACCAACATCATAGTTGTTAAATTAACAAGTTGGATGTTTAGCACAACGTCTGAAGTTGTTAAAATCTAACAAAACGATGTATGACGTCATAATGACGTCAAAGTTGTTCCTGGAACAACTCCAATGTACATTTTAATAAGTACGTAACGTCAACTTGTTTCCACCAACATTAAAGTTGTTCAGAGAACAAGTTGGACGTTTAACACAACGTATAAAGTTGTTAAAATTGGACAAAATGGATGTATGACATCAGTATGACGTCAGAGTTGTTCTTGGAATAACTCCAACGACTATTTTAACAAGTACGTAACGTCAACTTGTTCCCATCAATGTCAAAGTTGTTCATAAAATAAGTTAGACGTTTAACACAACGTCTGAAGTTGTTCAAATTGAACAAAACGATGTATGACATTAGAATGACATCAGAGTTATTCCCGAAACAACTCCAACGTCAATTTTAAATAATACATAACGTTAATTTATTCCAATCAACGTTAAAGTTATTGACTAAACAAGTTGGACGTTCATCTCAACGTCTGAAGGTGTTCAAAGTGAACAAAACGGATGTATGATATTAGCATGACGTTAGAGTTGTTTCTTGAACAGCTCAAACGTACATTTTAACAAGTACGTAACGTCAACTTGTTCCCACCAACGTCAAAGTTATTCACAAAATAAGTTGGACGTTTAGCACAACGTCTGAAGTTGTTCAAATTGAACAAAACAATGTATGACATTAGAATGACATCAGAGTTGTTCCTGAAACAACTCCAACGTCAATTTTAACAAATAAATAACGTTAATTTATTCCTACCAACGTCAAAGTTGTTAACTAAACAAGTTGGACGTTCATCTCAACGTCTGAAGTTGTTCAAAGTGAACAAAATGGATGATGATATTAGCATGACATTAGAGTTGTTCCTTGAACAACTCCAACGTATATTTTAACAAGTACGTAACGTCAACTCGTTCCCACCAACGTCAAAGTTGTTCAAAGAACAAGTCGAATGTTTAGCGCATCGTCTGAAGTTGTTGAAATGGAATAAAACGGATGTATGACATCAGCATGACGTCAAAGTTGTTCCCGAAACAATTCCAACGTCCATTTTAACAAGTACGCAACGTCAAGTTGTTCCTACCAACGTTAAAGTTGTTCACGGAATAAGTTGGACATTTAGCACAACATCTGAAGTTGTTTAAATTGAACAAAACGGATGTATGACATCAGCATGACGTTAGAGTTGTTCCAAAACAACTCCAATGTCCATTTTAATAAGTACATAACGTCAACTTATTCCCATCAACGTCAAAGTTGTTGACTAAACAAGTTGGACGTTTATCTCAACATTTAAAGTTGTTCAAAATGAACAAAACAGATGCATGACATCATCATAACATCAGAGTTATTCCTGAAACAACTCTAGCATCCATTGTAAAAAGTACGTAACGTCAAGTTGTTCCCGCCAACATTAAAGTTGTTCACTTAACAAATTGGATCTTTAGTACAATATCTAAAATTGTTTAAATTAAACAAAATGGATGTATGACATCAGCATGACATCAGAGTTGTTTTCAGAACAACTCCAACATCTATTTTAACAAGTACGTAACGTTAACTTGTTCCCACCAACGTCAAAGTTGTTCAATGAACAAGTTTAACATTTAACACAACATATGAAGTTGTTTAAATTCAACGAAAACAAATTAGTGTGATAGGAGAGCTTTTTGTCATGCTTTGTGTGACAAAAGGCTCTCCTATCATGCTCAAGCATGAAGTTTGCCATGGGCATGATGCCAAACTCTTCTATCACGGCCAACCGTGACAGAAGGCTCTCCCATCACGGATAGAACATTAAATTATGACATCAGCATACATCATTTAAAAAACGCATAGGCATGATAGAAGAGTCTCTTGTCACAGCCGAGCGTGATAGAAGGCTCACCCATCACGCCTAAGCATGACGTATTCTTTCGGCATGATGTGAAGCTCTTCTATCATGACAAACTGTGACAGAGAGCTCTCATGTCACGGCTAGAGCAGTAAATGACTATTTGCTCTTATTATTATTATTTTTTGAGATGTTATTTTTAATTAAAAAAAATTGTATATTAAAAAAATGAAAACCATGTCCTCTCTCTCTCTCTCTACCTATCATCTCTCTCTCTTTTGTTCTTCTTGTTCATCTTTCTTCTTCTTTCTATTAATTTTCTCTTCTGCTCTCTTTCATCTTCTACTTATTTTTTTCTTTTTCTTCTTCTCTTTCGAATCCAGATTTATCTACTCTTTACCTTCTTCTTTTTTCTTGTCTCTGCCTTCCGCTCCTCATCCATCTCTTTCATTAAAACCGTCACTTCTCTCAACCATGTGATCGTCGACCTCTTCTTCCTCTTTGCGTCTTCTACTTCTTCAACCTCTATTAAGATCCTATCACCACCTTCCTCTTATCCCTCCGTCGCTTCTCCCCTTCCATGATCATCTTCATCCTTAATCCTTACCCTCTGATCTGGCCATTACGAGGACAACACCATCGTAGGAGAGACCAGAGGTCTTGTTCGTGATAGAGAAAGAAAATTTTGGTTTGTTGTGGTTGGGTTTCCAATAATTAATCTAAATTTTGTTTAATATAGTTTTTTTTAAACTTTTTTTTTCAATTTTCGTTTCATTTTGATGTGGATTTTTTGAATGTGTGAACTATAGTTGTTGGTGGAATTACAATGTTTGTTTTTATTACGCTGGTTATGAAATTTATATGTGATTACAATTAGTTGTGTTTGTGTTGGGGCTGTTAGAGATTGGTTCAAAGTGTGTAAACCCAAACCAAATTTTTTATTTGTTATATTGTGTCAAGTTTGAATTTGATTGTTTTGAGTGAGTGATGTGAAAAATAGGAGTGATTGTGTTTTCAATTTTCGTGGAGGAAAACAGTGAGTTTTGGTAGAGGAACATGAAGTTTTGAGTTTGATCATACCTAGAACTTCATATTCTTGTTCTTTTTTTCCTATCTGCAATTCTGAGTTTTGGTTTGATTTTGATGTAGTAGTATTTGAGTTTAATGTATGGTTCCTACTTCTGGGTTCTTTTATGTTTTTTTTTTTTTTTTTTTAATAGTTTTTTTAAATGAAGGTAGATGAGTTGAAGATCTGAGTTTCTAACCCTGCTCAAATATAGGATGAATCATTTTAAATTTAATTTTTTTTCCTTTTTTTTTAAAATTTTCATTAAGGGCATTTGGCTTTTTATACAGTTTTCATCACATTTGATCGTAGTTAAATGATCAGAGGGACTAAATTGATGAATTTTAAAACGTTAAAGATAATGGGTATTCAAAACATATAAGTTTAATATTTCGTTCAATGTTTTAGACTAAAATAAATTTCCCCTTAATCTTTTTATATTTAATAATTTTAGTTTGACACATCCAATCAATAAATTTTAAAATGTCAAATTTTTATAAATTCTAAAGCGGAAGCCTTCCACTGATCATGGATGTGTGACTGTGCTTACATCATGATATAGTTACATACTTATTCCAATATTGGTGTGCAGCTACACCACCATTTTAGCACGACCACATTCATATACTAGTGCAAGCTTTTCATTGATAATGGGTGTGCAACTACATTGAAATTCTGGTGCGGCCGCGTGTTAGTGCACAGTCACACTATTATTCTAGCGTGGCTGCAAATCAACACTGGTATTGGTGCACAGCCCCACCACTATTTCAATGTGGCCATACACCAACACTGGTGCTAATGCGCGGCTGCACTATTGTTGCAACGTGGCCGCGCACTAACACTGATGTTGGTGCGTGGCCGCGCCATTATTCTAGTGTAGCCACGCACCAACACTGGTGTTGGTGCGCGGTTGCACTATTGTTTCAGTATGGTCACATACTAACACTGGTGTTGGTGCACCACATCATTCTTTTAGCGTTGCTACACACTCATACCAGTACAAGCTTTTCATTGATCCCAATGTTGATACGCAATCGCACCACTATTTTAGCATGGCTGTGCATCCATACAAGTGTAAACTTTTCATGGATCATGGTTGCGTAGCTGCACTCACATTTTGGTGCGATCGCGTACTTATTTCAGTGTTGGTGTGCGGCTGCACCGCTATTTTAGTATGGTCGCACACCTATACCAGTGTAAGCTTTTTATCAATTCCAGTGTAAGTGTGTGGCTGCACCACTATTTTAGTGTGGTCACGCATCCACACCAATGTAAGCTTTTCATTGACCTAGTGCTAGTGCGCGACCGCACCATTGTTTTTGTATGGTTGCGCACCTATACTAGTGCTTCTAATCATGCTTGCCTCATATCACACACAAGCATGATGAGACAATCTCCCATCACGCTCAAGCGTGATGGGAGCGTGATGGGAAAGCCTTCTGTCACTCTTAAGAGTGACGGAAGACTCTCCCATTAAGGTTGTCTTAAGTGTCGTTGAGTGTGACATGTAAGCAAATATCGTTATATGTATAATTTAACATTTTTTTAACATCTAATATCCCAATTAATTTTTAACTAAGTATACTTCAATGAAATTGTAGAGCTTTCGCATATTAGTATTTGATAATTTTTTTTATCATCACGTATAAATAAATTTCTCACTTATTAAAAAAAAAAATCATATATAACATAATCTAAATTTTTGATATAATTTTTAATTAACATGTAACTCCATTTATATTTCAGGACTATAAAATAAATTAATACTTTAATATTTTATTTTATCATCTAAATAAATTAATTGTATCTAATGTCCTTTATTGATCAAAATACCTTTAGGCATGACAGGAGAATCTTCTGTCACATTTGGCTATAAAGAGATGAGAGAGCTTCTTGTCATGCTTTGCTTGATGAAAAAGCCTCCTATTATGCCTAATGCAAGCGTGACGAAAAAACCTCTCATCACGCTTGAAAGTGATGAGCATGATAGGAAGTTGGCCCATCATGCCTATGTGTGACAAAAGGTAAATGTGACTAAACAATCTCCCATCACGCTTCTACTGTTAAGGATATTTTACTTTTTATACAGTTTTCATCACGTTTGATCGTAGTTAAATGATCAGAGGGACTAAATTGATGAATTTCTAAAACGTTAAAGATAACAAGTACTCAAAATGCATAAGTTTAATATTACATTCAATGTTTCAGACTAAAATGAAATTTCCCCTTAATCTTTTTATATTTAATAATTTTAATTTGATACATCCAATCATTAAATTTTAAAGTGTCAAATTTTCATGAATTCTAAAGCAAAAGTTTTCCACTGGTCATAGGTGTGTGACTATACTCACATCATGATATAATTACATACTTATTCCAATATTGGTGTGCAGCTATACCACCGTTTTAGCACGACCACACTCCTATACCAATGTAAGCTTTTCATTGATCATGCGTGTGCAGTTACACTCAAATAATGGTATGGTCGCGTGCTGATGTGCAACCGCATCATTGTTTCAGCGTGGTGGCGCACCAACACTAGTGTTGGTGTGCGGCCGCACCATTGTTTTAGTGTGGCCGCGCACCAACACTAGTATTGGTGTGTGGATGCACCACTATTTCAATGGGGCTGTGCACCATACCAGTGTTGGTATACGGCCGCATCATTACTTTAGCATGGCCGCGCACTTATATTAATACCATCCAATTTAATTTTTAATTTTAAAATGTAGAAAAATATGATAACTTAAATTGAATTATTTTATATATGATAACTTAAATTGAATTATTTTATATAAAATAACTTAAATTGGATTAAAATATTATTAAAATATTATTTTTATAAAATAATTTTATTAAATTTATTTCTTAAAAATATATAAAATTAAATTTTTATTTTATTTTTTATATAAAAAGTTACCATTACAATTTAACTTTTGAACATAGCGTATGATGAAACTAAAATATAGTAATTTTATTTTTTGTTAAATTAAAATCCTTACTTGTAATTGAATTGTTAATTCATTTAGAATTGTTTTTGCATGCGAATTTAAAATGCAATTTAATTATAATTTATTTTTAAAAAAATAAAAATTATTATATTAAAATTTTAAAAATATGGTGATAGAGGAATCATGATAGGAGACTGTCTTGGCATGCTTGCCTCTTGTCATGCATATGAGTGATGAAATAGCCTCTCGTCATACCTAAGTGTAATGGGAGTCTTCCGTCACACTTGCCTTAAGTGTGATAGGAGGCTCTTCTATCATGCCAAGCATGATGGGAGGCTCTCTCATCCCATCACGGCCAAGGCTTGCACTAGTCATGGGTATGTGGTTGTACCACTATTTTAGTGTGGCCATGCATTTATACCAATGTAATCCAATTATATTTTTAATTTTTTATTTTAAGATATTGTAAAATATCATAACTGAAATTGGAAGCTGTCCTATCACACTTGTGTGTGATGAGACGCTTTCCTGTCATGCCTTAAGCATGATAGGAGGCTCTCCCATCACGCCAAATGGGAGGCTCTTTATTTATTTTTAACATTTAAGGGTATGTGAGACAATTCCTTATCACTTAATTCATTAATATATAAGGTAACTTTTCTTTCTTAACCCTCATGGTTTAACATGAAATTAACTTTATTTATTCATAATTGTTATGGTATAAGCTTTTGTAGTAATTATATTAATTTTTCATGATCAACCATAAGTTAACAAAACTAAAATTCAATCAAGCACAACATGTATATAATTTAATATCATTTTTAACACCTAATATCCCTACATAAAATATTATATCAGTTTTACATTAAACTTATAATTCCCCTTTTTCATATTTATTTTACGACAATAAATTTTATCTATATCTCATATAAATAATAAATATATTAATTTATACCTACAAATGTATCCAATTAAACTTAATCAAATTAACAAAAATTTTCAAAAATAAGTACGAGCCGTAAATTTACTATCTCATGATATCTTCAAACTAGATAATCCATTTGTAATTTACTAAGTGTAAAGTTAGAATTATTAGTTCAAATTAATTTTTTTTTGGCAGAAAAAAAAAATCTTGGATATTTTATCAATTTGTTTTTTTTTCTGCCAAAAAAAAAAACAAATTCATAAAATATCCAAGATTTCCATAACATTCGAATATTATTTTTTCATAACGATACCATCTAAAAGTAGAAGTAAAGTTCATAAACATTAGATTACACCTTATTTCACTTATCATCCAAAATCATAACCAGCAAAGGATTTATATAAGTTATTCAACATCAAACTATTGTTTTACTTATCTAAAAATTAATATTGTCAAACAACCCTTTCTTCTATTTTTTAATAAATTTTCTTTCACATGCTCAAAATTCTAAAGAAAATAAACCCACAACACATCTAAAAATTTAAACATTTATAAAATAAAAATGGCAAAGTTCACTTTCATTTTCATAAAATCGCAATGTCATCAAAGAAAAAAAAATTCCAAACATTTTCAATTCCACTCTTATAGGTAGATCAACCTCAAAAATTAACAGATTCTTTTAAAACATTTTCTACACACTCAAGCTTGACATTCTTTTGACCAAATAGGTCTACGTAGATGAAAGCTTGCCAATCCGTATTTTACCAAACACCATTCCCTGCAACAATTTTGATGATAATATGCATTTACATCCAAATCAAAATAATAATAATAATAGAATGGGAGATAGTAGTACAATCCAAACCATTGAAAGGAAAATAGTAACAAAGCAATAGATGAGAATCTAGAAAAAGCGCAATACCAATCAAAACTATTTAAATAGAACAAGAACAACTGACAATTGAACAAATGATACGAGTTCAAAGCTAGTTTATATGATGCATAAATTCAAGCTTTTAGTTCAACATTTCCCTGTATATCTAACAAATAACATAGATATTATGATTGTTCTTTCACAATATATACTATTGACTATAATTTAAAGGACAATGCTTTCAAAAGTTATATTAACCCAAGTCATAATTTCAGTGCCTAAGACATCTTACAAACCGCTACCATCCTTAGCTAGCATACTAAGCAACCAAAAAGGAAAGAAAACATATACATAGCTAAGGAACAAAATAAATTTGTAAACACATAACATGGTACTACTAACAAAATTCTAACAATTCTTGCATAACAATCCAATAACTTCTATAAAATCAAACTGGGTCATCACTTGGACTACATTACACACCAACCTAAAAAGATGTAGCATCCAAGTAATTATCAAATGCATAAGGCATATCGTCACACATTCATAAGTAGAGAGTATAGTAACAAGTATTCGTACTTCTTTAAATTCAGACCTAGAAAACACCCTAAAATTAAAATAAAGAGAAAAACTTTTATAATCACTTAGATTATATAATCTTTGACAAATTTATTTTTAATGATCAACCTATTTAGAAACAAAGCACTAACATAGTTGTCATTAATGATGTTGAAATCTCCATTTCCTGAAATTGCGTCAAGAAGAAACATAAGTAATATACATATGAATTCAGAAAATGGGCTAACTAGGCTGTTTAAATACGAGTGGATCTTGAGTTTATTTCTACTAAGTACTGACTGCACAAATAATCGAACGAGATATAATTAAAAAAGTCAACTTAACATATACAAGGTTACTTGATAATAATCAATCATCATATATACAATATAGAAGACATTACAAGAAAAAAAAAACTATTAGAAAAAAATCAACAAAAGATCTACTAGCTATTTATTATTAAAAAATATATATATTTAGCCTTTAGAAATAATCATGTAGAGCAAGATATAAAAAACTTACATTTTAAATCCAAACGGACTTTCTAAAACAAAACAAGCATTTGAAACTAAAGCAGAGACATACAAAAAACCAAAAAAGGCATAAAGGTCAAAATATTTCTTCACTATATTGTAGACACTATTTCCATCAATTTAAGTATATTAATGGTGTCAGATGCAAAATTTGTAAATTTTGTAGGATCACACTATAACCACATACAGCATATTATGCATCTTAAGAAACAAACTAATAGTATTTTATATTGAAGAAAGTTAAAACAGGGGCTAGAAACTTACAAGAATTCCTTCAAGATCATTTGAAGTATATCCATGGACAAGCTTCCCTCTCTCTCTTTTTTGAAAGAACAGAAGATATATTAAAAACCCGAAAGAATACAAGAAAGGCTGGTATTCAGCCAGGTCTTCTCCTGAGAGGAGATCAGAGCCATTTTGGCCAGAGAGTGAGCAACATCATTCCCTTTTCTTGGGATGTGGTTACAATGATCGATACCAAGATCTTTACAAAGACTCTGGATATCAGTAATTATACAACTTGCATCATCTAATCTGGTAACTTCAGAGGACACACAAGATGCTACATTGTAGGCGTCCACCTCTATAGCCCACAGCTTCAGGTTGAGGGAATTGGCCAGCAAAAGGCCTTCGCGCAGAGCCAAGAGCTCACCAATTTCTGCAGAGAAAAGGCCAATAACAGATTTTGCCAAAGCTCCCACAATCTTGCCTTTGGAGTCTCGAATAACAGCACCCAATCCAGCTCTGTTCAGGCCTTTTGTGATGGCAGCATCAGTGTTAAGCTTGAGGCAGTTAACAGGGGGAGGAATCCAGGTGGAGGAGAGGAGGGGAGAAGGGGAAACAGGAGGGGGTGAAAGAGCTGAGACAGAGTTGCGATACTCAGAGAGGAAGGAGGCAGACCAGTTGAGAATTTCATAATGGGACTTGGTGTTACCTGCATGGACTACTGCATTTCTGTTCCACCAAAGGCACCAAAGAATCATGCAAAAGACAGAGAGGCCTTCAGAACCAGACTTATTCAGAACCAGAGAGGCCTTCCCTCTCTCTCTTTTGCTATATCTAAAAACAAGAGAATGTAGACAACCGAATGGTTTTATTACAGGTAAAACAACTGGGAATGGACAACAGAAAATACACCTATATATATCACATACAATTAAAGCACCAACCTCCCTTGTGGTTGAGTTGCCTTCACAGCAGATTCCTCACCACCATTAGATGTTTCAATCTCAATTTCTACTCGAGCATTATGTTTCTCAACTGTTGAATATAAACAAAAAACACCTCACACTCCATATTTTCTTTTGTACAATTAAGTGAAAAAAAAAAAAAAATCAATCTTTTCATCACATTATACCTTTGACATCATTTCATTCTCCTTGCTGACAACCAAAAAAAAAAAAAAAAAGGGGTTATAAATTGAACCAACTACAAGTCAGTCCAGACCATAAAAACAATCAAACTATCAAAACATACCACTTTCAATCTCTTAAGAATACTGTCAAACTATGTTGTACTCGCCTAGAGATTTAGCTTCTCTAGACCAACACTTGTTACAAATTTTCAAAAGACAAATTCGTAAACTCAATTGAATATGATATTCGAAAGTGTCATTACATTTCCTATCTCTACCAATTTTTCAACAACCAAACACAATAAAATTTTCACTAAATGGATCTCCATAACATTTTTTGTTCATTTACTATGTATGTTTTCTCAACAAATTAAACATAATTTCAAATCAACAAAATATTAAAAAACTTTACAGAGAGAAAGAGAAAAACCAGTTGTGTCCTGCTTGCTTTTGACTCTGATGTGTTCTTTGATGCCTCGCTTGTCTCTCCTTCTTCCCATCCCTGCAAAAACAACAATCACATGATCAAAATTTTCAATAAAAAAAAAAATTATATGAACTGAGAACATAAGACGACTATTTGGAGAGAGAATGCACTATTTGTTTCATGAGACAAAATGGGGCGACGCGAACGTAGCAGAGAGGGGCTTCCGGCACGACCATGAGCGGTTTCTCTTCTTTTGCGCTCGGTCGATTTAAAGAACCACACTGCAAAATTTTCTTCAGAAAATAAAGGCGAGACTTTTTTCGGGAAGTGACAGAAAAAATAAATCACAAAGCAAGATCATAAAACCCTTAAAAAAATACAACTTCAAATTACACAAAATCAAATACAAACCTTTCAATAATCTGCAACATACTATTGAAAACTGAAATTTTTCTTTGATTAATGTATCCTTAGATCAAGAGAATGAAATAGAAGAGACAGAAAAAGATTCTGTCAAATCAGGTTTGGTAGTAGTTGAACCTCCATAGCCATGGCAGTGGCTAGAGGGAACAGATGAGAAAAGGAGAGGATTAGGTTTGTGCAATGTGTGGTTGTCAGAGGAAAGAGAGAGTTTGTTCCAGCCCTCAACCGATTGCCTGTTTACCCTCTTAAAAAATATAATTTTTTTTTTTTTTTTTTTTCAGTCATTAGATCTCATTTTTTCTTATCCAATGGACTCAAACTCTCCCTTGATGCTATTTGTATCATACAATTTGTACGCATTGTAGTCGTTTCCTATTATTTAATATATGAAAAAGGTAATTATCAAATAAAATAATCATTTAACTTCATATAAAATTGTTAGCCCTTTTTGGTTATACAAATTTGAAACTAATTGTCAGTGTCTTGTGATATACATAGAAATACAGAAGCTACGTACAAAACTACAAAATATTATAAGTTACATAGAGCAGAGTTCAAATTCTTTTGTTTTCAACCAATGACGTTAACTATCAAGGATTAATTTGGATACGAACAGCTACAATTGTAGACGGCTTCGATATAGAGAAGACGAGTTCAAAACTGTGGTTTATCAAGAAGACAAAAGAAATTCCTTCAACCTTCACTTTTATTGTCATTGTTTTCAAGGAACTTATAAAGGAGGGCAGAGTTCTGGATGCATATAAACTTGTCAAGGAAGCCGGAGATAATCTGCCATTTATGGATGTAGTTGATTATACGGTCATGGTTGATGCCTTCTGCAAGGAAGGATATCTAGATAAGGCCCTAGATATCTGTGCTTTTGCTAGAAAAAAGGGGATCACTCTCAATATTTTCACTTTGAATACAGTTATAAATAGTTTATGCCGCCAGGGATGTCTTGTTGAAGCATTTCGGCTATTTGATTCATTAGAAAGAAGGCATTTGCTCCCCTCTAAAGTTACATATGCCACATTGATTGACAATTTATGTAAACAGGGACTATTGGTAGATGGCAAGATATTGTTTGAGAGGAAGCTCCATAACGCCTTACAACCAAATACACGTATTTATAATTCATTCATTGATGGTTATTGCAAGTTTGGTCAACTAGATGAAGCCTTGAAATTTCTGCATGATCTAGAGATAGAAGACCTTAAGCCTGACTCATTCACCATTAGTGCTGTGATTAATGGCCTTTGCGAAAAAGGGGACATGGAAGGGGGTCTTCGATACTTTTTTGATTCAAGAAGAAACGTATATCACCTGATTTTTTGGGTTTCTTACATTTGAGAAGGGGCCTATACACCAAGGGAAGGATGAAAGAAGCCAGGAGCATTTTGAGAGAAATGCTTCAGTCAAAATCTCTTTTGAAGTTGATAAATAGGATTGATACAGGGGTTGAATCGGAGTCAGCAGTAAGCATCCTTGACCTATTATGTGAGGAAGGTAGTATAAAAGAAGCTGTTGCTGTCCTCAATGAAATCAGATCCGTGTTTTTTCCTATTTGGACTGCTGATCGTGGATATCAAAGAACAAATAAGCAAGTAATTTTGTGATTGCTGCAGTCTTTCTCGCATGAACTCCTTATCACCTATTTGTTTTTTAACTGCTGCAGCCACCGAATTTATAAATCCTCCAATCTGTCTCTGGCTTAGATGTTATATGAATGGACTTCAATATGCTCCATGTAATCCCTACACAGGCAATTGAACTGCTCTGGAGCACTGTAGTGTGTAACATGAGCAATGGCATCGGCACAAGAGAAATGGAGTCTGACTGAATGCTCAAAGGTTTGGTTCTATCAATTTTGAACTTTTCATTTGGATTTCTCCAGCTGATGTTGCTGGTGCAGCTGTTGGGTTGCTAGTACACTTACATGCCAATTGAAACCAATCATTTACTCTCATAGCCAAATCCAATCTCGTCGCTAAACAACATTGCCTTTTGTCTGTCTTCAAACTTAAGAAGTTCCACAAATACGAAAAATAATTCCTTACAATTAAAAATATCTTCATTGGTTGGCTTTTTTTTTTTTTTTTTTTTTTAAATTATTTTTTTATTTTTTATTATGGTTCTGTTTTTGTTGTCGAATCAGTTCTCAACCCAGAAAAGCTATTCAAGTTCCCTCTGCTTTTGCTTCTCATTTTGCGATTTAGATTTTGAATCTAGATTTTTATTTTTTTTTCTCTTTTGGTTTTTTGTTGTTTTTGGAAAGAATATGTTTTTGAGCTAGTTGATTGTGGAGTGTTCTTGTTCTGCGTATTTGATTTCCAAGCCTGCAACTTCAAATTTCTAGCCCCCTTTTTGATTTTGGGGTCTTTGTAGTTGGGGTCTATTTGGGAAGTGTTTTTGTGAAAAGCTATTTTGTGTTGGGGAGAAGCTGCTTTCTGGGAAAGCACTTGGGATGCTTTTCAAGAGCTTTCTTGACCTGAAGAAAGGTTTTTTCCACTTTAATCGGCTATCTTGTGTTAGAAGAGTGTTTGTAAACAGTTTTAGTTGAACATTGTAAAATGAACATGAAAGTCCTCTTAATTTTTGTAATGTATAACCTCTGGTCATGCTTTAATAAACTAACACTTACTGAGATAAAAAAGCTTGTATACTGACTATTTTGGTTGTGGATTGTGATGGTCATGTTTGTTGGATTGAGATTGAGTTAAATGATCGATAAAAAATTGTTTGAAAGCAGTCTGATCAACCATAATATTCTGTTTGAGCAGTATGGCGAGTTTGCCTTTTGCTCTGCTCCGGATATAAATTATAATATAATGTCTTTGATAATGTCTGTCCAAGCATAGAATATTGCTGGCTAGCATCCATCAGTTGTGGCATTGTTATGAGCAAAATTGTAAGTATACTTGTTAAATTTAAAATTTAAGTGATTTTTGTCCTTAGTGCTTCTAGGAACTAATTGACATAAGCCGTTAATTATATATATGATATATTTTGAGTCTTATAGGCTGCATCATGGACAGATGATGTTTCTGTTATAATTTCTTCTTGTGAAATTACATTTATGCTTTGTATTTTTATATTTTAATTTATTTTAGTACGGAAGCATGAAAATGAGGGTATTCCATGTTCTTTCCATTCAGTAAATGGTTGTCAAAAGCTGTTGTAATTAGTTCACAAGGGCCTTTTGGGATTGGAAATCATCAGTTTCTGCCAAATTCTTGCACCTAGTATTGATTCTTTCAAAACCTTGGTGCCCCTTTGTCATATCTCTCTCATCTGGATAGGTGTATGTACTGCCCTCTCAGCTAATTGGACTTGAGTACTTGCCCTAGGAGAGTCTACATTTGGGTTTTAATAAGTTAAAGAATGAGCTTTCATTCTCATGTACTTAGAGAATGATCTATTCGAAACAGATTCATAATATGCTATGATGTTGTGCAGATGGAAGTCCAAAACACTTCCAATTCTGTGCTTTGAGAGAGTACACTGTGGATGCTTTTCATAGTAAAACAATAACCTCCAACGATTCTGTTAGGTAAGCTTCTGAATATGACATGTTTTAGTTGAATTTTCGGAAGCTGGATGCTTTTGTTCTTGTAGTATTTCAGTTTCCAATTTTTTTTCTTACTGAAATGAAATATGCATGTGCATGGTTTTGTAATAGATAGTTTGGAATTCTTTATTAACTTCAGGAGCTGTTCAATTTTGTTCTTGAAGGTTTATAATATGACAATTACCATTAGCCTTCTTTGTTTAAAGGGATATGGTATCCAAGCAGTGGAAGAAAGTTGAATGGAACAACCGGTGAAGATCTTTTGATTAATTCTTGTTTGTGATTACCATGTGTTTTATGCAAACCTAATTACAAGTTGCTGGCCTAATTTTTGTAGGGGTTAGTAGCATTTGCTTCTTTCTACCTACTATTATTTTCAGAGCTTTTCGATGAAGATTATCATGATGAGTTAGTCATGATTAGAACATCTGCTATGTCAGAAACAATATTCGGGGTAAGTCAATTATCTATCATTATCTGTAGTTCAGATAGAAATTTAGACAATAGGTTCACATATTGTTTACTGTACTAACAGTAGGTTTACATAGAAAACCAGTCTATATACATTGATATCTGCTGTGTCAAAAGCTGTATTTGGGGTAAGTCAATGCATGAGCAGTGATTATTATAATACTTCTTTCTAACAACTGTTAGCCCTTCAACATATATATTTGACTTCTTTTAAACTTCATTATTGAACAACTCATGATATCATTTTTATTTCTATTACTGTGTTAGGAATGTCTCATAGCGTATTGTATGCTTAATGCAACTCATATTTGTTGTGTGGTTTCCCCAGCCATAAATGTATTATAAATCCCTTTCCCATTAGGGAGTCGTGTATCTAGATATCTCTTAATAGCACCTTTTAGACACCAACATCAATAGTATAAATAAGACTCTAGACATGGGGATGATTCTTTTATTTTATTTTTCAAGTATTTGGTGTCTGTTTTGTGTTTATTTTGTGGCATTGAGGCGTGTTACTTTAATGTAGATGTAGGCATGCAACATCGGATAATCAATAGGGCTAAAAGCTAACCAAAATATTTGGAGTTATAAAAGGTTACAAATTCAATCAGTAAAGCAATGTTCTTTTGAAACTTGTTTGAAGGAATGCTTCTTTTACATCCTTCTTATACTCGTAATTTGGTTTTGTATAGATCTCTGTTGTTTACCTTTTGACATATCTAGCAATGATTATCTAGCAGCATCCAACTTTAGGTTGTCTGGAGTATTTATGTAATTGATATTAGTTAAATATTGCATTAATATTTCATCAATCAGGCTAATGATTATTAGGTGGTCTGAAATTATTGTTTACCATTTGTAAAGCCTAATGAGGTTTTAAAAGAATGGGCTAGAGTCTTTATACCTGTATTGCTTTTTGATAGTAGAATTTCAAAGAGATATGATACTCTCCATCTAACATACCATACCAAGTGGGACTTTAATTCTGAAACTACGTAATTTGATGAAATTATCTGTAACTAGTTTATGGAAGTTCTTGTTATCTTAGACTTGTGACATTATGTCATAATTTGATGTCAATAATCAGCACTCATAGTAGTGTCATTCTACTTTTTGCGTATCATATTTTTGTCATATAAGTGTGAGAATTTCTATCTTCAGCCATTGTTGATTAATGAGAGAGGCATTAAATTATAATGCACTTAGAGGTCGTTTGTTTTTTTGTCTGAAGACTGAACAGTGCTACTGAAGACTGAAGACTGAATAGTGACTAAAATCTGAAATATGATAAACATGTTTGTTTTTTTTTTCTTTACCTCTGAATGTATAACAATCTTGTTTGTTTTTTAAAATTAAAATTGTCTGAATACTAACAATTTGACATTTATATCATTTTATTATTAGTTATTAAGTAACTTTATTTAATATGATACAAACAATTACAATAAATTATTTAATAAATATTAAAACATTTATATATATAATATTTTGATTCATTATTAAAATAAAATAAATTATTATAGTAAAGTCAATTAAATTTATATATTCAAATAAAACTAAACAAAATGGTCTTAAATTGAATTACTACTACAACAAAAATTGAAATTGTAAAGTAATATACACGATAACAGATTCGATAACAAAAAAAAAAAAAAGACTTTGAGGTTCTATTATACATCGATAACAGATTCGATAAAAACTTTGAGATAAAAAAATCAAAAGAAGAAACAAGAGGAGAAACTTTGAGGTTTGGTTATACATAAACAAATTTTCATCAATATACATAAACCAAAAACATTAATAATATAGTAAAGCTTTAACAAATAAACATATATATAGGCTACTCCACAAATAGATTAATAAAAAAATCAATAAAGATTCGTATCAAAATTTGATTAAAGAAATATAGTAATTTAGTTATAGAAAAATTTGATGTTGAGATGTTTAGGGTTTTTATTTTTCAATATTGTTTGTTAAAACATTAAAAGAAATTTGTATAATGTAAAACTAGGATAAACTTGGAAATATGTTATTTTAGGAATGATAAATTTGGAATAATATATTTATAAAATCATTAAGTGATTTTGTATTAAGTGAAAAGTCAAAAAATATAACTTTTTTTTTAAGTGGTTTTTGAGTTGTTTTAAGTGGTTTGACCACTTAAAAAAACAAACAAAAATCTCTTAATTGGCCTAATTAAGTACTATTAAGTATTAAGTGGCAAAAACAAACAACCCCTTAATCTCTTGTAGTAACTTTGGAATTGGATTTGATGCTTTTTATGGTAATTGCATGCTACACCATTTTGAATGTGATGCTTTTTGCCATGTAAGAATTTGTTTGAATTAAACTAGATTGTTCCACACTTCCACTTCTGGGTAAAGTTGTTTCCGTTGGTTTCACACATCCCATTCCCAAATAAGAGCTAAAAAGACTTCCACTACGAATATGGAAGAGACTCCCTCTGTATCAGGATATCAGCAACAGTTGAATGTGTTTATCCATTGTCATAGCTGCCACAGAGAACATAGAAATCTTAGTATCCTCTATTATCTTTGTAACTACCGTATTCATAAATAATTATTGGTTTAATTAAGTATTATATAATTGAGAATAATATATTGATAAATTTAGGTTTCTCAAAGGTTTAGGATTTTATATTTGAGAAAGAAAAGGATATTGATTTACTAAAGGATATGTTGATTTTATGTAATTGTTGGATTGATCATGAATTGAAACTGTAAAATTGAATTGAGAATTTAATTTTCAAAATGTAACTTATTAGATTTAATTTGGTTTGATGACCAATTTTAAACTAGTTTTGTAACCGCCTTATATGGAGATTATAAATAGGTTACAACTTTAGAGTAGAAAGAAAAAGGAAAAAAGTATGCCTTGAGGTTCAAAGGATATTAAAAAAAAAAAGATTTTATGTTCATGTGATCCTTGAGCTTATTTTGTGAATTTTTGTTTATTCTATTGATATATATATATATTGATATATGAACTTTTCAATATTCTAAAATATGTATTTGGCTTAACATTAACCGTTGAAAATGATTTTTAAGTTGTTTGTATGGCAATAAAATATGTTTGCAATAGTTTTCAAATTATTTACTTTCAAATTTTGAATCATCATTTTATTCAAGAACCTATGATTTAAGCATAACTCAAAAATCTTACCAAAATTATAAAATAAATTTAAAACCTACTCTTTCTTAGAATTGATTGACAACTATTAGATATTTTACCATTGCAATTTGAAAATATACCATTTAGTTAAGATTATGAAAAATCGTTTTGACTTATTATCTATAGTTAATGTTTTGATCACGTCACACGGGCAATTTTGATAATATATTATTATGATTCTGAGTGCATTACACGATATTTGTGGTAGTTTGTTAGTTTGACCATGTCACAAAAGTATTTGTGACACTATGTTATTTAGATTGTGTTACATGGATACTTGTGACATTATAAGACACGGGCTAATTTATTTTGTGAGTTTTTATATGATATTTTATTTTGTTTATTGTTTTATCTTATATGGTATTTACTGCAAATATGACTTTATATGCGATTTTAAATATTGGTTTTGAAATTTGATTATTTTTATTGAAGTTTTATATCCAACTTATAAAAGTAATTATGATAATACTGACATTATGTATGAATTTGCTCACTGAGTTGACGGCTCACCTCCTTATCTCCGCCACTTTTGCATAATAGAGGTGAATTGTGAACATTGAATATTTAGAACTTGGGGTATGATAATACTGACATTATGTATGAATTTGCTCACTGAGTTGACGGCTCACCTCCTTATCTCCGCCATTTTTGCATAATAGAGGTGAATTGTGAACATTGAATATTTAGAACTTGGGGTTTACCTGAATATGAAACTTTGGTGATGGCAATAAAATTTACAAATTTAGCAATGACATATCATGTTTCGGTAATTAATTTTAAGAATTTTTTTTTTGAAGATTATGTTTGGATACTTTTTGTTGATTACTTTTGAACTTTATTCTATTTGAAGTTTGTTTTTTTAAGATTTTGTTTGATCATGGCATCCGATTTCCTATTATTAGATTTGGGGTGTTACAATCTTATTATCAGAGCTTAAACAATTAGATGGGATTTGATCTTGTCCATTGATTGATACTGTTATTGCAATCTTATCTCTCAGCCAATTCAAGTTCCCTTCACATCTCAATTGGTCACATTTAATGGCTAGCATCATCAGCTTTTCCCTGGAAGTAGCCAAGAAATGGCTGATGGTAGAAACTTTGCTGGGCATGTGTCCACTCTATGCAGCAACGACACTTCCAAAAGACATATTTGAAGTCATGTCCTCCTCTGGCATAACCTGGATGTTTAATAAAACATGTAAAGACTTATTCATTTTGTGAGAAATGTTCCTTATAACATGTTTAGTACCTGTTTGAAGTATATAGGTAAAGCATTGATTGGAGTAGACAGGTTTATGGATGATATTGTCTATAAGGGCTAGCCTGTATATTGTAGTCAGTCCTACTACCTAACCAAAATATCTAGTGATCTTCCAATTTTAGCGTCCCATCAAAAAATTTACATGTATTAACAAAATTTTTTACTGTCTCATAATCTCTCCTATTTTTTTAGTCGCCTTTTCATCAAGTTCTAAAAATGGTGAGGAATTTTAAGTGCTTTTCTTTTAGAGCATATGTATACACCAGTGTTCAAAAACTCGTGATTCACTACTCGACTGGTGACGCAACGAGCAAAGAGTAATTGGTAACTCAGCGAGTAATCGGTGAGTACTCGAAAAGTACTGTTTAGGGGGTAAATTATAACTTTTAAAATTTAAAAGCACAAACTGATATTTACTTAAATATCAAGGGCCATGGTGAAATTATCCTCACCATATATATAAAACACTCCAAGTCAAAACCCTTATATCTTTTCTCTCGCTCTCCTTTTGTCTCTTTCTCCCTTCTCCCCTCTCGTCACTCTTCTCTCTCTAATATCATCGTCGTTGTTGTCGTTTCAATGAGCCGTGGCCGTTTTAGTGAGCCGACGCCATCGTTGAAGCCAAAGCTGAAGCCCATCCCTCGTCATCTTCGCTAGCCCTCTCTCTCTCCTCTGCACGACGGTTCGAGTCTCCTTCTTTACCAGTTCAAGCCTCCTTCTCCCCCCTTCTATATCTTCGACATTGTTTCCTTAAGTGGCCACCATCACTACTTTCTCTTTCCTGAAGTCCTCACCATTACCGTCGCTGAACTCTATGAGTGAGGGTTTCACACTTTCACTTGTTTGATTACATTTTCATTTGTCTGACTGTGATTTGTTTTGTTATGAGTGAATTTTGGCCAATTTTTTGTGGTTTTTAGGATGATTTTTGGTGAGTTTGTGATGTTTGACTCACCGAGTTCGCTCGAGTTGGGTCGAGTCCGCCTGAGTTGGGCTGAAAGCCCACCTCCGACGAGCAACACCTCCGATCTAGGGGTTCTCGGATCGTTGGAGTGTCGATTCCCAAGAACCTGGCGCAAACTCGACGAAACTCGCCGAGTTTTTAAACAATGGTATACACAATAGAAGGGTAGTGTATTTAGGAAGGTCACCTCCCCTTAGTAAAGGTTTGATTGTTAAAATTAACAAATCAATGACCAAATGAAAAAGGTAAAATGATTTAAATGTCCCAATCCTTTAATTTAATAAAATTAGTATCCTTTTAAAAAAATAAATTTAAAAAATAATTAAAAAATAAATCCAACTCAAATTAAATTAAAAAACAAAAAGGAAAAAAAATGCCCTCATCTTGTTGTGCTTCTTCCATTTGAGACATAATGGTGGGGTTTTTATAATTTGGGTATGCAATTATTTGAATGTTTAGTTTTAGGGATGGACGTTTTCGGGTTCGAGTTGGGTTGGATTGAAAAATTTTCAACCCAACCCAATAATAGTCGGGTTAGGTTGGGTTAGATTGATTGAGGTATTTACCACAAAGGTACAAATGGTCTAGTTGATAACTTCTTTAGTCTTAGTAATTTGATTACATATAAAATGAACACAAATAAAGATCCAATTATTGTAAATAAAAGAGTAAATTCAACATAAAGGTTGTCTTTAACCTTTATCTTGAACAAATGTTCTTTTAGAGATGGGAGAAAATCTTAGATTTAGAATTGAGGATAAGCATTTTTTGGGTTCGGGTTGGGTTGAGTTGAAAATTTTTTAACCCAACCCAACCCAATTTAATTTTCAACCCAACTCAACTTAATCCATTCAATTTTTTTAAGATGTAACCCAACCCAACCCAATAAAAAATGGTCGGGTTGGATTAGATTGGTCGAGTTAGGTTGGAGATGCCCACCCCTATTTAGTTTGGTGTTGGTGATGGTAGGTTTGCTTGGTTGACTTGTAGAAGGTGGTGGATGGATTGTTGCAGATGGTGATGGTGGTGGTAGGTTGACTCGTTGCTTCTTTGTGAGAGGCAACAACCTCAAACATAGATTTATTTATAATTATTTTATAGTACTTTATTATAATTAATTTGTTTATAAAATATTAAATAACCAAAATATCATTTGATCGTTATGTAGGCATTTTGACTAAATAACTGTAGGAAAGGTAAGTGTCAACTTTTTCAAAAATTGTTTGCTAGTGTAGAAGGTTAAACCTCATGTAGATGGAGGGTAATTTGCTCTTCAAATAACTTGTCAATGAGAATTCTAGCCCCTCGGCTAAATAAGGAATATAGGAAAATGTTAAGGTCATTTGTTACTTGTTACTATTCTTACTAAGTTGCGTGTACAATTTGTGTCATTATTTTGAATTTATTGTGAAGCTGTCATCACTTTGGATCCGCCCTCTTTCATTTAATTATGAAAATTCATACATGTCCATTTGGGAAGTGGCGACAAAAAATGTACCAATCGTTAGATTCCATTATTTATGTGTTATGTGAAGTTAAATTTCTTTCACATTCTTCCATCTTTTTAATTGCATAATAGGTACTAATAATATGTAGAATGACTAGGCGCACATCCATTATGTATCCAACATGGATTAATAAGATAGAATAGCAAAATAATGCATTCCAACTCCCAAATTATTTTCACCAACAGAAACGGAAAAGCAAAGACTCCTTAATTTTCATGTTCTAAGGTTAATTTGTCAATGGCCCCAACAGCCACCCTTAGCATTATACATAACAGTCTATTAACCAAATATGGTACTTGCAAGAATACTGTCAATTTCACTAGCACAGTAATTTCCAATTAAACTCTTCTTAAAATAACACCAATGTCTAGTGCCTCTCATTGAGAGCCAAAAATATTTGATAAATTTCATTATTAAATATTTTTATATGCAACTTAATTAATGTATGATTTTGCTTACATTTCATGTTTATTTCATATTTTATTTAGTTTTTTTTTTATCTACTTTTTTTTGTTAATATATTTGTTCATGATATGAATTTTGAGAGGTAAGACTTATTATATTTTCTTTAACTAGATATATTTATGTTTTTATTTTTTATAAAATGTTTTAATACCATCGAAGTTCATTTCAAAATTTTATTCTAGCCTATCCTGATGTAGAGTCTTTACTTTCCAATCAAGTGAAATGCATACGCATTCTGGACCTTAGAAAAAGAACGATATAAACCAAAGTACATTCGTGAGTGTTTCAAAATTAATTAAAGAGACATCAAATCTAACTCTCGCCACATGTATTTATTACAATTTTTTAAAGTTTTTTTTTTTTTTCTTTTGACAATCTATAATTTCATTAACCCATCCCAAATTTGGGAACAATAGAGATATTATCACTAATAGCCCAATCAAATTTGGGACAAATATGAGATTACAAGCACAAACAACCAAATTGATCTCTCAAGAGGGGATGAAACATAAATGACCAGATGAATCATCGGACGGTTCCCAAATAAGGAAATGGCTTGACATCTCAGAGATCCAGTCTATCCACATAACAATTAAACACAATTAAAATGCAACAAAGAAATCAAATAAAGATCAGCAACAACACAAAATAGACTATACATAATAGCCTTCTTGCACCAAAAACAACGACATCTTCTTCAACTATATCTAGGGCCCTAATATCGGAGAAATCAAAAGACAACCTTCCCTTAAATAACCAAAAGTCCTACTATAGAATCGTCCTTGAAAATCGTTGATTACTTCATCATATTCACAAGAGGACGATCTAGAACTCGCCACTCCATTTCACCAACAAAGAAACTTGATTTGTAACCTTGATTTTCCCCAAAAACCATGAATCAACGACCACCAAACTATCAAAACAAAACAGTTTTTAAAAGCAAGATCTAGAAGTCATCCAAATCTTATCTTTAAAAAACTCCAAACCTCTACGGGAACCAGAAGAAGGGATCGAGACTTCACAGTAGACCCTGATTGTTCAACATTTTGGTTTTCAACGGATAGATCCAGAAAATCTCTTGATCTAACCCCTGAAAACTTTAGATCTATGAGAAAGCAAAGAGAAGATGGAGAAAATGATAAGGATTTGACAAAAAAAAACAGTTAAAGAATGCTCAGATCTACTTGGAAATGAATAACTATATGGTCTTTCTCTCTCTAGACGCTTTTGTTTCTATTGAGAGAGGAGTCAAGATTCTCTACTATCTTTTTTTTTTATTAATCTTTTGATAATCTAGTGACACATCAACATTTAAAAAAAATGAATGATCAAGATTGATAAATTTTTTTCTCTCTTATAGATTACTCAAACTTAAATTATTCTTATAAAAGATTAGCACTGTTATATATATTTTTCGGATTCATTAAATGAGTTGGTAAAAGCCCAATTTGGACCCATTTAAGACCCAATAATAAGGTCTGATAAGATCAACTAAGTCAAAGCCCATCAGACGAGGCTCAGTATTGACTCTAAGCCCAGCAAGCTCTTCAGCTCGCTCAAAGAGATTCTCCAGCTGGTATCAACAGATCCATAAGCACAGCCAGGTCGCAGCTCGCTTTATGCACAGCTCGTCTCTCAGCAAGCTCGAGCTCGAGATCGCCGTAGTAAAGCAGCTCGTCCAGAAACGTAATAAATACAATATCTTCCAGAAACAGGCAGTTACCAAGTTAAACCATGATTCTCTCTCCAGATATAACAATTACCCAGTCAAACCGTGATTTCCTCATCAGATATGGAGATCTATTCAAATTCAAATTCAAATCAACCTCATCTCGAGATAATTATAGTAATTTTATGATATTATCCAAATATATTAGGAAGTATAATTAATTCATAATTATTTTCCTTATTTTTCCCAATTGTTTAGAGAATGTAATTAATTCAGGATTCTTTTCCTGATTTGCTACAACCAGAATTGTAACGCCTCTTTCTCTATAAATAGGAGGCTAAAACCATTGTAAAAGACATGCTTGAATAATATACTGTCACTCTGCAGAATTTAAGAGAAAGACAGTCGTGGACGTAGACCTATTATTGCCGAACCACGTAAAAACTTTGTGTCCCTTGTTTGATTCTCGGTTCTTGTCTTTGCTCTTTCTTGGTATTTGTGCTTTCTCACATTGATTGCAGGTATTGGGTATTGATTACTCGTCGACTGAATTCCAACGTTGACATTTTGGCGCTAGAAGGAGGGCCCAAACTGCAATCTTTTCATCTCAGTTCATCAATTTCTGACAACATGGCAAGAACCAAACAAACCAAGTATGTGGGCTCAAAGACCGACCAGGCAGATAGCCAGCCCAGTCACTATCAACGTGATGCACAACAGGTAGATGATGCACACATATATGCAGCAGGCACGTCCCACGGCCAGGCAATCGGTGTTGCGCCAGGCATCCCTCCTCTACCTCATCGTCAGCCCGCTCTAGTGCCCTCGGTAGTTGATGGACAACAGAAGTGGCATGAGAGACAACAGGCGCTGGAGAATATGGTCAGATAGCTCACAGAGGCCGTCAACATGCTGGTGCAGACTCAAATACAGAACGTGCCAGCGGTGGAGGTTCAGGCACCAAGGTACGCGCCCTAGCCACATGAAGTGACGCAAGCGCTTGAGAGGCTGGCAAGGGAAGTTCAGCGACCTGCAGGATCAGCTCGTTCCTCCAATGCAAGTTCCAGAGCCGAACACCCTGTCCATGAAGAAAGGGAGGTCGCTCGTCCAGCTAACCTGGTGGTAAGGCCGAGCCAAGATGGACGCCAACGAGCAAAGGTCGGGCATGAAAGAGTTAGAGCCGCAGCTCGAAATGTTGATGAAGTGCATAGACGACATGTAGGGTCCCATCAGCCTGGAGGTTGGCTCGAGGAGCACGAGAGGTATGATCCAAAGCATCATTCTCTAAGCCGCGACCACATGAGGAGATACGAGCTTCGAGATCCACAAGTAGAGGAGCTCCTCCAAAGGGTCCAGCAGTTAGAGGCATGACTTGGAGCCCCAGAGCAGCGTGGGTACTATGGGGGAAGGACTCCTTTCATAAGGGAGATTGAGACACAGCCTCTCCCTCCGAGATTTAAGATGCCAAACATCCAGCAGTATAATGGGGACAGTGACCCATATGATCATCTAGACGCTTTCAACGTTCAGATGGATCTGCAGACAGGAAATCCAATGGTGAAGTGCCGAGTATTCCCAGCTACATTGGGGGATATCCCGAGGACGTGGTTCAAGAATCTCCCAACTCGCAGCATAGGAAGTTGGGAGCAATGCCAACAGAAGTTCGTTGGTCAGTACAGAGCACTGAGAAGGTAGCTCGCTCCATCCTGCCATCTAGCCACCATCTTTCAGCGTCAGGGTGAGTCATTGAATGAATACATCACCAAGTTTAGACGCGAGGTCGCTAATGTCGAGCATCCGTCAGATGAAAATATACTGACAGCGATCTCAGCTGGGCTGCGCAAGGATGGAAAGTTATACGAGAGTATTTACAAGTCCCCAGTGAAGGATCTGGGAGAGTTCTACGAGCGAGCTGCGAAAGAGATTAGGTGGGAAGAGACCTTCGGCCCGAAGAAGCAGAATCAAAAGAATGAAGCGGGCAGTTCCAGCCAGCCAAAAAGGAGAAATAATGGCCGGAACGAAGAAGGAAGAAATATTGGCTCAAGTAACCAGATCGCCAAGAGAGCGAGGAGAGAGCCAAGGTATGAGCGACCTCAACGTCAAGGTCGCTATGAAGGATACAGCATCCTGACGGCATCACCGGACAAGATTTACGTTGCGGAACGGAATAAGGAGGATTTTGGGAGGCCCAATCCTATAAGAGCTCCCATTCAGCACAGAGATCAGAACAAGTTCTGTGCCTATCATAATGAGGTCGGGCACAGTACTTCAGATTGCTGGGCGTTGAGTATGTGGCAAGACCTGTTGACCAGCGACCTCACCAGCAACGACCTTAACAGCAACAGCCAACGCACCAACAGCAGCCCCAGCGAGCATCCGAGCAAGGTCGGGAACCTGCGGTAAGAACCATTTTTACCATTTATGGTGGCCCCTCATATCGCAGGTGACTCCAACAGATTGCATGAGAGATACGTCCGAGAGGCAAATCATTCGTTTCAGCTCAATGGGTCGGAGGGACCAGCCAAAAGAGCAAAGCCGACCTCGGACGAGATTGTATTTACAGATGAAGATGCTAGAGGAGTGATCCGGCCTCATAACGATGCGTTGGTTATACGAGCTAAAATCAGCAATGTGAAAGTTAGGCGCATCATGATTGATACTAGAAGCTCGGTGAACGTGATGTATAGGAGCTGTTTTGATCAGATGGGGCTGCGAGCAGAACAAATGAGACCATCCCCAGAGCCTTTATTTGGATTCACTGGAGATGCTGTAGTACCAGTGGGCCAAATTAAGCTGCCATTGACTCTTGGGGAGGCAGGTCATCAGGCAACAACTCTGACGGACTTTTTGATAATTGACTGCCCATCAGCATATAATGTGGTCCTCGAGAGACCTGCCATGAACGAGTTGGACATGGTTACTTCAACCAGAACTCTGACAGTGAAGTTCCCAACTCCTAATGGCATTGGATGTGTTCGAGGGGAGCAACACTTAGCCCGACGTTGCTACGAAGACGCTGTGAAGATGGGCGTAAGAGGAAAGAAAGTTAACGTGGTCTCGGGGGGCGAGCCACGAGCTATGATTGAGAAAAGAGTCAGTCACGACCTGGATCCTCGCGAGGTATATGCAGACCGAGCTACAGGTCCAGTTGAAGAACTGGAAGATGTCCAAGTCAGCAAGGTAGATCCAGAAAGATGTTTGAAGCTAGGGAGAGGATTAGCTCCGGAACTGAGAACCCAGCTCGCTGACTTCCTAAAAGCGAACTTGGATGTGTTTACATGGAATCATGAGGACATGGTGGGAATAGATCCAAAGGTGATGTCTCACAAGCTCAACATAGATCCTCATTTCAAGCCAGTTCGCCAGAAGAGAAGGGCAATGACAAGGGAACGATACTTAGCACTAAAGGAAGAGGTAGACAAGCTGCTAGTTAACAAGTTCATCAGAGAAGCTTACTACCCGACCTGGGTCGCCAATCCTGTACTAGTGAAAAAGAAGAACGGGAAGTGGAGAACTTGCATCGACTTCACTGACTTGAACAAAGCGTGCCCAAAGGACAGTTTTTCCCTGCCAAAGATAGACCAGCTCGTGGATACTACTGCTGGCCACGAGCTCCTGAGCTTCATGGACGCATATTCGGGATATAACCAGATCCCAATGAAACCTGAGGATGAAGAGCACACCTCGTTCATGACTGATCGTGGATTGTATTGCTACAAGGTGATGCCCTTCGAATTGAAGAATGCTGGAGCGACCTATCAACGCTTGGTGAACATGATGTTCGAAGAGCAAATCGGGAAAACCATGGAAGTCTATGTTAACGATATGCTAGTAAAATCTAAGCAGATAGGTGACCATGTTCGCGACCTGAGAGAGATGTTCTAGATTCTGAGGAGCTACCAAATGAAGTTAAATCCGCTCAAATGTGCGTTTGGAGTAGCTTCTGGGAAGTTTCTGGGCTTCATGGTCAATAGTAGGGGGATCGAAGTAAACCCTGAGAAGATCAGAGCACTGATTGACATGAGATTGGCGATCAGGGTGAAAGATGTGCAGAGCCTCAACGGCCAAGTTGTAGCACTGAGTAGGTTCATCTCGAAAGCTACAGATAAATTTATCCCTTTCTTTGACATTTTGAAGAAAGCCAAAAACTTCGAATGGACAGAGCAGTGTGAAATAGCATTCCAGCAGCTGAAAGAATACATGGGGTGAGCTCCGCTTCTTTCTAAACCCAAAGACGAAGAAAAGCTAATTTTGTATTTGGGAGTGTCTCAGCAAACTTTGAGTGCTGCATTGGTGAAGGAAAAAGAAAAAACACAACTCCCGGTCTACTATGTAAGCAAAAGGCTACAGGATGCGGAAACTAGGTATTCTCAGATGGAAAAGCTAGCTTATTGCCTGGTGATTGCATCAAGGAAGCTGCGACCTTACTTTCAGGCTCATACAATCGAAGTCCTCACCCAATACCCGTTGAAGCAAGTCTTGCAGAAAGCGGACACATCGGGTCGTCTGTTGAAATGGGCAGTGGAGCTCGCTCAGTTCGATATCCAATTTAAGCCGAGAACAGCCACCAAAGCTCAGGCTCTGGCAGATTTCATTGCAGAATTTACAGGACCTGTGGATGATGAAACTGAATCTTCTGAAGGTCCAGCCTGGGAGCTTTATGTTGATGGATCGTCCAGCGAGCAGAGGGTTGGAGCTGGAGTCTTACTGATCAGTCCTGAAGGCCACAAAATCCTCTGTGCTTTGAGGTTTGGCTTCCAGGCGACAAACAATGAGGCGGAGTACGAAGCCTTGCTCGCGGGTCTACGTTTGGCTAAAGAGATGCGAGCTGAACGCTTGAAAATCTTCAGTGACTCACAGCTCGTCGTCGGCCACGTATTGGAGGAATATCAAGCCAGGGGATCAAAAATGGCCCTCTACCTCCAAAAAGTTCACGAGCTGCTAGGTGCATTTAAGAAGTACGAGGTGAAACAGATCTCGCGAGCTCAGAACGCACATGTAGATGCTTTAGCTCGCTTGGCAACCACCCGAGATGCAGACTTCCTTGGGGCAATCCCAGTTGAATTCCTACAAGCTCCAAGTACAGAGGAAAAGAATGTGACGATGGCCATATCCATGCAGCCTAATTCCTGGATGAACTCTATTCTCAGTTATTTGCAGGATAGGAAGCTGCCAAGCAACAAGCTGGAAGCCCGGCGTCTACGAGCTAGAGCAACCAGGTACTGCATCTATGATGATGCACTATACAAGAAGGGGTTCTCAGCTCCACTATTGAGATGCATTGATGGCCCTGAGTGTGAAACAGTACTAAGGCAGATACATGAAGGCCACTACGGGAACCACGCTGGGGGGCTGTCTCTAGCTCAGAAGGCACTTCGTCAAGGCTTCTACTGGCCCACCATGAGGCAAGACGCCATTAACTTAGTGAAGAAGTGCGACAAGTGTCAGAGACTTGCTCATATTTCGCGAGCTCCACCGGCTTACCTCCAACAGATGGTGAGCCCATGGCCCTTTGCGATTTGGGGGATGGACCTGATCGGACCCCTACCGATGCCTCGTGGGAGATGCAAACATGCAGTGGTCGCAGTGGATTATTTCACCAAGTGGGCTGAAGCAAAAGAGTTAGCTGAAATCTCCACAACAAAGATTGAGAAGTTTGTGTGGAGCAACATTATTTGCAGATTCGGGGTCCCACAGCAGATCGTGACAGACAATGGGACTCAGTTCGCTAGTGACCAGTTTCTCAGATTTTGCAACGACCTCAAGATCGTTAAAAGCTTCTCAGCAGTGGACCATCCACAAGCCAATGGCCAAGTGGAAGCTATGAACAAAATTATCAAGCAGACCCTGAAGATGAAGCTGGAAACCAAGAAAGGAGCATGGGTAGACGAGCTTCAGAAAGTATTGTGGTCTTACAGAACCACAGCTCGCAGCTTCACTAGCGAGACCCCATTCTCAATGGTGTATGGATCGGAGGCTATGATCCCAGCTGAGTTTGAAGTCACCTCGCAACGAAGAGCAACCTTCAATCCAAACGACAACCATCAGCTACTTGCAACAAACTTGGACCTGTTTGAAGAGCACAGAGAAACGGCCAGGTTGAGAGTAGTTGTCTATCAGCAGAGGATAGCGAGGTACTACAACAAGTATGCTCGGATTCGCAAATTTAATGTTGGAGACTTAGTTTTGCGTCTCATCCTGCCTGGAACCCGCAAGCCAAGTGATGTATCTTTAAACCCGAACTGGGAAGGACCATATGTTATCACAGTAAGCTTGGGGAATGAGGCTTATCATTTAGCTAGTGAATGTGGAGTTGAAGTCCCTCGAGCATGGAATGCCGAACATCTGCGTCCTTATTATTATGAACTCCTTGTAATATATAAATCATTCTAGTTAATGAAAGCTTCATTTTCCCAGCTTGTGACTTAACTAAGTTCACTAAGGCTAACGGGCTCCGAGCTTAATAGCTCGCCAAAAGAGCCTCAAAAGCAGATGACTAAGTGTCTCTGCATAGCTCGCCAAATGAGCCTAAAAAGCAGGCGAAGTGACGACCCCTACATAGCTCGCTAAATAATAAAGAGCCTCAAAAGCAGATGACTAAGTGTCTCTGCATAGCTCGCCAAATGAGCCTAAAAAGCAGGCGAGGTGACGACCCCTGCATAGCTCGCTAAATAATAAAGAGCTTCAAAAGTAGATAACTAAGTGTCTCTGCATAACTCGTCAAATGAGCCTAAAAAGCAGGCGAGGTGACGACCCCTGCATAGCTCGCTAAATAATAAAGAGCCTCAAAAACAGATGACTAAGTGTCTCTGCATAGCTCGTCAAATGAGCCTAAAAAGCAGGCGAGGTGACGACCCCTACATGGCTCGCAACAAATACAAAAGAGCCTCAAAAGCAGATGACTAAATGTCTCTGCATAGCTCGCCAAATGAGCCTAAAAAGCAGGCGAGGTGACGACCTCTACATAGCTCGCTACAAATAAAAATGAGCCTAGGAAGCAGGTGAGGTAATTACCCCTGCATAGCTCGTTAACATTTTAAACAATCAAACCGTTTATCTTTACATCATTTCATTAGCTTAATGCATTATCAGATTATAGAACTCGTTGATGATCAGCTCGCGAGGAATATGGTAACTCTAAAGATAAAGAGCATAAAATATATTATACACAATAGTTTAGATGCATTCAAACATAAAAGAAATAACGAAAGAAATTTCATTAAGTGTGAGAGTTGATTACAAATCGAAAAACTGAAAAAATATATGTAAAATAAAAGAAAACGAGCTCTTAACCCTGAGCAGGAGGATCTGGGCCAGGCAAAGGTTCTTCGTACGAAGGAATTGGACCAGCTGTGGACGAGGTAGCTCTTGCTTTAAAATCCTCAACTGTTTCAAGTCCGATGTCCCCAAAAATAGAAAAATCTATCTCTGGATGGGACATCCACAGTGTGTAGAGGAAGTCACGGCCTGTTCTTTCCTCAGCCTCGTCCCTTGCATCTGCAACCCGCACTTCCAATTCTTGAGCTGCTTGATCTCTGAAGACCGTTAGCTCTTCGAAGGCATTATCAACATGATGGTTGACGACCTCAGCCTCTTTCTTCATGTCTTCAACTCGCTGCTCCGCAGCCTCAGCCCGCTAAATAGCCTCCCTTATTTGTTGCCTAAGCACCTCAGCTCGATGCTCAGCCTCCTTGGCACGTTTATCCGCAGTTGCAGCCTCCTCAGCTCGTTTGGTTGCAGCCTCCTCAGTGCTTTTAGCTGCAGCTCCCATTTCATCAGCTCGCTTTTTAGCCTCCTCGGCCTGTTTCTCGGCAGCTTTCAGCTCGCGCCAAAGCAGCATCAACTTGGCGATGAAGCACTTCAGTCTTCTCTTCTGCAGTTGAAGCCCGCTGTTCGTCCAGTACAGCCCGTTGCTCAGACTGCCTCAGATCTTCTTTCGCCTTGAGCAGCTCATCCTTTAGCATGGCGTGCTCATTTTTCATTTTCTTTAGGGCCTCCTCAACTGCCTGCCTCGCAGCATTGGCCTCAGCGATCTGTGCTTCCTAACCCTGCACTCTACCTTCAGCCAAACGCGTGGCTAGATCTTTGGCCTCTTCCAGCTCGTCTTCCATTTTCCTTATTGCATCGTTTGTAGCCCTTGTCTGCCTTCTCCGCTTCATTGCGCCAATAGCACCCTGAAAACGTTACGAGTTAGAATTTAATAAAACAAAAAGGTCGGCAGATAAGGGAAAATGACTTACCAGTATGGAATGGCGAGCTACGAATTCGTCAAGATCCTCGCCTCTGAGATATTTATTTTCCAAGACATTTGTGTGGGTAAGCATGATCGTTTCCCAGTTGTCAAGAAAGGATATCAAATATTTTCCCCAAGACCCAATCTTAACGTCTGGTCTCGTTGGCGAAGGGGTTCTTTCAGCTTCTGGAACGTCGCGTTCACCATCCCAGGTAGCAGTAGGCCGCACACAAAGGAAGGGCTTAGTTACCTCTCTATGGGGGCCAGCTCGGGTTGCCTACGAAACAACCTGAGGAGGAGCGTCACCTTTTTCAGGCTGCGAGCTGGAAGTTGGGAACGATTGAAGATTTGCGAAAACATTCGAAAGTGGCACTTCGCTGGGAGCAGCGGTTGAAGGAGCAGTGGCCTCAGTAGCAGCAGGCACTTTGCTGAAAGCAGCGACCGCAGGAGCCTGGTCCTGGGCAGATGGTTTTGAGCGTTTTGAAGGGGTCGTTGGAGTGGCTAAGGCCTCAGCAGGCCGTTTCGTTGAAGGAGTCGAAGAGGCTAGAGATACGGCAAGACTTGCAGGAGGAGATTTCAAAAGCACAAGTTTCCTCCTGTTGGCTGGAATTCGCTCAGAAGAAGGAACAGGGGCTGGAGCACGAGCTGGAAATGACAGTAGAACCCCTAGGGTAGACGTATGATGTGGGGAGGAAGATGAATCTATCTGCACCACAGGGGCTGCAGGGGCTGGGTCTGATCCTGTCCGAACTGAAGCAGAAGCTGGAGGATTAGTTTTTCGAGATACGCCCTTTGATGAGGCGTGAGCTGAAGACGATTTCGCCTTAGAAGAGACGCAAGCTGAAAACAATTTCGCCTTAAGAGAGGTGCGAGCTGAAGACGACCTCGCCTTAGACGAGGCGCGAGCAGGAGCACTTTGGGTAGAAGCCTTCCGAGCTGGAGAAGGTGAGCGAGTTGCATCCGTTGACTGTGAAGAAACTAGTTGCAGAGGTTGGGAAGCAGACGTGTCCCCCACCTGAACTGGAACCTCAAAAACAGAAGGAATTCTAGGTTTATCGCTAGTCTTGCCTATGTCTTCATCAAATCGAAGAAGAAGGGATTCCTTAAGGGGAGCAAGGCCGTAAGCTCTAAGGACAACATCGTCAAATTTACTGCTGATTCCTGTGTCCTCTTAAATTGCGAGCTTGTCCAGAGCTCATTCTTTCTCGCTGCTAAGAGGGGACTCGTCCATTTTCAGCTCTACACAGCAAATGATCAAAAAATAATAATGAAGATACAAAATGAAATCAGCTCGTTATATTTCCCCTATGCATATGTGGTTTCAGGACGAAGCTGAAGTTTCGGAGATCTGGGAAGAGAGGGGCACGAAATATAAAACCAGCTTGTCTTATACGGCCCGACGTTGGACTTGCCATTCGTTTCTCTTTTAGGCAAGAGATCTTTGTATTCCAACTGACGGACTGTGAGGTAATAAATGCCCACCGATTTCTCTCATTCTGCTGCGCTCAGAGCCTTGAAGGAGTAGAATTGCTGTATCATTTTTGGTGTAGGGGGACGAAGGCCGTTCCTGAGGAAGGCTATAGCCAGCGAGGTCAGCTGCGTATAGGAGTTCGGAGTCAACTGGAATGGCGCGAGCTTGACCTTGTTAAGAAATGCAACAAAGTACGGTTGAATAGGGAACCGTAGCCCCTGTTCGAAATGTTGAACGCTGACAGCGACGTATCCCCTTGGTGGATAACATGCATGATTTGTTGAATCAGGTAGCAATGCATGACAACCCAAAGGAATATGGAATTGAGTGACAAGTCCTTCCACCTCAGGACGCTTTAGCGATGAGGGATGACGAGCAAACGTATCCCGAGCTGCTCTTCCCTGTATGGCATGTGCTCGGGCTTCATCTCGCTCGCGAGCTTCATTGCTTAGAATAATTCCTTTGCGAGCTCCGCTTGAAGACATCTGAACAAAAGAAAACAGTCAGACTATGCAATGGAGGTTTCAGACAACAAAAGCAACGACCTGCGAGCTAACAAAACTACAGCAATCTTAAATCAACAGTCAAGCATGCATAACAAGTCACAAACAGTAGTCAAGTCGTGAACAAGTAAAAAGCCAGATTAAACCAACAGAAGTTGAAAAATCACGTTCAAACGAAGAACCCATAGCAACGAGATTCGACAATGATCAGATACAAGCATGGCACAACATCAACTCAGTAAAATAAGCCAAAAAGCTACAAGTTTGAAGAAAGAAGATAGATGTTTACCTTGAATCTTTGATGAAAAGCGAAAAAACGGCGACTGGAGGTGCTGATTTCTTGAATAATCAGTGACTTTTGTGAACTTGGTGATTTGTTTATTTGTTTGCTTCGAGTGAAAATGATAGATGAAAGAAGAAAATGAAGATGGTCCATCGGTTTATATAGACAGTCGAGCGTGAACCCCCAACCGTCAGATCTTTGAAAAATGTAACCGTCATAAATCTGATGGTGCAGCGTGAAGTACGGTCTTTTAAAATCATGCAGCCGTTAGTTGAAGGACATGCGCATTTAATGCGCATGTAAAAGACGTGAGGTTGTCGCCTCAACTGATCCATGTACGATAAAACCGTCAAACGTGAGCGTTTAATGCGCGTGTAAGGGACGTGCTGGCATCGTTTCAGTGACCACCTGCATGACTGCCACGTGTCGCAACTAAAAATGTGAAATTTGAAAATACACAGAAACAATTATGAAGGTCGGCGTGCCAAGGAAGTCAGCTTTTACCAACAAGCTCGAGCTCCCAACTCGCAGAAGCGAACTGAGAGCTGGAGGGCTAATGTTATATATATTTTTCGGACTCATTAAATGGGCTGGTAAAAGCCCAATTTGGACCCATTTAAGACCCAATAATAAGGCCTGATAAGATCAACTAAGTCAAAGCCCATCAGACGAGGTCCAGTATTGACTCTAAGCCCAGCAAGCTCTTCAGCTCGCTCAAAGAGATTCTCCAGTTGGTACCAACAGATCCATAAGCACAGTCAGGTCGCAGCTCGCCTTATGCACAGCTTGTCTCTCAGCGAGCTCAAGCTCGAGACCGCCGTAGTAAAGCAGCTCGTCCAGGAACGTAATAAATACAATATCTTCCAGAAACAGGCAGTTACCAAGTTAAACCATGATTCTCTCTCCAGATATGACAATTACCCAGTCAAACCGTGATTTCCTCATCAGATATGGAGATCTATTCAAATTCAAATTCAAATCAACCTTATCTCGAGATAATTATAGTAATTTTATGATATTATCCAAACATATTAGGAAGTATAATTAATTTATAATTCTTTTCCTTATTTTTCCCAATTGTTTAGGGAATGTAATTAATTCAGGATTTTTTTCTTGATTTGCTACAACCAGAATTGTAACGCTTTTTTCCTTATAAATAGGAGGCTAAAACCATTGTAAAAGACATGCTTGAATAATATACTGTCACTCTGCAGAATTTAAGAGAAAGACAGTCGTGGACATAGGCCTATTATTGCCGAATCACGTAAAAGCTTTGTGTCTCTTGTTTGATTCTCGGTTCTTGTCTTTGCTCTTTCTTGGTATTTGTGCTTTCTCACATTGATTGCAAGTATTGGGCATTGATTACTCGTCCATTGAATTCCAACATCGACAAGCACCATGTTAATATTGACAGAGAATCCTTGTCTCTAAGAGAGGACTTGTTCAATATTAATAAGAATTATTATTATAATTATTATTAATAAGTTGTTTTCATTGAGCATTAAATAAAAATTGGATATTTTTTTGAGAAAATTGAGAAAATGACGCTTTTGGGAAGCCATCCTCAAAAGTAACATTTTTAATTTTTATTATTAATAAAAGACACTGAAATGACAAAAACGCCCTTAATGAGAATTTTTTGAAATCAATCCCAACCTATAGGTTGGGAATCTCAACCCCGAGGTTGGGAATCCAAAAATAGAAAAAAAGCATGAATGGGCAAAAATGCCCTTAATGAGTATTTTTTTAAATCAATCTCAACTTATAAATTGAGAATCTTAACCCTGAGGTTGAGAATCCCAAATAGGATTGAATATCTAAGGTTGAGATTCTCAACCTTTAGGTTGGAATTCCAACTTGCAAGTTGGGATCCCAACCTAAAGGTTGAGAATCCTAACCTTATATGTTTATTCAAGTTTGGGATTCCCAACCTCAAGGTTGGGATTCCCACCTTCGAGGTTGAGATTCTCAACCTTTAGGTTGGAAATCCTATCCTTGAAGTTAAGATTTCAAATATAAATATTGAATCAAGGTTAGGACTCTCGACCTTTAGGTTGGGATTCCCAACCTGAAGGTTGAGAATGTCAACCTCAATGTTCAATTACATATATTTCGTAATTAAACAAATTTTGGGGTTGTTTCATAATTTTAGAAAATATCTTTAAGGGCGCTTCTTACTCAAGAAGCGCTCTCAAAGATATTTTTTTAAATTACAGAATTGCATTTTAATTTTCTGAATTATAAAAAATGACCTTATTATTATTTTTTGAAAATTCAGGATGAAATTCGTAATTATACAAAATTTTGGGATTGTTTCGTAATTACAATATTTATCATAGAGGACATTTCTTACCCAAGAAGCGCCCTTAAAGATATTTTCTTAAATTATAGAATTGCCCTTTTAGTTTTCTGAATTATCAAAACGGATCTTATTACTATATTTTGAACAAAATTACCCTTCCCATTCCTTCAATATCAAAATCCATAATCTCTCACAATTCATCAACATCATCAACCACAATTCATCAACATCATCAATACAATTCATCATCAACCACAATTCATCAACATCATCAATACAATTCATCAACATTATAACATTAATAAATAAATAAATAAAACAGAAATCTGGTTCTGGGCTCGGCGACCAGAACCAGACGGTTCTGGGTTGCGAACCCAGAACCATCTGGTTCTGGGTTCGCGACGAGCCCAGAACCAGACGGTTCTGGTAGGCAACAAACCAGACGGTTCTGGGTCACGAATGAAAAACCAGATCTGGTTCTGGGTTTGCGAACCTAGAACCAGACGGTTCTGGGCTTCGTGAACGCAGAACCAAATTTGGTTTTGGATTCGCGAACCCAGAACCAGACGTGGTTCTGGGTTCGCGAAGCCCAGAACCGTCTGGTTTTGGGTTCGTTGCCGGTTCCCAGAACCGGCGACGAACCCAGAGCCAAGACAAGAAAAAAAAAAAAAGAGGAAGAAGAAGAAGAAGAAGAAGAAGAAGGGAGGAGGAGGGATGAGAATGTCGATGGGTTAGGGCATTTTAGAGAGAGAATGAGAGGAAAATATTTGATGGGGTGGGAATTTTAGAGAGAGAATGAGAAATGGGGTGGGTCACAGGCGGGAAAAGATATGGGTAAGTGGTAATTAGCTGTACTATTAAGGGTATTTTGGTCCAAAAAGGATCATGCTGTAGAAAATTAAAAAAAAAATGTTAGTTTTCAATTGGGTCATTCAAATAGGGTCATTTTTCAACAAAACCCTATTTTTTAATGTTAAACTAGAAAGCCCACTAGGCCCATTTGTTGGCCCAAAATCCAATAGAATCACCACAAAACACTCCAGAAACAAAATAAAATCCATCAAAACACCCCGAAACATACGCACACTCGATTCTCAAACTCAAAAACCTCACTGCAAATCGAAAATTGAAAGCATGAAAACCAAGTAACTACAACATGTGGAAGAAGAAGCAAAAGCTATGGTTTTGGTGGGTTTCAACCCGCCACTTCTCCAGAATCTCTCCGCCGAAGCCCGCCGTCATCCGGGTCAAGAACAACGTGGCCCAGGTGGGTCCCCCCAAGCTCCCTCCCAAGCCACGCCAGTTCCTCTCTCTCCCGCCATTTCCCGGGCACCACCTGCCCGCCAAAACCTGGGGGCGTCCTGCTCACGTGACTGCTGTCACCTGGATCAAGTACTACTTCCATGAAGTTGAAGACTCTGTCATCCAGTCTCACTTCAACAAGGGCCTTGTAACCACCTTTCTCATTTCTTTTTGTGATTAATTGATGTTTTGTTGATATTGTTTTGGTGGGTTTGTTTCATTTTTGCGTTTATTTGACTGCAAATGCATAAAGGTTTGTTTTTTTCTTGAATTCGTTGATATTTTTGGGATATTATGTTTTGTGGGTTTGTTTTATTTTTTGTATTTGTTTAACTTGAAATGCATGAGATTTTGTATTTTAAATTCATTTAATTGTTTTTATTGTGTCGTTGGTAGTTCTTCTTATGATGTTATTTGATTGGAAATGCGTAAAGTTTGTATTTTTAGCTTTGTTTCCGCAAGGATCTTGTGAGCATTGGTGAAGTTCTGCGTTTCTGTTTTTGTCACATGATTAATGGTTGTTATGATGTTAATGATATTAATATGGTTTTGATTTATGTTGTGGGTTTGTTTGATAAGGAAATACATTAACGTTTGTATTTTGACTTGTTTTTCTTGTTCTAGGTTCAGATGGAATGTGAAGATATGGATGGTGGTTCTGTTGTAGAAAATGGAGGGCAAATGAAACCAATGAAAAAGGTAGTGCTTATTTTGTTTTTGGCATTGATATTTCGTTTGTTTTCTGTGATTTAATGTGGGTTTAATTGGTCTACAACTATACAGCATTCGTGCAGATTAAGCCTAATGAGGTGATGAAAGAAGGGGCAAGAGTCTTTATACCTGTATCTGTTTTGGAGAGTAGAATTTCAAAGAGATACGATACTATTCCAAGTGGGACATTGAACCCGAATGCCGATGAGATAGACTATTTGCAAAGACTTGTAAAGTACAAGGCATGTATTAGCTTTAACCAACTTTTTCAGTGTGTTTGTGGATCAATGTGTTGCATTGTTTTCTTAATTGTTTTTGTGTAATGTTTGTGGAATTTGTTGCCAATTTTGATTTTTATTCGCCGACAATTTCAGGACTTTGCCATAATTTTGCTAAACAAGCCTCCAAAGTTTCCAGTCAAGGTTTGATACTTCATGAACCCTTTTTTCTGGTGGTTGACAATTCTTGATATATTTGATTGCCTTTCTGATTTGTTTGTGTGCCATATGTCTTTAGGGGAATCTTCCAGTTCACAACAGCATGGATGCATTGGCAGCTGCGGCTTTGTCTTATGGCAACAATGAGGGTCCTAAGTTGGTATGCTTCTAGCTCTAGATTAATTTAAAAGGTCGGCAAATGAGAAACAGTGTTTAAATATAGAGGTTTGAGTATTTTTCTTTTTATATTAAGTTTTCCATTTTATTGACATATGGTTGAAGCTTAGAGGAGCGATTTGGGTTGAGATGTTGGTAGATCTTTAGGAGTGGTTGATTGCAACCATAAAATTTATAATGACGGGATGTATGTTTGACAGTTATATTGAAAAGCCTAGTATTAAACTAATTTGCATTCCATCCTCAAATGGTTGTTGAATCCTGAAAGTTAAATAAGTACATGTAGTTTTGCACTGTTTGTCTGTGCTAGGATCCTTTATGAATGTCTAGTTATCTTGTTTTACTTTTCTGCTGTTCTCATATAGTTAATTTTTAGGTTCATCGTCTTGACAGAGAATCCAGTGGCCTTCTTTTGATGGGGAGAACTAAAGAAAGTGTATCTCTTCTAAATTGGTTGTTCACTGATTTAAACAAAGGGAAAACATCTTGTAAGGTATTGCCACTTGATAGAATGAGATTGCTTACAGGTTAAATAGTATAGTATGACAGATAATTTAATGATTTATTTTTTGGTTTTGGACTGTATAACCATAACATACTGATGGAGAATTTTAGGCTTGGAATGATGCATGCGAAGCAACATATCAACAGTATTGGGCATTGGTTATTGGCTCTCCCAAGGAAAAGGAAGGCTTAATTCGTGCTCGTCTTTCGAAGGTTCTCTCTCTTGTTCTTGCCTTTGATTAAATGATGAGAAACTTCCGTGTAATTTGAAATCACTTTTGAGAAATAATATTGTGCTCACTATCGTTTGAACATTTATTATTGCTGATTGTAGGTGCTTCTTGATGATGGGAAGACTGAACGGATCATTTTGGCTCAGCACTCAGGTTTAGAAGCTTCCCAAGAAGCTGTAACTGAATATCGGGTGCTAGGGCCTATGATAAATGGATGCTCATGGATTGAACTGCGTCCACATACAATGCGTAAGCATCAGGTACTGTGAACGTTGGTCTCTGATGTAGGTCAAAACTACCTAACTTAAGAGAATTGTCTACAACTAGTTTATGAAAGTTTTTTGTTAGCTTAGACTTGTGACATTATGTTATAATTTTGAGATCAAATCCATCTATACCATTGATATTGGATGGCTGCCAAACTTGTGCACTCTAGCCTACAAATGGCAGAGGTACATTCACAGACAGCAGCATCATTTCACTTTTACATAACACACTTCTTGTCATATAAGTGAGCCAATTCCATCTTCAATCATTGCTGATTGATTAGAAAGGCATTAAATTATAGTGCATTGATTTTGGTCACATGCCCTCTAATTGGCTCTTCTGAATTTGATGTTTTTATGTCAAATCCATGCTATACCCTTTTGAAGGTGACACTTTCTTGAGTTTTCACGGTTCATATTTTGAGTGGCATTCTATGAATAGCGAAAAATTATTATCTTATTGTTTCTTGTTTCGTCTTAAGAACTTGAACTTTATTTAAGTTGTATGCTTACAGTGAATTTCAGGTCACACCATGTTCTCTATAGGATGCTTCTTTAGTTGAAATTGGTTTAGTTCCATGAGTTGATCTGTTAATATCAAAATTACTGCAAGATAATGATGTCATTGCGAGTAGAAAAACAATGCTTTGCCTTGCGATTATGAATAGAGAATTTGTCTTAGCAAAGTACTGCACACTTTCAACGGATTATGATTGTCCATAAGTATGGTTATAGCTCCTGCAAATGGATGATTAATTTGTATTAAAAGTTATACTAAGATGCTATGCATGTTGAAAAGCCTTCTGTATCTTGAAGCTTTGCTAATCAAAGTATTTGGAAAGTTGACTATAGCTTATTTGTTTTCCTCCATCTTTGTGCAGCTCCGTGTCCATTGTGCTGAGGCTTTGGGCACTCCGATTGTTGGTGACTATAAGTATGGTTGGTTTGTGCATCGGAGATGGAAGCAAATGCCGCATGTTGACATTGAGCCTACAACTGGTGCGCCTTACAAGTTGCGAAGGCCAGAAGGTCTAGATGTTCAGAAGGGAAGTGTCTTGTCTAAGGTGCCCCTATTACATCTTCATTGTAGAGAGCTTGTACTTCCAAACATTGCAAAATTCCTTCATGTTTTGAATCAGAAATCAGAAGACTTGCATCCAGCAATTAGCTCAAAGCCAGATCTTCTTCGGTTTGTGGCATCAATGCCTGCTCACATGAAAATTAGTTGGAATTTAATGTCCTCCTATTTAGTATAAAAGTACCAGTTTGTTCTTTGTTCTGTAAAGCTTGACCAAAATAACTGGATTTGTCTTAAATGCAAACTTCATTTTTGGGTTGATCCATCTATTTAATTGTTTAGAATGATTTTAGGTTTGATAAATAATTTTCATTTTGGGTTCAGACTCTCATTTTCTATTAAGAGTGAAGAGATTCATTTTCCTTTTGGCAATGGTAAATGGGAAGCATTTTCAATTTTTAACAATTCCTCATTTATACTGTACGATTTATCTTTCGAAAAATAAATGATGCAAGTTATGTATAATGTGCTGAATTCTGATGTTAAAGTTTAAGGTTAATTGCATTTAGGAAAATTTTTTGTACTCCCTTTTTTCTGGGGACAAATAGCTTACATGTATTAGGGTTCATGGTTGTATTTATATTGAAAGTTCGGAAATATAGAAGAGATTATCAATTGCTTAAAATCAAGATGGGTATAGGTAAATGAATGTGAGTTCTTAACTTTCTAAAAGAATTTGGATCACATTGTATTCTTGTGTAACTTATCTATATTTTAAATAATCTATAGGATTTTCTATTTTTGGAAAAATATTATTATTATTAGTTTTAAATTTCCATCAATTCGTTTTTCAAGATTTGTGGGCGATTCACAACTGTGGTCACAAAAGGAGGACTTACTGGTCCTTTTTGCAACATGGTTGCAACTTGTCTCTATGGTTTGTACATGTACACGTCTAACTTGCATTAAGATGCACTTATTTAGAGACACCTGAAAATATAACTTCCCAAATAATTTTCTATAGTTGTTAGCACGGAATTATGCCCTTGCGTCTAATGTTCAAGGTTCCACCTTACTCTCTAAACAAATATGAGTACCTTTTGAATAATTTGAAATAATGTTTGCATTATTGTGTCATCACCACCATTCTTGGGAGACTTGCACTCATCAGAACTGTCTCCTCTCTCAACAAATCCAACATTCAAAATGTTATTATTATTATTATTATTATTATTATTAGATATAAACCTAGCATTCCTTGACTTTGATCTATCGTATTGATTCTTTATACTGTTGTTATCACCTCTACTTGCTACATTTAATGTCGATTCTAAACTGATTGAATTTTTTCATACCCCTTCATCTCTTCAATCATAATCATATTCATAGCTTTCGAAAATTTTAGTTTTGATTTTCCAAAAGAACCATTGATCGACTCAAGGCATCTAATAAAAACTAGTAAGGTTTGAACCTCATTGTCAAATCTAATGTCAATGGAATTCAATTGATCAATGGTCTCATTCAACTTATTCGGATGTTCTTTGAAATTTTCATTGTCAATGCTAGTAAGGCAAATAGCTTTCTAATAAGAAGTACCTTATTTCCAACGGAGGGCTGTTCGTATAGATTGGGCAGAGCATTAATAAGAGATGTTGTTGTGTCTTCATGCCTTTCGACTTATCTGTTAGCAGCAAATACAAGTCATTCTAGTACAACACAATTTCTCCAAGGGTAAAATGGTACTTTTCTAGCCTGCTCCTCCTCTTCGATATGTTGTTTTGACCTTCTTACTTTTCATGTTGTCACCTTCCGAAAACCATTGCTTTGTTTCCAGTCCATAAAATAAAGCTTATTTTAAAAAGTAAATATCTATTCATAAAACACTTAACCATAAAAATAAAAATACATTTTGTCTAATATAAATAAATCTAAGCAGCTTCTCAATTAAATAAAAACATAAAGAAAAGACTGAAACATTTTATAGATGATATCAATATTACTAAATGAAAATCATATTTTAATGTATAATCAATTCATCACATGGTGTTTCATAGTTCTTTGTTCATGGATCTTTGTTTATGAGAATAATTGGAAAAGAGGATTCATGAAAATATGAAAGTAGATTTATCATTTTGTTAATTTTAATTTTCTATCCTTATCTTTATCAATATCTAATTTTTATTATTTTCTTGATTTTTATTCAAACATTTATCCATTATTTATTATAATCTCTATTATAATAATATATATTATAAAAAGTAAATTTAAATGTATTTACCGTTTTTATTGAAATATTAATATCTTCTTAGACATTCTAAATATAATATTAATATCTCTAGTTTTACTTGAACACCAAATCAATAAATCTTAAAATTATGAAATATAAATTTTAATTTGTTATATATAATTTCTTGAAATATAAGTATGATTTAATTTTTATTTCTTATTTTTAAATTCTTCTATTAATTTATATCTATTTGTAATCAATAAAGTGATATAAAAAACTCATTTGAATATTTTGAATTTAAATACAAAGTTTACATAATTTGATTGCCAAACATTATATTATGATCACAAATAAAAAAAAAAAAATCATTTTTTTTATGCTTTATAAGGGATTTTTTTTTTTTAAATTATAAGATTATATATGAATAATTAAATGTATTATTTATTTTTATTTTTAGTTATTCTGAAGCTGATGAAGATTACTTAGAAATCAATTAAAAATAAAACTTCATATTTGATTACTATAATTTTAGTTATTTTTAACATTATTGTCAATTTATTAAAGCGTGCACCACAACAACCCTCCCTCCGGCATAAAATTAATTTCTAAGTCCGCTACTATTTTGATTGGAGATGATCATGGCAAATCCAAAATTGGAAAGACCTTTTTTTTTTTTTTTTCCCATAATTTTGGGAAGTTGTTGCTAAAAAATGATTATGTTGGTTTGCGTCTATGTACTTTGTTTAAGTGAGGATGGGAGAGAAAAAGAGAGAAATCTATTATAAGTTAGAAAAAAGATACGTATTCAGAGTATTTTAATCCTTAAATTGAATGATTAAATAGTTGAAGGGTAGACACCCATAAACAACAGATAAATAATTAAAAAAAGAAAAAGAAAAATAGAAAATGAATTCATTTATTCGTCAATTGTTTGTGGTCTCTTTCCCAATTTTCGAAGTACTAACTTGTACCCATAATTTAATATTTATGCTTTTAAGTGCAACTGAAAGCTCAACTGACTAGTTAATTCACACCTTCAACAAAACACATCTTCATAGGATTATAATCAAATAGAAATATCTCATTTTTTAGCTCAACAATGATTACATGGCCGTTTTATATCAGCTTAGTCCTTTCTAGTCTTTCCCATCATCAATGGTTATGTTTCCATTTCTGTTACAAATCCTCATTTGAAATCTAAAAATAGATTGATCAGATCCCAAAATGCCTTTATAAAGACAGAGACATGACTAGGAGTCTATTTCCCTTGAGTGTCTTAAACATGGCTTCATCAATGGGCCAAACCAAATTATAATGCTTTTGAGACCGAGAAAGCCATTTAGTGCTGATACTCAACACCACTCGAGGACTATTTAAAGTGCCAATAATATGCACTTCACTCGACCAGTTTGAATATATAACTACATTAAAAGGATTTTGCATACTGATTTTTGAATTTGGCATTGCAATCGCCTCAGATCTGCTCTGTTAATGCTATAAATGCTATGCTGTTGCCTTGTATTATGCAACACCTAGTTTTTTGCACCTTTTTGATATAGCTTCAATGATTTAGCCAAAGCACATTCAATCAAATCATCTTTTAAAGTTTTACTTTCAAAAACACACACACAGAGGGATTCCTATCTTCCGATGCCTTTTTAGGATCAATTTTGACAGTAAACTCTTTGCTTGAATGATCTCTTCTTCCTTGATTTATGATATTCGTCAACCCTTTTATAGACTATTAAACAGTGTCTACAATTTGTTCAGTTTTCATAAAGATTCCTCAGGCCTTATAAACAGCATCCCTAGAAACCTCGTGCAAGGAAGCCTTTAAGATATCTGAAGCAGAGACTACTTTCTAAAATTTTCTTCTAGCCTTAGCTCTGCTTCTTTTAAATTCAATTCGAGGGTCTTTAACGAGCACCAAACAACGATACAAAATACAAATGCAGGATGCCATAATGCTATCCAACCTATTTAAACACTGCACAAGAAAAATCTAGCATGCACCAATCATGCATGTTAGAAAGTTTCATCTAGAAAAATTTTTAGTTGTTAGGCAGAGCACTCTATCATCAAGGTAGTAGCCAAAATAAATATTATGTTTACCAATGGGTCATCCTAGTATGCTCCATCACATGTAAAACCATAAATTAATCCACCCTTGCATGTGAATACAAAACTAAACAAGCTTAAGTCTTCTATGCCTTTTCTAGCTTATTTTGTGAGGGTCCAGTCATAGTACAAAAAAACATTTGGAAATCATTGGTGTAGGCATATGGCATTTTTAAGCATTGTCAAATAAATATATCCTACTGAATTGTGTTTAGCTACTTGCTAACAAAGACGTTTCATTAAAAAAAAAAAAAAAAAAAAACTAATACGTTTAATAACGTGGGCATTTTTTTTTTTTTTTTTTTGTGATATGTTCTATTTAGCATAACTTAAATGATAAATCACAAAGTTAACTAGTCATAACTCAAACATATGTATTCTACAACCACCAACTATCTTGTTTTTATGAAGAGATCAAATTGAAGGAGTGTTGCATCATAAGGATTGTGACATCCCAACTAGATTGGCACCCCACAAAACCTTAAATCATATGCACATCACCCTATCAACTGATCAATTTATTAAAGTTAAGAAAAGAAAAATACATGAAGTTACGAGGGGAATCAACGACCCCTACGAGTCATTAAAACTATTTAAAAGTACGTAAAGATCAATTTTTAGCAAGATAACAAAAATCCGGACAAAAAGAGCATTAAAGTTAATATCTGAGGAAAGACCATGACAATGTGAATGAGAGTCCCATTAAATCCAAAACTTACTCCGACTTCCACCTCCTTTATCACATCATATAATTTTGCTGCAAATGCCAACCCAGTCCTCGAAGGAGTTTCAAAGCAACCTGTGACAAAGTCACAAACCCAAGAAATGCCTGAAAATACCAACGCAACTAGAATGACTTAGAGTGCCATAAGAATAATCTCATTTCTAGCATACCACTAAGACCAATGAATTGAAGCTATTGCTGCCATCCAAAGGGAAGAGAATTAGGGACTAAAAGTAAATGCCATAGCTTGATAAAGAATCTAACAACATCCAAAGAGAAATCTAAAGTTACCTATGCCAAAAGGACAAGCAACAGAGCATAAAAACAAGACCAAAACAAGTTGTCTGCCATTGCCCAACTAGCAAAGCAAAACCTGCAACATGAAGAAAAATAGGAACCAGAGTTTGTGTTTAATTATTCTCCAAAGGTAAGTTGTTGTGAAAAGCTTATGATAGAAGTTTGACGTTGAGGTTGTGTATGTTGTCTACTTGTCTTAAAAGATTTACAAGTTGGTGTTACATTTTATAACCAATACCACCATTTTCATCTTTATCTAAAGAGCTTTCTAGCCAAAGAATCTCCATTCTATTTCTATTTCTTCTAGGGTAGGACAGTCTTTTCAATTTCCACATATCTATTATTTAACCTTCTTTGAAGACTACATCTTTTCTTTTAAAAACAACTCAAAGAAAACAAAGGTCTCTGCTTTGGTTTAGAAATCATCTTTATTTGAAAGAGTTTAAATTCACCATCATGTGTCTCAAAGACTCAAAACTTATTTCTGCATTCTAATTCTTTTTCTTTGATAGTTCAGTTTTCTGTCTTAAATTCAATGCTCAAATTCAAAGATGTTGAAGTTAAACACGTACTTCATAAAGTTCCAAAAACTTCAAGAAAACAATAAAATCTACTAGATCAATGAATGTTTAAGAGCTCATACGCGAGAAGTTTCCAGAGGCATAGAATACATCAAATGGCTGAAATCTCTAGGCACATGAAATTGATTCAGCATTCGAGAAGCTTCAAAGACTGACTGGGGAAGAATGAAAATGAAAATTTTGGACACATAGAAATTGCACCGGCACTCGAGAAGATTCGAATACTAACAAGGGAGACTTATGGACACATACCTCGAGGTGCAGGATTTATGGAGAGTAGTCAGTGGAAGTGAGAATTCAACACGTCCATCTGAAGAGTTGAAGAACTAGCAAAATGGAGGATCAAAGCTAGGAAAGCTATGTTCGTGCTCAAGATTACCATTAACAGAGAGCTGCTAAGGTACATCAAAGATGCATAAACACCCAAAGCTGCTTGGGAACCTAACTGTCTCTAACTAGTTTTCCACTCATCATTTATCTTAGTGGATATCAACCATGATCGTCATCATTCTTGATGTGTGGCTCATGATTATGAAGCTGATCCTTATAATCAGAGATTTGAAATGCTTGATTACTATTCTGTTTAGCTAAAGAGGCTGGTGCTGATAGTTGACCATTTTCTGTTTTAAGCTGAATAGACAGATCGATTATCATCACTAACAATGAGGGAAGTTCATAGCATCCAACTGCTTAATCAAAAAGTCGCCTTCATTAGATATTTAAAGTTTGAGTCTGTTGACTTCTTTTATGGATACACCTTTTCAAGTAATTATACCAAATTCTATGCTTCGCTTATCTTCTAATTTCAGTTTTCAAATTACTTACCAACTTTTTGAAGTGTTCACAACAAAGTGAGAAAACCAATTCTGATGTCACCTTTCTTAGCCTCCTCTACACAACCGATCAAGTATCTAATCATTAGTCTCTATTTTCTAAATTCTTCAAGTTTTACTCTACTTCAAATACAAATTTAAATTTCTGATTTTTAATAAATACAAAAAAGGTTATCGGTTATTAAGTCTATTTAATGTGGAATACAGTAATGCTACTGTGACCATTCAAACACTAAACAACAACAAACTTGCTTTCAGCTAACATCATTTTACAAAATTCCAATCCCGAAATTTTACCTTATGAGGCAAAGGACCCAATCATCAAGGTAGTGTGTCCAAGGTACACTACATGGATGTTCTACAAACTTGAAAATATAACTGTGTAAATTATTGGGTGACTACAAAAGACCATTAAGAAATCATACCGAATTGGGTTCAGCTACTTTCCAACCAAAACATTACCAACAAAATAGACATTTTTTTCTTTAACAAAAGTAGATGTGTTTTGACTTCTCATTAGCATAACTCAAATGATAAATTACAATGGTTACAGATCACAAGTCAAATATATGTATCCTACATCTTAATATCGATAGGTCATAGCTGAAATAATATATACAACATTCTCTCTTTTGCACAACTTGACTTTGAATAAGTTAAAAACAAAAAACTTAAAAACTTACTTCAAAAAAAAAAAAAAAAAAAGTAAGAAAAGAAAACTTAAAAACTGGACAGTGTAGCAAACACGCACACATGAACACATGATGGAATGTTCGACAGTCGATTTGGGTGTTTTATTTTCCGAAATTTCCAAATTGGTGTTAAATTTTATACCAATACCACAATTATTATATCTTTCTCTAAGGAGCTTTTTACTAAGAACTTTCCTTTTTCTTCTTGGTCTTTTCCCATCTCTCATATTGATATTCTTCTTCTTCTTCATCCTCCTTTCATGGCTAACAATGTTCAGTAGAGGTTAGAAGTGTTTTATCCTCCTAAATTTCTAAATTGGTGTTTACTTTCTTTCTTTGGTAGATTATAGATTATGTCTATGTTTTTCTTTTAAGGAAAAATAATGAGAAAACAGGTGTCTCTGCTTAGTTTTAGATACCCATTTATATTGATTTGTGTTACAGCCTCTTTTGATGAGTACCAACTTGACAACAGTTTCATCTTATATATACATAGATACAATCAGTTCTAAAGCAAAAGAAGTATTTTCTCCATGATGGTTCTGTTTTGGAGGGCAGCCCACATGTTGCTAAAGCAATGTGAAAGTTCCAAAAGCAGTATGAAGAAGGTGGTTTATATTCAAAAAAAGTTTAGAAGAAGAAGATGCAATGGAGTGGCATTTTGGTAAAGATCATGGAATTTTATAGAGGCAGAGCAAGGAAAAACAGAACAGCTAGCATTCTAAATTTCATTCTTCACTGAATCCTAATTTCTCGTCTTCTAGAAAAATATTTTGAATAATTCAGCATAGAAATTTGCTATCATGTTAAACAATTGTTTCTTTTTTTCATGAAAGAACATTCCATTCTACCAAAAAAAAAAGAAGCCAAACGTTCAACATTTAACGTCATAACTCTGATACCAAAAAGTGATAGCAATAAAAAGCAACAATAGAATGTGAGTGTAGAGCACTAAACATATGTATTGCAATCAAAACAAAATAAAAAGAGCATGGAAAATTAAAATCCAAATGCAACACCTAAATACCATCTGCATTCACTCACTTTTTCTCATCAACCAAAGGAAGCCCTAAACTACAGCAATCATTGAAACTCGAAAAGAATGAGCAACCCAAAAGGAGAAAAACTTGAGCGAATTCATTTGCCAAATGTTTCTATAACTACATACCTATTAAACAAAACACATAATAAAGCAAGAGTAGTGGAAGCATACAGGATGTTCAAATGGCAGATGAGGAGAGAGCAGAGGGACCAGGATAATCTTTTGTAGAAGTCTTGGCATTCTGTAAATTTGAAGTGAAAGCATAATTTGTTCAAATTAATTTGTTGTTCAGAGACGTGATTGCTGTTGCAAGAGGTTTCTAAAGAAGCATATGAAAGCAAATCAACAAAAAGACACAAGGCAAACAGTAAGTACCAGTTTTTCATGAATCCCTTGCATGGTTGCATTAAGGTTATCATCACAATAATACTTTGTGTTGTCTTGCCATATTTCTTTTAAATGTGGTGTGTTCAAGACTCCTAAAGAGAAAAACTTTATCTTGTGGCATTTTTTCACACAAAAATAAGATAAACGTGGGAAAGTGAAGGTGTAATTTCCAGGGCAAAAGCTTGTGAGACTTGATAAACCATCTAGGAACAAAGCCTCCAATCTCTTGAAAATAATTTCATCATCTGTTACAGCTTCTTCATTTGATGATATTACTTCTGTCATCATTTTGCATTTTCTTATACGCACATATTCAAGTTGCACCAGACTTTCTGCAGTTGCTGGTGCTAACAAATTCATCAATCCATCACAACCCTCTACACTCAGACTTCTTAGATTTTGGAAAGAGGATGAAGGTGGCATTAGAGTAACCAAACTACCACACCATTCTACTTGTAGACCTTCAATATTTTGAAGAATTAGATCCAAGCTAGAGTCTTGTTTCCATATTTGCTTCAAATTATCAAGTCGATAGAGTGATAAACGTTTTATTTGTGCAAAAGCCCCTGCAGATTTCTCAAAATCTTCACATGAAAATATCTCCTCATATGAACTACAATTCAATTCAAGTTCCTCCACACTGCAAAAACTCAGAAGAATAGCAAGTGGGAAAACTGTTGATTCATCCTCAAAGACCTGAAGAAGTTTGAGTTTGGGGAAAAGCTGTTGTGGAAACTGGCTTTGCCAGAGCATGTCAATTTCATCTCTTCTAAAACTTAGTTGCTGTAAGTTGGAAAAGACCTGTCAAGCAATCAAATCAAACAACTTTTTATACAACTTTATATACTTTATAATGATAGAGGCATTCGTAGAAATTAAAAACAAACCTTCTGGTGCTCTGGAATTTTGTGCAGCATCATCATGATGTTCTTGAAACCTAAATTCTTCCTAGAGAAAATCTGTCAGCCAATTAAATTGAAGCAAATTGGGGTTAAGATCCTTGCACAAATAATTACAAATTAAATATATCTTATTTTATGCATTTTAAAGTAAATCAATCCAATCAATCTGCTATGGATAAATTCTATTCTATTCTATTTCAATCTACTATCATTCACTTTCTTGCTCAACTCAACTAACCTTATCCCTTTTATCTTTTACTATTTTAAAAGAAAAAATAAAAATCACTCGTACATCAATTTCAACAATTTCCTCAAGGAATAAAAAAGAAAACAAGTAACTTTACCCTTGAGTAGCAACTAATTTAGTTAATAGCACTTTTTTTGGGATAATTTCAAAAAATCTATTATATTTACAAAAATATCTATTTTACCATATGTGGTTTCATTTTTGTTTAAAATCTCCCATGTTGTTAATAAATTAACATAAACATTTTACCACCCATGACTTTATCATCAATTTATGACCATCAAGGACATTGTCATCCTTTCGCACATCTCTAAGGGATATTTTGAGTGTTTTTATTAATGTTAGAGGGACTTTGGATCAAAATAAAACCATAGCTAATAAAATGCACTTGTAAACTACAGTAGATTTTTAGGGTTTATCCCCTTTTTTTTCACTAGAAAATCTTGTGTCGGATTTGACTTTTGTTTTTTGTTATTTTTAATAGAAAGAATAAAAAAGAAACTTCACTTGAAATACTTTAAGGGAGTCAGTCATCTCTAGAAGCATATCTTGTCTTGAGAATAATTACAAAATGCCAATTATACCTTATAAAAAGGTTTTTCAAAATTAAAATTAACAAAATATTTTGTACTTAATTAAGACCAACTATGTCATATAAAGATTAAAGGAACCAATTATAAAATATTTTATATTGAAAAGAGATACAACATAGAAACTTAAAAATTCAAATGATATTCTCAGTCTCAAAAGCTAATTAAATGAGTAAACTATAAATAATCTTTAATTATAAAGACTAATATTGTTTATGTTAAATATAAGATAATATTATTAACTCACCATGACAAAGCTAAATTTTAGGTGAAAATATTTAAAATTATTAATAAAAGAGGTAAGGACAAAGAAGAAAACATACATACCATCTCTTCATGATGTTGTCGTACAATTTTATTAAGGTCATCCTTGCAAGTATATTCTGTTTGGTCTTGCCATACTTCTCGTAACATTGGTGTGCTCAAGTTTCCTAAAACGAAAATCTCCATCTTGGGACATTCTTTCACAATTAATTTTTCTAAAAGTGGAATGTCAAAGGTGTAATTCCCAAAGCTAAAACTTGTGAGGCAAGATAAGTCATTCAATTCCAATTTCTTCAATTTGTGGAATGTAATCTTATCTTCTACTATACTTCCCTCATTTGCTACTACTTCTGTCATCATTTTGCACTGAGATACTTGCATTTCTTGGAGCTGTACCAAACTTTTGCTTGTTGAGGCTACTATTAAACTTATTAATTTTTCGCAATTGTTTACTTTCATAATTTTTAGATTCTCAAAAGATGATGAAGGCAGCAATACATTAATGAGATTCTTACAGTACTGAACTTCCAAACTTTCAAGATTTTGAAGTAAGTTTAGTTTGGAATCCTTTTTGCACATTTGTTTTACATCATCAAGAGAAGCAAGGCGTAAACATTTTATTTGTGCAGGGAACGATCTATATTTCTCTACCTCTTCATATGAAAGTATCTCTTCGTAGGAACAATATCTCAAATCAAGATTTTCTATGCCATGAAACCTCTGAAATATTCCAAGTGAAAAAATTATTGATTTATCAGAGGAGACATGAAGACATTTAAGTTTGGGAAAGATGTGTACTGGAAATTGGCTTTGCCACATTATTCCAATATCATTTCCACTTAAATCCAATTGCTTTGCGTGTGAGAAAACCTGACAACAAATCATATAAAACAAAATTCACACAATTTTTTTATAAAGGAAAGATGAAAAAGATCAATGACCTATTTGTAATAGCTAAAGACTAACTTGTGTGTGTTCTGGAAATAAATTCCAAACTAATCTGAGATCATCCCCACTTATAAAGGATTGCTCTAAGATGGAAAAGACCTGTCAACCAATTAAATTGAAAAAGGAGTTAGGTTCCTCCCAAAGAACAATTATACAAACTTAATTTGTATTTGCTTTAAGAGAGTAGACAAAGCAACCGTTAAAGCAAATAGTCTTTAAAAATATAAATTTTCCATAGATAGCTTTCTAAAATTTTACTGATGAGAGCATTGGAGGATATTTCTATTAGGTTCTGGATTTGTCCGGATTTCCTATTCCTATTTAAAATATTATTTCTTTATTTTAGATTTAATCTTATTTCTTTATTAGTTATTTGATATTAATTCCTTTTAGGTTTTTATTATTTTCTTAAGTTATATAATTTATTTTCTTTTAGGATTCTATTTCTAAGGAAAACTTGTTTCTTATGAAAGTTAGAATTGTTTTAGGTTTTTATTTCCTTATTTAATTTATTTTCTTTAAAATTTTATTTTCTAAGGAAGACTTGTTTTCTAGAAAAGTTAGAACTAGTTACCAATAAATAGGAGATTATTTTAGGGTTGTTATTATCTTTTGACTTTGAAAATTAATAAAATTTTGCAACCTAGCAGGGCAAGTATCTTATGATTTCTTTCAGCTTTTCTAGGTACTTTATAGGATTGTTCGGGTTAAGGCTAGATCACTTTGTGATTTGATTCTAAAAGGCCAATTTACCCATTCTGTAGGTTGGTTGATTCGTTATCGATCTATGAGTTAAAGTTAAGTAATTTTGTGCTCTAATTCTAGAGGGTCAATTTATCCATTCTGTTGGTCGATTGGTTCATTATCAAACTAACATGTGATGCAAGTCGACTAGGGTTTATTGTTGGATCTATAATTAAGTTCTCAATATTTACATATAAGGTATTCAATTGATTTGTAATTATCGTATTGTTCATCACATAATCTATTATTTACAACATTAATATGTTAAAACGTATTGTGATTTGATAATACTCCACAAAATTATGATTCAAACATGAATGAAATTTGTTTCTAGTGATTATTAGAAAAAAAAAATTTTTAAATTAATTTTGAAATTGTTTTGGGCATGAGAATAGTTTGTTTTGATATTTAAAGATGAAGCAATAAAAAAATAAAAAAGAGATTTTTTTTTTCTTAACACTTTCCTGATGTTTTTACCAAATATATGCAGCTCTATTTAGTATTCATGTAAAATATCTCATCAAAATTCCTTTTAGTAAAGTGTAGATGGAAGTTTACCTATGTGGTTTTACTTGAGTACTTATTTAGGTTTACTGGAACGTTTATCAATTGCCTAGTAATCATCCTACAATATTGCTCCTTGATGCTAGTTTTTAATTTTTTTTAATGTTTTATATTCAATTCTCTTTTCTCACTTTTGTTTCATTGTTTTAATTTATCATAAATACAAAAGAAATCTCATTTTACTTGACTTAATTCCAAATGTAGACACTACTAGTCGGTTTTTTTTTTTTTTTTTTTTTTTTTTTTTTTTTTTGCAATAGCTAATTTGAAACATTTTAAATTCACTTCATCATATCAATTCCTCCTGTGTGTGTGTGTGTATGTGTGTGTGTGTGTGATTAGGAATGGGATGCCATCTATTGTCTTACAAAAACAAAAAGAGTAAGATCTCACAAGTGTGAGATCCGAGTACCCTACTCGTTTTCTGGTGTGAAAATTCTAATGAGCAGAAGTGCATGATTCCGCACTTGCTTTGAACCAATTAGAGTTGGCTTATGAAAAAATGTGTAAGATCTCACAAGCGTAGGATCTTTATCCTATACGTTTTTTTTTTTGTGCAAAAATTGTAATGTGTACCAGTGCATGTATATATACACACGATATTTTTTTTCTAGTGAGGAATCCTTTATACTAAGGATTATTTGTTTTTTTCCTAAAAGGTTTTATTTGCACTTAAATCTTAATGTAATTTTTTTTTTTTCCTGGTTTTCTACTTATATCTTAATTTAAGTTGAAAAATATCTTTAAAAAAAAAAAAAATCAAATTTTCTTAAGCCAACATCTTCCTCTTGCATCAATAACAAACTAACAATCTCTTTCATCAACTATTAGTTTTTTTTTTTTTTTATATTTATAAATAAATATTATTTTATTATAGAAATAAAATAATTAAAATATTCATTATTAAAATTAAAATATTATTTTATTCATATAATATAAATTAATTAAAATATATAATATAAAAATAAAAATTAACAAATCTTAAGTTAATAATAATCTATTTAAAAAATATTAGAAATTAATATTTATAAGAAAAAGGGTATAATAGTAAAAGTCCAATTACTTACTAGTTAAGTTTAGGAATCCTAAATGGAAAAACAAACAAAAATCATATCTTCTTATTAACTAATCACTTAAAATATGGTCTTATAAGACTTAAGGTGAAAAAAAACTAACACCACCCAAGATTCATAATGACCTTGATCAAATTTAAAATGAACATTAAAGTCAAAGTTAGTAATGGATCATGAGGTCTTGATGAAATTTAATTAATTTCAAAAGAATTTGATGCTATATTTTATATGATGAAAACAATAAAAATTTATTTCTAAAAAATTAGAAAAATCAAAATTATATAATTTTATATATAAAGGTGTTTGAAGTATACACAGTGAAAAGTCATCAATGAAGAAGGCCTAGTGACCCAATTAAATAAGAACAAATTGACCGTCCACAAACAATTACATTAAACTTTGTTTATTTATTTAAGTTTGGCAAAACATATATAATACAAATAGTTTTTTTTGTTTTTCCTAAAAATGACAAAAAGAATTATTTGATTATTTTAGTTTTGCTATTGTTCTTCATTGTTTTCATTTGAAAATCAGAAAAAGAATTTTCATCTCCAAAAGGTTTTTATTTCTTTTTTCAAGTATACTTTATATTTCTTAAATAAAATATTTATCAAAATTTATATTATCAAACACTTAATATAGTTGCATTACAATGGTCTTCATTGGATAATTGCCTTATATATGTTACAAAACAATAAGACACAAGAGTTTAATTAATTAACTTTTTTACATCTGAAATGTAAGATAAGTAAATTTTCAGATAAAATACTTCTCTTAAAAAATTTAATATTATTATATTAAATCTAAAAAGGCTTAATTTTAAAATTAAGATATTCTCCAACATGCTAAAGTTTATTGAACAAGCATGAAAGGAAATAAAAGAGGTAGAAGAGTGAGAAAAGAAATTGAACTTTATTTACATACCTTTTTATCACGAATTTGTTTGAAAGTTGCGTTAAGGTTGAGATGCTCGCATTTATAGTTTGTCCAGTCTTGCCATACTTCTTGTAAATTTGGTGTGCTCAAGGCTCCTGAAGAGAAAAACTTCAACTTGGGACAGAGGTTTACTTTGAGTTTTTTAACAGTGGGAAAATGAACATGTAATTCCCGGTGTAAAAGCTTTTGAGATTTGTTAATCCCTCGAGTTCCAAACTCTTCAAGCTGCTCAAAATAATATTGCCTTCCATTACATCTCCATCATTTTCTATTATTTTCGTCATCTCTTTGCAGAATGAGATACTCATTTCTTCAAGTACCATCAGACTATTAGCTGCTGAGGCTGGTACTAAGCTTATCAATCTATCACACGAGCTTACTTTCAAAATCTTTAAATTTTTGAAAGATGCTGATGGTGGCATCAGATTGATCAAACTGCCACACTCTGATACTTCAAGAAATTCAAGCTTTTGAATAATAGGATCTATTTTGGATTCTTGTTTCCATATTTGCTTCAGTTTACCAAGCCTATAGAGATATAATCTCTTTAATTGTACAAACATCCTAACATGTTTGTCAACCTCTTCACATGAAAATATCTCTTTATACAAACTAGATTGTAGTTGAAGCTCTTCCAAATTATGAAATTTCTCTAATATACTATGTGGAAGAATTGTTAATTCACGATCATCAACCACAAGAGATTTAAGCTTGGGAAAGAGATATTTTGAAAATGAGCTTTCACAAATCATTTTGAAGTGATTTCTGTTTGTTGTTACTTTCTCTAACTGGAAGAGTGCCTGACAATCAACCAAACAAAAACAAATTGGTGTCATATTTTCTCACAATTGCACAAATAATTTATATTATTATTAATCTTTTACTCTATTCAAATTCAAATTATTTATCTTTTAAAGTAGAAAGACAAACCAACTGATGTGGCAAATTGTTTATTTTAAATATTGTTTCCAAATGATTACTCATATTTAATCAAAATATAAAAACCATTCTAGTTAATTTGTAAAGTTATATGATTTACCACATCATCGAATTTTTTTTCTATTCATAATGATTATTTTTTAAATGAACTCAATAGGATCCAAATTCGAAATCCAATTTAAATTAAAAAATTGGAGATTTTTCAGAAAAAAGTCTCAAGCAAAATACTAAAATGTTAAAAAAATCATAAATAGTTTCCTAACATACACATAAATTATTATAAATCACTAATACTATAGTAGGCAATTTATGGAATAGTAACACTATGCATAAAACAAAAGTTGTGATAAAAAAAAAAAAAAAAAACAAATTATTTGATCATTAACACATCATATATTAAATCACCATCGTCAACAACAAATTTTTTGACTTGCTCTGCTCTTCTTTGTAATTATAATATTATATATATATCCCTTTAATAACATCCCTCTCTAAGAGGTTGGTTTAGATTTTATTAAAAAATAAAAAGACTTCTATATAATTTGGTTTTGATGAACTAATTGCAGTAACAATGAAAAGATAAATAAATTAGGTCAAAGACATGCACCCACAACTGAAAGAGAAGAACTGAATGTAATACCTGATCGATTGAGAATAGAGGTTGTTGCACTGTATGGTCATCATCAAGTTGCCCCTCCATATCGTGTTTTCCGAAACTGAATAAATCTATTTTCTCACAATCCTTCACCATCAACTCTTTCAACTTAGGCCATTCGGTATTATGTTTACCAGGGTAGAAACAACTAAGTTCTTTTAAGAAACAGAGATATAGAGAGGTTAGCTGTCGAAAGAAAAACCTGGCAGCTACTTCTTCTACTCCTCCTCCTTTGGAAACAATCTCCTTTATTCCACAATACTGGACATCAAGCACTTCAAGCTGCAAAAGACTTCTGGCAACGGAAGCTGGAAATATATTTTCCAGACTCTGACAACTAAATAATCTCACATTACATAATTTTGGACAGTATTGAGCACCTTGACTGGTTTGGCACTGCCATATCCTCTCCAAGTTTTCCATGTTAAAAATTTTTATTTCTTGTAAGCTAGGAAATAAAACCTATACAAAGATTATAAAATGCAAATGAGAAAACTAGGAAAAATTAATATAGAAATAAAAATATTATATATTCATAGTAATATACCTTATCACTGAAGATAAACTCTCTTAATTCAGGGCAGTTGAATATCTCCAATTCCTCTAAAGATGGAAATTCAACGTAATTACTACACTTATCATCTATTTTTATTAACTCTTCTAAATCCTTGCAATCACTTATTTCAAGGTATTGGAGATGATTAAAGCTTCCAAGAGTATAAGATGAAAACACGTATTTCAAATTACTGCAGTTTTTGATGTACATCCTTATTAAATTTTGAACCCAAAAAGACAATGATGGAAGTTGATTGGGCCATATCCTTTTTCAATTCATGTCAATCAATTTCCAGTCCTTCAAGTTGGGGAATACAACCTGCAGGCACAGTTCTCTCATTCATCAAGTGCATAATTAAATAAAGTAATAATTTTATTATCAAGTAATAATTTCTTAAACTCTTCCATGTGCTAAGGTTAGCAAGTTTTAACTGACATTTGAATAATTCCAACGACAATACTATGGAAATGAGTTTGTGTAAATGAATCTACCATGTAACTTATGTAACTAAGAATAATGTGAGTAACTAAGCATTTAAAATTCATTTCATTCAATATACAAGAAAGAGAGAGAACATATACATACATATGAGTTTAAAATTGACTTGTACCTTTTCACTTAAAAGTGGCAGAGCATCAAGCTGGTCCTCTAAAATGATTTCACTAGATGATGCATTTGTTTTTGATGGCATCCATCTATCTTGAGATGTTGATGCCACTTCCATTTCAGAGCAAATCCTTCTCAATCTGGGTAGATCTTCTAGAGTCAAGGAGTGCACTTGTTCAAAGAACACTGGATCAATTACTCCATTGTCTGCTCTATCAAAAAAGAAAATCTCTTCAATATTCCTGCAGTCAACAACTTTAATTTCTTCAAGCACTGAAAGGTGTTTGGCAATTGAGAACGAAAAAAGGTTCTTCAATTTGTGACATTCTTGTACTTTGATGGTTCTCAATTGGCAAAAACACTTGGTCCTGAGTTGATAATGACATATCTTCTCCAGCCTAATCAAATTCCTAAGAGACAATGTCTCTAAAAGGGGAAAAGCAACACAAGTTGCTGATAACATTGAGTCAACAATACATAGAATGAAGGGATTGTTTCTGAGACAAAATTGCTTTAATTTTGGAAAACCCTCTCCATCTAATTCACAAAGGACACTCATGATTCTTTGATTTCCATCTAACAACAAGTCTTCAATTCCCTTCAACTGCTTAATTATTCCATCTTCCAAACAAAGGTTGTTATCAGATTTGACCAGCAATGTTCTTGGAGAATCTCTGATGGTCCGGTTCCAGTACTTATCTTCAATAAATTTTTTGTATTTATCTCCAATAAATATTTTGTACCTTTTGAGCATTTGGAAGACCATGCTTTTTGGTAGAACTTCAGCATCTGCAACACATATGTCTAAAGCAGTCAGGTGACACAAATCCTTCAACTCTTCCAGGCTGGCAACACTTGTTTCAATGTGGAGTTCTTCAGCCTGCCGCTGATCATACCAATCATCCATATACAATTCTTCCAGTTGAGTTAACCTTGATATGGTTTTTGGTGGAATAATGAAGAAACTTTTCCTCAAATCCAACAACCTTAGGCTTGTCAATTGACCTATTTCTTCTGGCAGCTGCTTGATATCATTATACAAACCAATGACAAGAATTTCAAGATTTTCCATATCTTTGATCTCGGATATGTCTCCTACGCGGCACTTATCTAGATTCAATGTTCGAATGTGTTTTAAAAGATGAAGTGATTCTGGTAGAATTGATAAATCTATTTCAACGAAATGTAGAACTTCCAAATTCGGTATCCCTTTGAAAAATTCATCAGGAACTTTAGTGAACCGAACCTTAGTTTTCATGTAAAAAAATTTAAGTTGAGGACATTTCAACGATTTAGGAAGCTCAATAACATCATGAAAGGTGATTGGAGTACACTTTTCCAATGCATTTTCAGCAGCCCAAAACCGTGGAACGAGATCGTTTGTCACGGTAAATTTATGCTGACTAGAGGCAATCCATCTACCAACATCATGAACAACATCATGAATAGAAAAAGTTTCACCATTAGGCGTGCCAAGTAACAAAGAAGCATCCTTGAGTTTTCGAACCAATTTTTTTACTTTATCCCGTGTATCTTCCACTGTAGTTTCTGCTTTAAATAAACTCAAACCAACTGCGTATCTTAACAATTCTTCAATTGAAGCACCTTGGGACAGCCCATTATACTACAAAGCAAAAAAGTTGACTTGAGTTCCTCACTTTCTAAATTTGTATAACTCAAATGTATGCATGCATATGCCTTTTTCACCACTGATCCCTTCACGTCTTCTAAGGAAGGAGGATTGCGTAGTTTCATTTTCTTGTTTGTCTCGTAATGCTTTTGCTATTGTAATGACGGCAACAAGCAAACCTCCACATCCTTCGGCCACTTCAATGGCCAATGATCGCAAATCGCTTTTCTCTTCACTAACACCTGCTATTTTCATAAATAGGCTACAAGCTTCTTCTTCTTCTAAAATTTCAACAGGGAAATTTGTTTTAGAACCCATCTCTTTCAATAAATCCAGATCTCTTGATGTCAACAAAAGTCTACATCCCATGTGATTATTCCCAAAAGGAATTCCTACAGCAGCCAAATCAAGATCTTTCCAAATGTTATCCAAAATTAGAAGGATCTTACTCTCTTTCATTATACGATCACGTAGGCGATCCGCCCTTACAGGTGCAGTTTCCTCCTTAAATTCCAAACCTAACCTTTCCGCAATTACTCGTTGAATCCTCATTATGTCCACTGAATCAGATACTTCTACAAACACTACCTCATCAAATAGCATGTCTTGCTCGGCTTTTCTGGCAACTTCCCTCACCAATGTCGTCTTTCCGGAGCCACCCATGCCGTAAACTCCCACCATGTCGACATCATGATCACTTAATGCCTTTAGTATACCTTCCAAAGTGGAACGTCTGGATTCAATGTTCTCATACCTGTCAAAATGCCATGTCTCTGTTGGAAGAGTACGGTACGGAACTCTATCAAATGTCCCTTCTTGTTGGAGTTTAGAAATATCTTCCGTCTTCCTCGCTGCTTCCTTGCTATGTTGATAGCGCTTCTTTAAATCTGGACACAGATTCTTGAAAAATCGCATGTTTGCTCCGTTGTTATCTTCAATCATTTTTGTCACCTCTGCATTAATCTCTTCCACCCTATCCAACCAATTCACAACTTGCTGTTCAATCTGATTCCCATTTCTCTTTGCTTCGTCAACCAAATGCTGCACTGCCGCACGTGTATCCTTAAGCCTCTGAAGTTGTGTGCGCAGATTCTCAAAGTTGGTCTTGTAGTTCCAGACATAACCAAGTTGAGTTGTTATGGAATCAACCACGCGTTCCGCAGCCACTTGAGTAACAGCCGAAATAACGGGGTCGGCTGACATTTCTCTTTTTGCAGCTTGAAGATAAAACAAGATTATGCAAATAAAACACCAACAACAAGAGCAACTATAAGGCGCTAACAGATCAAACTAACAATACAATAACCAAATTATGAAAACAGGACAGCATTAGCAAGAATAGAAACTAACAGAACATAACAACTTACTTGGATATTTAATGAAGCTGAAATTACTTGATGCACACTCGAGCGGAGCACGATTTCTCTTCAAAGAAAATTCTCGTTTTCAGTTTCATTATTAAATTACAAGTTAATTTTTATAAAAATGAACAGAATGAATCCAAAAGTCCAGAGACAATAAAGTGAAAAGCTGGCCCATTAAATTGGTAATTATCTTAATTAAGAAAAGAACACAAAGTCTCGCGACATTTTTCTGTATTTTTTCTTAGAAAGTGACAGAAAATTGAGGGAGAGCCTTATTGGTACTTTGGTTGGCCTACCATCAATTAAAGTATGCAGCTTTTAGAAAGGCCAAGTACAAACTTGACAAGAAATAAATTAGGATGTTATTTATTTTGACCTTTCCAAATTTTTCTCCAACTTTTATCCTTTCACTAATATGAAATTACCCTCACATCATAAAAATAAAAAAATAAAAACTAAAAGTAAATTTTAAAAAAGACCTGAAGATTTACTGGCCTCCATCTTTTTTGACAAAACTTTTCATCTTCAACCACTCTTCTTTTCAAATGACTTTAACAGTGACAACAATTGACAAAAAGATGATTAGAGAAGAGGTTATTTCGTTTTTTAGTAGGACGAGGCGAAGATGAAGGGAAAAAAATCTTCCGAGAAGATGATTGTGTTGGATTAACTTTAATAGGTTAAAACCTATATCAAAATCTAGAAACTCATATTAAATCAATAAGAATTATTAAAGAAAACATACCTGAATCCATATTGTTAAACCTGAGTAGGATCGAGTCTTCCACAGTCAAATCTCCTTAGGTTACTCTGTAGTTTTCTTCTTGAATGGGAAAAGAGAATAGAGAGTAAAATTACGTTGATTTGACTTGGGGACCATAACCCTAATTATGTTCTTTATATACTAATCTAATTAGATTCTCATTAACCCTAATTGAATTAGTATTAGGTCTCTACATATTAAAGCTCATACTCAATAGATATTTCTAGAGCCCGATTAATAGATCACTTATTTGGCCCTATTAAAATAAATAGTCCATAATATAATTGTTATATAATATGTAAGCCCACATTAAGATTTATAAAAAATCCCAACAGTCTCCCACTTGGGCTACATATGTTTCTTGAAACAATTATATTACTATAATCTTAAGTGTGCACTGAAAAGCTATCTGTCCTGAAATATCTCTTTAATTACAATCTGGTCCATCAACTATATTAGTATGGGATCAAAGCGACCTTTGTTACATATATTCGTAACTAGACCCATCAATGGTCACCACACCAATACATTTAATGACATAGATCAAGTATGGATGCGTAGCATAGAAATTACATGCAATGTGATCTCTAATATGTCTATTTCCAACTGGTCCTACCTTAATCTTTAGTGAGATCAAACACAAATAATATTCAGAGTTTATAACTGAACTTTATACTTTATTCTGCAGAAAATAAATGTCATTAACAGAGAACATCAAAATACTAACTCCCACTAAACATGCACATCATCAACTAAAACAACACCCATATGAGCAGTGTGCTCATGAAAGACCTTGGGTGGTAATCCCTTAGTAAGCGGATCCGCAATCATGGAGTTTGTCCCAATATGTTCTATAGCAACCTGACGACTTTGAACTCTTTCTTTAACAATAAGAAACTTGATGTCTATGTGCTTTGACTTCATGGAGCTTCTGTTGTTATTGGAATATAGCACAGCCGAATTATTGTCACAATATATCTTTAATGGTCTTTCTATACCATCCACAACTCGCAGCCCCATGACAAAATTTTGAAGCCATATCTCATTATTAGATGTCTCATAACAAGCTATGAATTCAGCTGCCATGGTGGAAGAAGCTATGAGTGTTTGCTTAACACTCTTCCAAGAAATAGCTCCTCCAGCTAGCAGGTAAATATAGCCCGACGTGGATTTTTTACTGTCTTGGCATCTAGCAAAATCGGAATCAGAATACCCAACGATCTCTAAATTATCTGATCTCTGATATGTGAGCATGTGATCTTTTGTTCTCTGTAAATAACGCATAACTCGTTTGGCTGCTTTCCAATGATCCATCCTTGGATTACTTAAATATCTACCCAACATTCCCACTATGAACGCAATATCCGGACGCGTGCATACTTGAGCATACATTAGACTTCCTACAGTTGATGCATAAGGAATCTTTTGCATTTCTTTTCGTTCCAATTCATTTTTAGGGCACTGATTGAGACTAAACTTGTCTCTTTAGCTACAGGTGTCTCCTGGTGCACAACTTTTCATGCCGAATCTATCAAGAACTTTTTCGATATAGCTCTTTTGTGATAACCCAAGGATACCTCGAGCTCGATCTCGATGTATCTGTATGCCTAATATCTCAAAATTCTTTGTAAGAAATCTCTTGGTTTCGTGCAATAAGCCTATATCATTACTAGCAAGTAGTATGTCATCGACATATAACACCAGAAATATGTATTTACTCCCACTGAACTTATGATATACACAATCTTCAACCTTATTTACCTCAAATCCATATGAGATAGTGATTTGATGAAATTTGTGATACCATTGACGAGAAGCCTGTTTGAGACCATAGATAGATTTCTTTAATTTGCAAACCATTTTCTTTGGGTCACCGGATACAAAGTTTTCTGGTTGCATCATATATATTGTTTCGTCAATGTCACCATTGAGAAATGCAGTTTTTACATCCATCTGATGTAGTTCTAAATCAAAATGAGCCACAAGTGTCATTATAATCTTGAAAGAGTCTTTCGTTGAAACCGGAGAGAAAGTCTCTTTGTAATCAATGCCTTCTTTCTGAGTGAAACCCTTGGCAACTAGACGAGCTTTATATCTCTCAACATTGCCTTTTGAATCTCTTTTGGTCTTAAATATCCATTTGCAACCAATGGGTTTCGCACCTTCAGGCAATTCAACGAGATCTCAAACGTCATTGTTTTTCATAGAATTCATCTCATCATTCATAGCATCGATCCACTTTTGAGAATTAGAACTTTGTTTGGCTTGATGGAAGTTGATTGGATCATCTTCCACCACTCCTATATCAACTTCATGTTCTTGGAGAAAAACGATATAGTCATCCGGAATCGCATTTCTCCTTTCTCTAGTGGATCGTCTCAATGACACATCCTCTTGAGGTTGTTGAGTTTGCACTTCGGGTATAATATTTTCATTTTGCACAGGGAGCTCGTCTACATTGTCTTGATATTCCGGATTTGCATTTTGAACAATGTCAGGAATAGAAGCCTGATTATTATTAATAGAAATAGTAGGAAGAGAAATAAATTTCTCTTCAAAGATAATGTCTTTAACCTTATCTCCCCCCACAAACTCAATTTCCTCAAAAAATCTCGCATTTCCCGTCTCAAAAAATGTTCTAGTAGTGGGATCGTAGAACTTGAAACCCCTTAATCGTTCAAAGTACCCCACAAAGTAGCAGCTTACAGTTCTGGAGTCCAGTTTCTTTTCATTTGGCCTATAAAGCCTTGCCTCAACTGGACAACCCCAAACATATAAATTCCTTATACTAGGCTCTTTGCCCGTCCATAATTCATAAGAGGTTTTAGCTACCGCTTTGCTTGGAACCCTATTGAGGATATATGATGCAGTCTTTAATGCTTCTCCCCAGAGGGATTCTGGTAAAGATGAATGATTAATCATACTTCTTACCATGTCTTTAAGCGTTCTGTTTCGTCTTTCAGCAACATCATTCATGCTAGGTTTGCCTGACATTGTGTATTGCGGGACGATACCGCATTCCTCTAGGAATTTCGCAAAAGGTCCTGGACATTGTTCACCAGATCCGTCATATCTGTCATAGTATTCACCACCACGGTTAGATTTGACAGCTTTAATTTTCTTGCCAAGTTGATTTTCAACTTCAGCTTTGAAGGCCTTAAAAACATCCATGGATTGAGACTTCTCATGTATCAAATATAGGTACCCATATCTTGAATAGTCATCTATGAACGTAATAAAATACTGGTGACCATTTCAAGACGCGGTAGGAAATGGTTCACAAATATCAGTATGAATTAGTTCTAAGACATCAGAACACCTATTGACACCTAATCTCCTAATGTTTGTCTGTTTCCCTTTAATACACTCAATACAGACTTCGAAATCTGTCAAATCAAGGGAATCAAGAATCCCGTCAGACACCAGCCTCTGAATTCTCTGTTTAGAGATATAACCTAAACGCTTGTGCCATAGTGTGGCGGAATCCTTGTCAGTTAATTTTTGTTTTGTACCTCGTGAATTTATATGCAAGGTTTTATTAATTGAAGCAATTGTATTCAACAAATATATGTTATCATACAATAATAAAGAACCGGTACCAATAAGATTCGAATCTTGAAAAAGACTAAATTTATTATTTCCAAATGAACAAAAATAACAAAATTTGTCCAAAACAGAAACTGAAACCAAATTCCGTCTAAAAGACGGTATTACATAAGTCTCTTCCAAATTCAAAAAATGACCAGTCTTTAATAATAACCTAAAAGTTTCTATTGCCTCTACTGCAACTGTTTTGTCATCGCCTACATAGATGAATCTTTCAGCATCACTTGCTGTCGGCTCCACAGGCAACCCTGCATAGACACACTTATGTGAGTAGTAGCACTAGAATCTATCCACCAAGTGTGTTTAGGTACAGAAGTTAAATTAACTTCAGAACAAACTAAATTGAGAAGCATACCTTTCTTGACACGCCAATTGGCGTATTTGGGACATTCTTTTTTCATGTGTCCAGCTTTCTTGCAAAAGTAACAGGTAAACTCCTTATCCTGTTTCTTTTGCACCTTATGCTGTGATGTCCCAACTGCAGCTTCTTTTCCTCTTTTCCTTTTCTTGTCCTTAGAGATAGTTGCTAAATTAACACTTTCAATACCTTCTTGCTTCAATCTTTCTTCTTCTTACACACAGTGAGATATGAGCTCATTAAGAGTCCATTTATCCTTTTGAGTATTGTAACTCACTTTAAACTGACTGTATTGTGCAGGAAGAGAAATCAAAACTAAATGCACCAGCAGGTCCTCAGACAGCTGTAACTTTAGTGCCTTTAGTTTGGAAGCAATATGAGACATCTCCATGATGTACTCCCTTATGTTCCATTTTCCTTTATACTTCATTGAAACAAGTTTAGCCAAAAGGGTACTTGTTTCAACCTTTTCGTTTTTCGTAAAACGTTGTTTTATATCATTAAGGAACTTCTTAACATTTTTCTCTTCAGACATAGAGCCCCTAAAAGCTTCCGGAATGGAACGTTTCATGATCATAAGACACATGCGATTAGAACGTTCCCACTTCTCCATACTCGCATTTTCATCAGCGGTACTATTATCATCAAGATATGTGGGTTGTTCTTCCCGAAGTACAAGGTCAAGATCCATGCAACCGAGAACAATCATAACGTTCTCTTTCCAATTCTTAAAATTTGTGCCATTAAGCACAGGAATAGAATTGATATTAGCAGTTATTATTGAAGCAGAAGTAGTAACTGAATCGAGAATAAAATCAAATACAAACTCACAATTAATAATCATATCACAAGATAAGAATATTCAATTAATAAATTCATACATGACATGATTAAACTATTCCCATAATGGTGGGCCCTAAAACAAGATACCTAGCACAACATTGATATTTAGTCTTCGGACAGAAATATCAATTGTAAGTGGTACTCTTCGTGTAGTAATCAAATATTGACAATTAATCCTGTCAAGTAATAAGCCTTTTTTTGGACTGACTTATTACTCACATGAAAAACCTAATAATCGTCACATATTTATTACCACAAGTATGCCAATTATTTGGCCAAACAACAACTTTCCTTTGGGCCAGTCATTATTCACATAAATAATAGACATACACATCTTAATTTTTCAAAATAAATAAATTTAATTATAGAGGTTACTTTGGTAACATATAATTTCAATTCAATTTATTTTGAAAAATCAGACATAATATATATTTATTTGAATCAAAACAATATAATATATTGTTACAATAAATTTCAATAATTTATTTTGGCAAACATTTATTCATCAAGGTTTCATCAATATAATATATGCACTGTTGATTTTATATATACGCTGGCACTGACATACATAACCGACATCATCAAAATCCAATGTACAAGCTAAAGTTTTGTATAACTCAGTGACCACCAAAACAACTTTCCGCCGTATATATATATATTGAAGCAAACCTGATTAAATATATTCACGCGATCATGCTTGTATTGTTTTCACGCCAACAAAAAAATAAACAAACAAGCAACATTGACTTTTATGCCAAAAAAAATAAAACACACCAAACGAAAGACACAGATTCAACAAAATATATATTTATGCTTTTAATAATCCAAAACAAAAAAGCAATCAAAACAAAAGCTGACAACATAAAAAATATATATTATTTTACACCAAAAGTTACCAACAGCAACAAAAATCAATTGACCTTTCTTTACGCCGTCAGTAAACACAAATATATAAATTTCATACTACTGTCATGTACATATTTTCCTCAAACAAGTGCTTCACGCAGTAACCACAATTTCACGCAGTAACACAATACAGCATGTATTCTTCATGCAGTAACACGCAGTAAAACAATACAGCATTTATTCTTCAAAGTTCCACAATAATCATAATAATGAAATCAATTAATATCTCAATGATTCAATATGAGTACGCTTTGATACCATTTGTTGGATTAACTTTAATAGGTTAAAACCTATATCAAAATCTAGAAACTCATATTAAATCAATAAGAATTATTAAAGAAAACATACCTGAATCCATATTGTTAAACCTGAGTAGGATCGAGTCTTCCACAGTCAAATCTCCTTAGGTTACTCTGTAGTTTTCTTCTTAAATGGGGAAAGAGAAGAGAGAGTAAAATTACGTTGATTTGACTTGGGAACCATAACTCTAATTATGTTCTTTATATACTAATCTAATTAGGTTCTCATTAACCCTAATTTCATTAGTATTAGGTCTCTACACATTAAAGTCCATACCCAATAGATATTTCTAGAGCCCGATTAATAGATCACTTATTTGGTCCTATTAAAATAAATAGTCTATAATATAATTGTTATATAATATGTAAGCCCACATTAAGATTTATAAAAAATCCCAACAGATTGGGGAAGAGATCATTTAATTATTTTAGTTTTTCGTTTGATCATTTAAATAATATATGTCAAACAGTCTGAGATATTTTGGTCTCTAAAGTGACATTTATTGACAATATTATAAAATTATTAAAGATGGTAAAAGATAGCAACAATCATTAAAAAAAAAAAAAAAAGTTAGTGTTCATTGTCAAACCCAATGTTGTATGACTCGATGCCCCTCCTGGAATTTTATAAATTTTCGATAAGTTTATTTATGGCTTTTACAAAATTTTTATTAATTTTATCAATTTTAATTTTTCCTTCGTTCATCTTTATTAATATTTAATTTCTATCATTTTCTTTATTCTTATTCATACTTTTGTCCGCTCTTTGTTATATCTCTATTATTATAATAATATATATCATGATAAATGAAATAATGTTTTTATAATTTTTATTAAAATATTGGTATCTTCTTAGATATTTTAGAAATATTAATATCGCTAACTAACTTGAAAATTTAATAAATGAATCCTAAAATTTTAATTTTTATTTGTTATATACAATTTCTTAACTTACAATGATGATTTACTTTTTATTTCTATTTTGTATTTGTTCTTGTAATTTACATCTATTTGTAATCAATAAAGTGATATAAGAAAATCTCTTGACTAAAGAAATATGTTATAAGAAAATCTCTCGACTAAAGAAATATATTATGTTACATCTGCTTAATGTTAATTTTTAATAAAAAAATTAATCTCTAATTTGGATGTGAAATCTACATTGAGCAACAAAAATCGATAATGAAAGAAAATATAACAACAAAGTGTTTCTAAAGTCAAACTCGGAAGATATACAAAGTGTTTTTTGATTGAAAGTACATAAGATAAGATCCATGACAACTTACTTGGATATTTAATCATTGATAAGGCAAACCCGGAGCCTAGAGACAACAAAGCGAACTTGTCTTATGACCAAAAAGAATAGCAACTTAATATATAAAAAGAATATGTATATATATATCATAGCGGTACAATTATAGGTAGCAGATTAAACAAACAAAATAACAATAACAAGAATAGACAACAAAATATATATATATATATATAATAGCAAAGTGTTTCTATGATCAAACTAGGAAAAGATGCAAAAGGTTTATAAGCCAAAATAACAACTTACTTAGATGTTTGATAGTTGAAGTTTGAAATTACTTGATACGCACCAAAGTGTGAACAATCTAAAATGTTAAACCAAGCAAAAGATAATGAGTTATTTCTACAATAAAGTGAAAGTGTAGGCATATCTAATTGTCTTAAAGAAAAAGGTATGAATTACTGTATTCAACAAATGAATAACAAAATATTTTAATTCGTGGGACCATTTGAAAATACCTATACTTGGAAGAAGCGGAGACTATGGCTTGAGTTTTTCCTATTTTAAAAGTTGGTGCATTCACTTTGTCCCTTGCTTTATTCTACATCACTTATCTATTAATTATACACAAAAAAAAATGTGATGAAAATGGTGAATAGTGCTAGAATTATAGACCCTCTTAGTATTTGTTTGAAAAGAAAATTGTATTTTTATCCTCATAGAATTATAAATTAGTTGTCCTACTTATCAATTCAAGGATATATATGTTATTTTCATTTATTTATTTTTCTTGAAATATATATTTTTATTTAACTTTATTATAATTAAAACAGGCACTTATATCTTTAATGATTAATGAAAATGAAATGGTAGAGAAATAATTTAGTTTTAGTTTTATTATAATTGATAATTTAAATGAACATTTAAATTCTGTCATTTGTGTAAATACATTTTTGTTGGTGTAATTATTTATATTGAAAGTAGAGTTTCTGTTATTCAAAAGGAGCAACAATTCGGTCGAGTGTTTGTACTTGTACAAGAATATGTTCAATTTGATACCGAAATCAGTTGAAGATCAATTTGGAGTTCTTCAGGAACGAGATTGGTTTGTTTCCAGCCAAAATCAGGAATTTGGTGGCGTTGGAATGTTTGCGGGGAAGTTAATTACTGCCTCTGGATGTGTGTTGAGTGCTGCAGGAAATGGATAGGATATCCAAGGAATAGTATTATAGAATCTGGAAATATATAAAATTTTAAATTCAAATTAATTGCAGGAAGGAAGAAACTCGTGTAAAAGAAAAGGCTTTGCTTGCATCATTTGCTCCAGAAGGTTGCTAATAGTATATAATTGATACATTTGTGTTGAATATGCTTTTTTTTTTTTTTGGTTAAATTCAAATTTTGTTCATCGTTGGTCTTTAGTAGTAGTAGTGTCTGGATGTACAGTACCTGGATATTTTGCATGTCAAAGTATGTCTGTGCTCATTGGAAGATTCATAATATGTAGAGCATTATTCCTCGTTTCAGTTTCTTTCTATGATAAATGTAGCATGGAGGACATTGAATTTTGGCAACAGTGTACTTGAGTTCAAATCTTCAACTAAAACAATTATTTCATGTCAGTATTAGTTGTTGATATATATGTGTGTTATGAACTGCCGGTATTTTTTTTTTAATTGCTATTGTTAGTATATATTTAATAGATGAACTTTTAAAATATGATGTTTGAAAAAATAAAAACAAAATAGTATATAGACTATTTTTTTCTTAATGTGATTTTAATTTGAAATAACAAAAATTACATGGAAAGTACTTTACTAATTTTTATCCAATCTTATGGACAAACAATATATTCACCCCATATTTGTTAGATTCTTAGCATTTTTACAATGAAATTTAAAAATTAGAAGAACGAAATGTGTTGATATATTTCGGCTAACAAACTATCTAAATTAATTAACTTTAAAAAAATATATAACTCAATTTTATTAATTAAAAATTAAATATTTATATTTTGAGGACTTGTTTAATTGTTTAGAATAGTACCAAAATGACTTACTACTCTTAACTATCTACAAAATTTAATTAATTTTGAAGGTGTATTATTGATGTAATATATTTGAATGTGTCTTCAGATGTATTATCTATATTATAAATTTTATTATATGGTACATCTTTGTGAGAGAAAGTTTGAAACGACTATGACATAATGACTGTCAATTTAGATAATTATATAATCAAGTATCATAGTAATGCTAAATTATTGTCAGATACAAAATTGTAGTCATTAACATATTATTGTACACCTTTTTATAATTTTGTATGAAATTGTATAAATTATTTTATATATTGCAAGGTAATAGGAGAGAATCTAAGAGATTGAAACTTTTGCTACACTCCATGACCCAAGGACATTTTTCATTCATGTCAAAGCTTCTAAACTTCAAAGTCATGAATAAATGAAAAGTATGTTCAATGCCGTTATAATTCATGATATCGAAACTTAATATTAATTATTTAGAGGGATAGGTATATATGATGGGTTTATAAACATTGTTTTTTGTTGTAGTGTGCTTGTTGGGTTTTGTGCCCTAAGAGCTTGTAATTATGTAAACGGTTTTAATAAATAATAATAAAGTATTTATTCTATTCAATTTATATGTTTTGCAAAAATTGTATATGTCATGAGAAACATCCTTGATTACTGATGTATTTTCAAACTAAGTATATAAGTGTTATATACAAGCGGATTTAGTTTGAGAGAAATAATCTAAAGAGTCTGTAGAAAGCAAACAAAGCTGGGTACTTTATTTGTGGTAAATCTACAGTTGCGGTCCATTTTGTATTCGGTACAATAGTTTTATCCGAGACTATTCATGTAGTGACATGGAAATGGAGGCACCTTATATAATAAAGATTATATAGGATTGGACCACGATAAACATGAGTCTCTAATTAATATCCGTTAAATTTAGAGATTTATATTTATCGACTAGATGATCATATATGAATTGATCTTAATCCTGAGTGTATTATAGACTCCTGCTTGTTGAGTTATGTCCTTTGATTTACATGGGTGAGATTGATATAAATGCTCGATCAATAACTTCGTACTTTGGGGATATGATTTAGTAAGTAGCTGGGAACATTCTATATAATAGTGGAATCCACTCTTTCTTGCGAGAAGTAGAGAAATAGTTCTCTTAAGGGTTGATTCAGGTCTTGAACAATAAGAGCGCTCAACTTTCTGTTCATATGTAAACAGAAAGATAAATTCATAAGTTGTTATGAATATATTGTTCATTAGAGAATCAATGGTACTTAAGGATCAAGATATAATTAGAGGGGTATAATGGACATTATGACCTAGCTCTAATTATGAACTATTTGTGGAGGGTCAAATCATATGTAGTGATTATATCAATGGACGCTGAAAATTTCAGATTGTATAAAAACATGTATAGTTTTTAGAGTGCAATCTTAGGTTTTTAGTGGAGTAACTCTAAGATTAATAATAGTGAATTATTTAATTAAAGAGTTTAATTAATAATTTCGATATTATTGGAGTTCAAAACTATAGGTCCATCGGGTCCCCTTGATAGCTTATTTCACTATAAGAAACGTGTATATAGAATATTGTAATTGGATCGTCCAATTGTAGTTGTTACATAAGTAGCAAAATATGTGTTCACTTAGTATTTGAATAATATTGATTATTCAAATTATTAATTAGTTAATTATTAATTATGAATTAATAATTATTTAATTAATTTTATAAGAGGTCTTGAATTCAATTCTTAGTTGTGACCGAGTATAAATTAATTATGAATTAATTATAAGCCACAAGTATGATTACAAAATATAACATGAATTAATTGTGAATTAATTATGTTATATAGGCAAAAGTTTAATTTTAATAAACTTGGGGTTTAATATTAATTTTGATTAATTAAAACCCTAATTGGTTGCCTATAAATATAAAAGAAATAGTATTCTTTTCCTAACAGAAGTTATATTTAGGTTTTGTTTTACGTTCTTTGAAACTAAAACCTATTCTCACTTCTTACATATATTGTTTGTTCTTTTGAGAAAAGAAATCAATAGAAAGTGAGCACAATTCTATATAATTGTGCCCACTCACTTGTTTCTTGGTGTAGAGTTATATCAAGGAAGGCAAGGTGGTGAGCAATCCACAGAGATCAATACAAAAAGGTACAAGATTCGATCTTTATTTAGCTATATTATTTTATTTCATTGTTTTATGGATCTAGGGTTCTTGAGTTTTCTAAAATTTTTAAAACTCAATGTTCCGCAAATCTTTATTTTATAAAAACAATTGTTATTTTTTCCCTTCAGTGCTTACCATGACTTCAAAAAAAGAAAAAGGCAAGATGAAATACATTTTATTTTGTTCATGTACAAACAAAACATGTCCTTTAACAATAGGTATTTAGGTTTTTGTTTTGAATCATTAGAATAATCTTTTTGAAGCTTAAGAATCTAAAAGACTATAATGTATATAGAAGCTTTTAGACATTATGAATGTTAACTATACATACAGTTGTACATCTTTTTCCTTTTATGATATGATGTAAATAAGATTTCTCTTTATTATGCTTATTTATTTAATTACTCTCTTCTAAATATGAAATATTTGATGTAATTCTTATGATACTTGAAATTTTATTAATCTATAAAATGAAAATATATTGAATCTTCCTTTTATGTTTTCTAATTAAACTAAATATATTATAGTTACAGTTAAACTTAGAATTATTTATGACATCATATATATGATAATAATTTTAGTAAAAATATCCACTCAATATAAATTATATACGATAATAAATAATTAATAAAATGTTTTAACCATAAAACTTATTTGATAAGAAAAACAAATATAAATTTAAGCACATGTCAGCTTGCATGTGCAACCAAAATTAGTAATAGTTAGTTGAAGGCATAATGTTCTTTCTTTCTTTAATGAAAGGAATGTTATTGGGACAATTGCAATTTGTGCTTTGGTGATTTTAAAAGTGACCTTATTTTACCAAAGCTTTAGAACTAGTCTTTCACTTCTATATTTAGTGAAATTTTTATATATTAAATGTGAACCCATTTTCACCTCTAGTCATCTTTAAAGTTTAAAAACTAATCAATTTTAAAAACAACATTCATTAGTTTTTTTAATAGTATTGATTGGCTCCCAAAACTCAACAATGAAGATGACCAAATTATCCCTCATAATATAAAATAAATTTTAAAATTAAAAAAAAAAATATCTCTAATGTCCATTAGAGTTTTTTTTTTAAAAAAAAAAAATTGGGAATAATTTTTAAAAATTTATTATTAAAAGAAAAAGAAAAAACAATAAAGAATTGACAGATCAATAAAAAATTTTGTGCAAATTATACAAACATGCCCAATCTTTGGCAATATTACACAAATATGGCAGCTATAACCCTATTTATACTTATATTACTTGAGGTTTTATAAATTCAACAAAAACACGCTAACCATTAAAATTTTTCATAAATTAATTATTTAATAATTACTTTATCATTAATATTGTAGTGATGAATTTGGGCATTAAAAACTCATCAAGAAATCAAGTGATTGTGGAGATGGGATTGGCTGGAAATCAATCAAGTGTTTTCCTTTTTCTTTGAAAGTATTTGCGTAGAGTTTCTATTGATATTTCTCCAATTTGTCCCTCAAAGTAGAGTGGAAGTTGTCTTTTATAGGCTTTGGCTCTCCCACATTTTGTAGTCCACTACTCCTTCCTTGAAGGCATCCACTCATGGATGAAGGCATGCTTTGTGCTCTCATTTGCATACAAGTGAGGAGTAAATGAGGTTGCTAGTTACTCTTAGTAACTGCTAGTAACTTTTTGGAATGGGCTACCTTATTTGGACCAAAGCTTGGACTATCGACATTTGGGCTACCAACGTTTGGGTTGTTAATGGTTCACATAAGTCATTATCCTTATTAACATAGGTCATCATTCTTATTGCTAGTTTTTTCCCAATATAATTTGTCTCCCATTTCTTTGGTCAACATAGTCAATCAAAGAAGTGCATGTCGATGGCAAATTATTGCCTTACATTGACCTTTGACTAGAATGATTGCATATTTAATGCTACTACATCAGGTTGACTATGAACCTTTAAACGACCTGAAATGTTGATCAAAACCATTACTATAGTGTCACTTGCTCCTTATAAGGTAGTCAAACAACTAGGGACTAATTTAGGGTACAGAAATCCTAATCAACTATTCACAAAATACGTAACCCTAATAATAAATAGTGGTGGTTACATCAATCGTCAAGCGCTACGTGTAACAACTTAATTGGTGCATTTCGGTTATTATGCCAATTACTCCATACTCACCACGTGTCATTGGATTTTGAAAAGACAACTATTAATTTCTCTTAAAAGAGTCTCTTCATTTTCACCCCCATTTTTTCTCTCAACACTCTCTCTCTCTCTCTCTATCTCTGTTGCTCTTGGATAGGTTCACTAGAAAACTCAAATCCCCAAATCTAATTTCTTACTTTTTTAGAAGATTTTAGAAGATCTTCATTTGGTTAAGTCATTCACCTTCTTTTCTTATTTCATGCCTTGCAATTCTTACCTTTGTCTAAGTGATTTGGTGTTTAATTTCTTTGCATTTTCCTAATTTTCCAGTTTGTATATGTTCTTGCTTTATTTTTTATTTTTGTTGCTTTTTTCATTAGGATTTATTGGATTGAGCTCTTTCTCGTTGATCGAAGCATAATTTTTAAATGTAATGTTGAACCACGATAAAGGTACAACCACACAATTCAACGAGGTTTCTTTGGTAGCTTCAATTGGGGGCTAGGTGATGATTCATTAAGTCCACAAATCATGACAAAGGGATTGCCTAGGGTTCAAGTTGGTCGATTACTCGTGTTGCATTGACCACAAGTCTAAAGTTCACACTCTACTGAAACTTATCAACCTTTCACTAACTTTTCAACCTTTTTCTTACATAATGACATCCCTAGTAAATTAGAAAAGGATGACCTAACTAACATCATATGTGTCTACAAGATTCTATTATCAGTGGCTTTTCGACTCCCCAGAGGGAAAGAAAGGGCATACTGGTCCATTGAGAAATGAATAGTTTTTTATGAACTATTTCTAAGCTTGGACTTCATTTTCCTATCCTAGGGTTAGCTAAGCAGACGCTAAATCACTATAAGATAATGCCTAGTCAATTAATGCTAAATTCTTGGAGGTTGCTATCGACGATCAACCACCTTTGTGAGATGAGGGGTATAGAGTTCGACTTACCAAATCTCCTTATAGCTACTTACTTAAGGACGGTGATAGAGAAAATGGACATTACTCTTTTTGTTTATGACTTGGGTGGAAGGACTTTGTCACAGACTTGATGACAAACAACCAGTTGTGAAAGAGTTAAGTTTTCTTGCCAAAGGGAAGTTATTGAATGACAAGTTTAAAGGTGTCAAGTTGTCAAGTATATGGAGAACGACAAGTTGGTTTACTTTTACTATAGATAAAAATATATATAGTATATTTTATTTAACCTTTGAATTCTAACACACAGACTTTTTTGTGCAAGGAACTTTGGTGTTGCTCAAGTGGTTGAAAGAATCCAAAGCCAGAAACGAACTACAAAAATCTTGGAGATTTCTAAATTTGAGTGTAATTGGCAGGTTCTTCTTTCAGATTAAACACACGATGCCAGTTTTCTATGGAAGTACATCAACTAAAAAGGTATCACTTGTCCCAAGACTAAGTTAATACCTCACATATGTTACATGGTACTTGTAAGATTTTCTATTGAGAAAATCTTTAGGGTCCGATTCCTAGATCTTTTCGCTCACATCGAACAAAAAGTCGAAGAACAAATGATGTTAGCCCCATTCAAAACTAGCATCATTGATCCCAAGGAATATTTAGAATGCAAGAGGAAGAGAAAAGCCTTGACAACAACAAGCTAACTAGTGTCGAGATGGGCTCTTTCGTCATTGATTCTTCTATAAAGAAAGTCCATCCTAGATCTTCCAAGAAGGAAGAGTCTCCTGCTCCCAATCCTGCGTCGAAGAATAAGTGTCGACTTGAAGAAGAAGTCGACATAGTGAATACTGTTCTACAATTCCCTCTGATCGAACCTTGCATTTAAATCTAAAAGGAATCTTGGAAGAAGCTTAACACCTGCTGACTCTTAGAGATGATGACTTCTTGTACCACAAGCCTCTCCAATTGACGATTGATAAAGGGTTGGTCTTTGCTTTGAAGGTTGGTACTACATCTTTTTATTTACTTATTTATTTATTTCTTATAGTTGTTCTAGCTAGTCTCTTGCTAGGAAGCATACAAATGAGGATAGAACCGTTGCGATTGTTTTCAAGGATGAGGTCAATAAGTTGAATGTTGAAAACAAGAAGCTTAAGGCAAAAAAGTCAAAGGCTAAAAGTTCTGCCATTGCAATTGAAGACAAGGCAGCCAAGCTAGAATATTAGCTAGAAAGATATCAAGAAGTCTCAACCAAAGGATAAAGCAACTTAAGCATGAGTTGAAGACTGCCTAAGTGGCTGTTAAATATAAGACTAAGAAGGTGATGTCAATCTTTAGAAAGGCTATTCTTAAGACTCGTGCTCAGTTAATGAATGAATTCAAGGAAAGAAAGACATCTGAATGGAAACCTAAGTACGAAATAACTAAGTGGGAAGAATTCCAAAAAATGGAAGTCGAGGCTCAATAGGAAAGGATAGATAGACAGAAATAGGATGAGTAACATGAAAACAAAATGGACAAGATACAACTGGCTAGGGAGTTGATGTTCCCCCTAATGTTTAAAGAAATTAAAAGTTTCCTTGATAAGAGTTTTATGTTAATTTTGAATTCATTATTACTATTTTTATTCTGTCCATTTATGAATGGTTATCTAAACCTTCTCTTGAACTTTTGTTATATTAGGAATTTTAAGAACTTTCTAAATAACTAATACTAATAATTGACTAAGTATTATGGTTTTTTTTTTTTTTTTTTGTTTTTTTTTGTTTTGTACACCCTTTCTTAATGGGTTCAAGATTGATGCTCATGTCGATTGTTATTCCATGAATGACATTGCTTAGATCAATGGTTTCATGAGTTTAGATCATGTCGAGTGCTAACAACTTAGTCACTTGTTATTTTTCCAGCTTGTGTTGAGCTTTAATGATTCGACACTTCATCAATTTTTTGAACTTTTATAAAAGTGGAATCTTTTAAGCAATAAACTTGCACAAAGCTTTTTATTGAATTGAATGCTATACAATCATTTGTTAAGCAATGGGTTGATTAGTGATAGTTGTCATTCGACTCAATTACACTATAAAAACTGAAATAACAATGCAATAAAAATGAACATTAGAAATGATACTTTTTTCGATGAATGGCATTCCAACTATTTGCTATCTCACAATCGTTGATGTCTTCCAATCTATAAGCTTTTTGCCCTACTACTCCTGTAATCTTATAAGGTCTTTCCCATGTGCTACCAAGCTTCCTTTCTCCTAGATTCTTGGTATTCTAAAAGACCTACGTAGCACTTAGTCTTCTTCTATGAATGTTTACATTCTAACGTGTTTACTGTCACTGTAAGCCATTAATTGTTGGTACGCAACCATCTTGACTTGTGCTCTTTCCTTCTCTTATTGTTCTCAACTCCAAGTCCAATGCTTCAAAGTTTTCATGTTCATTCATTGCCTTTTTTAATCGAATGTAAACACATTTCGACCTACAAAACTGTTTATACTTCATAAGTGAGTACAAATGGTGTTTCCCCCGTTGATAGCTTAATCGTTGTTTGATATGAAAATAAGACTTTAGGTGGTTTGTTGACGCAAAATCTTTAGCAATATAAGTCTTCTTTTTTAGAACCTTGATGATCATCTTGTTTGTCGATTTGGCTTGCCCATTCAACCGTGGATATCCAATAATTGAGAAATTCAGTTTTATACCATAGTCATTGCAAAAGTTCTGAATGTTAAATGAAATGAATTAGGATCCGTTGTTCATGATGATCTCTCTTAGGACTTCGAATATGCATATAATATGTTTCCAAGTGAAGTTATTTACCTTTTAATCCCATACTCTTTTGAAAGCTTTAGTTTCGACCCATTTAATTAAATAGTATGTCATGATCAAAAGGTGACACTTCCCATTTTGTGAGGTTGGCAACTTTCTATCTATCTTCATTCCCCATTTTATGAATGGCCATGAGGAGATTATGGAATTCAAATGACATGAAGGCTAATGTGTTATCCGGTTGAACCTTTGGCACCTATCACACTTTGCCACACATTTGATGGCATCGCTACACACGATCAATTATTAATATCCTATCACGTATTTATGGAAAGCTAGACTCTTGGCTCCTGAAAGGTTCCTTGCTTGTCTTTCATGCATTTCTTTCAACACATAGATTGTTTCTCTTCATTTGACATATCGTTGGTAAGGCCCATAAGTCAATCGTTTGTATAGTTCTCCTCTTATGAGCCAGAATTTGGATGCTTTCATTTTGATTTTCCTTGCTTCCAATTGATCCGAAGGTAAGAGTCTATCTTTCAAGTAATTAACAATAAGAGTCATCTAACACTCCCTTTGGCTAATCGGACTTACTTCGTTGTTGTCGTTCCACACAATTGGTCATTGTAAGTGTATGAAAGGGATCGCTTTGCTGCTTTTTGAGTGACAAACAAATCTGATTTTGCCAAAGTGTTTACTTTTGCATTTTCCACCCTCGAAACTTGTTGAATGTCGAATGCCTCAAATTCTTTGCTCATTTTTTTTGCTAGAGCCAAGTATTCACTCATCTTAGTGTCTTTTGCTTGGTATGTCCCCTTGAATTAACTAATTACCAATTGAGAGACACTCTTCATAGTAAGCCTAGTTACTCACATCACTTGTGAAAGTTGTAGGTCGAAAATAAGAGCTTTGTATTCTCTTTCATTATTTGTCACCTTGAAATTACGTTGAATTGCTAATTTGAGTATGTCTCCTTTAAGCGACATCAAGACTATTCCTAGTTCACTCCCCTTCTGGTTACATGTTCCGTCCACCTTTAATGTCCATCCGCATTCTACTATCCTTCAGTCATAGCTACCGGTTCATTCTCGATCCTTTAATGTTTTATTGGAGTGAAGTCGACAAAAAAAAAATCTATCAAGGCTTGTGACTTGATTATGATTGTGAGCTGGTAGCTAATATCATTCTCACTTAATTCGATGGACCATTTCATTAGTCGACCTAACAACTCTTGTTTGTGTAGGACATTCTTAAGGGGGAAAGTCGAATAGACCGTAATAGAATGACATTGTAAGTATGGTCTTAGCTTCCTTATGGCCATTACTAAGGATAAAACCAATTTTTCCAGTTGGCTATATCTATTTTTAATGTTAAGCGAGACTCAACTCAAGTAGTAGACTAGAAGCTTATTCTTATCTTCTTCTTTGATTAGTATTGCACTTATTACAATTTCAGAGATTGCTAGGTATACATATAATATTTCTCCTCCATTGGGCTTCGAAAGTATCAGGGGCAAACTTGCTAAGTAATTCTTTATTCTTACTAGTACATCTTTACATTTCGTCGACCACTCAAAGGTCCTGTTTTTCATCAACACATCAAAGAATGGTTTACACTGCTCGGATGATTTGGAAATGAACCAATTTAGTTACTAGTCGGCTGGTTAACCTCTGGACTTCTTTTTTACTTCTAGGGGATTGAATTTCTTTGACAAATTAGATTTGCTCTAGGTTCACTTCTATCCCCTTTTGGTTCACCAAGTATTCTAAAAATTTTCTTAAAAAAACACTAAACAAGCACTTTTTTGGATTAAGTTTCATGTTGTATTTTTGAAACACCTAGAATGACTATCTTAAGTGGTTAAGGTAGTTTGATGCCTTCACTGATTTAACTAGCATGTCATCGATATACGTTTCCATGGTATTTCCCAACATTCCCGCAGACACTCTGTTGACCAATCGTTGGTATTCCCACATTCTTTACCAAACGACATAAGCTTATAACAATAAATACCTTTTTCGATAAGGAAAGCTATCTTTTATTGGTCATCCTGATGTATTAGGATTTAATTGTAACAAAAAAAAATGCATCTATAAAGCTTAACAATTCGTGCCTTTTAGTGGTATCGACCATTGTGTCAATGTGTGGTACAGAGAACAAATCTTTTGAGTAAGCTTTGTTGAGGTTAGTGAAACTGATGCCAACTCATCATTTCCCATTTTTCTTTCCAATGACCACTATATTGGCTAACCGGTTTGGATAGTTGACCTCTTGGACCAACCCAATATCGATTAACTTCTTCACCTCTTCAATGATGACATGGCTCCTTTCCGGTGTGAACTTTCTTCCCTTCTACTTTATAGAAATGTAGGAAGGGTCCACGCTGAGTTGGTGGGTTACTTTCGAGTCTATCCTTGTAATGTCCATATGTGACCATGCAAAGTAATTATGGTTTTGCTTTAAAAACTTTATCATCCTACCTCTCAACTTTGGCTTTAATATCAATCTAAATTATGCTTTGTGATTAATAAATTCTAGGTGGATTGACACTTCATCTAGTTGTTCGAATTGTGGCTCATCTTAGTGACTTTAAGCCATCAAATGTTATAGTTGTTGCAAAGTTGATGACTTCACTTTCAATGTGTTTTGATAACACACTTTAGAGACCCTTTGTTGTCCCTTAATGTATTTTACTCCCACTTGATGGGAAAACCTAATTGCTTGGTGGTAGGTTGAGAGGATTACTCACATTTTGTTGATTCACAGTCTCCCTATGATTACATTGTAAGCAGACGAGGTGTCGAGCACTAGGAATTTACTATACAGATTAATCCCCTCAACATATACAGGGAGCACTATCTCTGCGATCATGCTCTTGTGTTCCTACCGAAGCCAATTAGCACAGTCTATCTCGTCTGTACATATTTTTCAGAAATCTACATTTCTCTAAGGACATCAAGGAAAAGTACGTTACAGGAGCTCTACTGGGAGGTAGTTAGTGATGTAATGGCACATCACTAGAGCATTATGGTGGGGGTTTAGTAGATCAATCACTGTTTGAGAAACTTATCATGTGATTCCCCCGATATATCAGCGTCCATGCTATCTAATTAGACGACTTCCCATCTACGTCTTTTTGTGACCAAATGTGAGGCACTAATCTTCAATCCTTCAATGATCACATTGACTGTTCTCTCATGAATTGAAGGCTCTAGTGAGGACATAGGCTATTTTTCTTTCTGCCTGTTGTTTGCCCTGTCAATTGTTTCTCTTCCTTTCTCACTTAGGAATTACCTGAGGTGCCCATTTCTTAGCAAAATAGTGACCTCCAATCTCATGATATACAATCTTTGGTTTGATGTCTGTGGTCATCGTGGAACTCACATCATTTCTTCTGAACTTTTATCTAAAAAGGAGTTTTTAGTTTCTCGGGCCGCTTCGCATTGTTGCCCATTCTTTTCATGACCACAACAACTTATGATAGGGTAATGTTGAGAATATATAGTTATAATGGCTTCTAGAACCTACTTCGCCTTTCAAACGATTAATGTTTATCCTATCGATCATCTATTCTAAATTTATTCGAATATAGCTCTCTTTTATTGGGGTACGCTCGATGTTTTGTCATGCTTTTCCTATGGTCAACCCTTGCTTTTGTTGGTTTGTTATTAACCACGTCCTCTGCCCACTTTATGTATGTTTATGCTCTGACAAGGACATCCTCTATGGTTTAGGGAGGATATTTGGTCAACTCTTTGTCAAGGTCTTCATCATATAACAATCCTTTCTTAAAGGCTTATATTGTTGTTGCTATATTACAGTTGGGAAGAGACATCTTTTCTTTATTGAAGCATGCTACATAATCACACAAGCACTCATTTGGTTGTTATATGACAAGATATGGATCCTTGGAGTGCTTTCCGATCTTCTTACTACACACAAATTGCTCCACGGATACATATATCAATTTGGTGAAAGAACTGATGTTGTCGTTTGGTAGGTTTATAAACCATAGCAGTACAGACCCTATCAAGCTGAATCTAAAACCTTTACACATCATCGCTTCTCTCAAATCATGTGGGATTACAACAGTGAATATTCTTGCTTGGATTGAGCGATATGGTCGTCCGGATCGCTTGTTCCATAGTAATCTTTATGTTAGGAAGGGTGAATTTTTGAGGCATCTCTACCAAAGAGATTGTGTCAATGAATGGCAAATCAGTGAAGCTATTCGCTTTACTCTTCTTGATAAGTGTTGGCAATCCATGGATGCGATTGACTAATGCCTCGATTTTCGCAAAGCACCTAGTCAACTCATTCGACAATAAGGGAATTGGCGTCAGATTCTCATTAATAAGATCAATTGGATCCTAGTCCACGACCATTACCCCAAATTTTCCTTCATTTTTAGTTTCGATTGATAGCGTTCTAAACCTTGGTTGTTGGCTACTATACTCGCTTATAAATCATTCAAAAACCTGTGTCTCTCACTTAAATCCAAATGTTTTCTCTCTCTTTAATAACGAATTGGCTCCTAGTTATACTGTTGGTCTCGCCCATTAATCCACCATTTCCGATCAAGTGGAGGTTTGCCCCAATTGAAAGATCAGATGTCTCATAGTCAACCCAATGTTTAATGATGGAGTTCTCTCAATTTTTAGCACTAAGTCAATTTGATTCCTCTGGTTAAAACTAGGTAAAGGTGTTATTGGAGCTATCAACCTTTCAACATGGCTATGCAATTCAACATTCTCGGCTCTGACTGTTCTATTCTGTGTTTCAAGTTCCTATAACTTCTCTGCATAGCTACTCATCTGGGCAATTAGAGTAGCCGTCTGGGCTTTAATTGTTGATTGTTAGGAAGGTTATGTCATCTTCGTTATAGTCGCGTGATCACTTAACTTCCGACACGAAATTGTTAGTACCCTACGATAGGCGACAAACTATAGTGGATGAATTTGGACTCTAGCAACTTATCCAAAAGTCAAGTAACTGCGGAAATGGGATTGACTGAAAATCAATAAAGCGTAAATAGGTTAAAATGGGGATCAAATGTTTTTCTTTTTCTTTAAAAGTATTTGTGTAAAGTTTCTATTAATATTTCTCTAATTAATCCTCAAAACATAGTAGAAGTTGCCTTTTATAGGCTTTGGCTCTCCTATGTTTCATAGTCAACGACTCTCTCCTTGTAGGCATCCACTCATGTAGGAAAGCGTGCATCGTGCCATCGTGTTTGTGCAAGAGTGAGGAGCAAATGGGGCTGCAAGTTACTCTTTGTAACTGCCAATAACTCTTTGGATTGGGTTATCTTAGTTGGACCAAAGCTCAGGCTATCGACATTTTGCTTATCAACGTTTAGGTTGTCAATGGGCTATAACTTCGCATGAACCGTTATCTCTATTAGCATGGGGTCGTTGTTCTTATTGTCGGTTTTATTCCAATACAAATAGATCATTATTTTATTTTAAAAATTAGTAAAACTTAATTAATAAATCATTATTTTATCATTAATATATCATTATTTTATTTTAAAATTTAATAAAATTAATAATTTATCATTATTTTATTATTTTTAAAATAATTAAAATATAAAACTAATTTAAAAAATTTTAAAAAAATTCCACCCTCTTCTTCATTAGTTATCATCTCCTTCTTCATTGTTCTCATCTTCCATCAACCTTACCCTTCTTTATCATCTTCATCACCAAGCAACCTCCTCATCTTCATCCCTCTTTTTCATCATCATATCCATCTCCATCACAAAATTAATTCACCACAACATCAAATCCATCTAAAAGTTAAAAAAAAAAAAAAAAATAAAAAATAAAAAAAAACACAATGAGTTAAACTTGTTCCCCCAAACCCCCCACTATCGACCATTAAAGAACCAGATCAAGACAACCCAGATCAACAAAAGCCCACATAAATAAATAAATAAATAAAAAGCTTCAAAGCTTGTCTTGACTTTTAATCAGATGTGAATGTGACAACAGTAGTGTAAGAGAGAAATAAAATTCATGTCAGAGCTGTTTTTTTCTTTCCTTCTCTCTAATACGTGTGAGAGTGTGTTTTTGTGTGTGAATATGTGTGTATTGTGCAGTTAAGAGCAGCTGTTACACAAGAGAAGTGGTATGGTCCTTCTAAGAGGGCTCTCGCTTTCGTTTTCATCTGTTACCAGTCAGACCTGCCTAGCCCAAGAAAACCATGGCTTCGCTCTCCAATGCAATGTTTATGAAAAAATAATGAAAGAAATTTTGAAAAGAAAAAATTATCACTATTTGATTGAGATCTAGATCTCCGCCAGATGGAGCATCGCCATTTAGGTTAACATTGAAACCCAAATTTTAAAATAAGTATACAATTATTAGAAGGAACATAACAATCCCCAATTGTCTTGAATAAAAAAAAAAAAAAAACCCTAATTCTTTAATTGAGTGTTCTGTTTTAAAAAATTAAAAAAAATCGTATATTAATAAATAAGTATACAATGTACGCTCACTATTTTTTCTATATTAGTGGAAACAAAACTAAAGAAAATCATATATTAAGAGGAATGTATTCAATCATGACTATAAAAAACTTTTATAGACTTCTTTTAGTGAATAACTTTTGTAGGATTTCATAAACTTTTAATGATTTTATAAATTCATGAAAAACTTTTAGAGACTTTTATAAATTCTTTTTAAAAAACTTCCATTAACTTTAATAGATTGTTAGAGACTTTTGAAAAAACAATATCAAAGACTTTCAATATATTTTTATAGACTTTCATAGACATTAATAAACTTTTGAGTCTCAAGAAATGAGTTAAAATCGTCGTCTATATTAATTAGTAATGATGATCAAGATAAAGAAGATTTATAGATATTGATAGACTTTTATAGATTTTTATTTACTTCTAAAATAAAAATATATTCTTTTAACAAACTCGTACAAATTATATCCTTTGTAAGTTATATTTTTCATCTCAATGAAAATAGTTTCTTTTAACATAATATAAATAAACAGGTGAAAAACAACTATCAAAACTAATGTTTTACTAAATTCAAGCTGATTAATTTTATGATATTTTATAAATATCAAAATCAATTACTGCATCCCAAGTATTAACTAATTAAAAGTAAAATTCAAGAAATTTCTCGATAAGTACTTACTATGAATAAAAGTTGAAAAAAATATCATATATATAGATATAATTAAATAATCAAATTTAAAATTTTAATTTTTTTAATAAACCACTAGCTAAAAAATCACCAAATATTAATTTTTTTCTTTTTTATAAATAGAGGTTTTTCCTTTTAATTTTTATTCATATTTATTTATTTTTGGTATTGTATTTATATAAATATAAACTATAAGATGTTTTCCTTTTTAAAATTTATTTTGCCGAGATCTAACTCCTTAATTTTGATACAAACTTGAAATCTTTTACAAAATAATAAATTGATGTCCTTTAAAAAAGAAAGGGTTTAATAAGGTTCAAAAACTAAAAACCTAACAATTTGAACACAGGAAAAAAAAATATTGATCATTATAATTTATAATAAAATAGGATAAAATATATATCTGTGTGTGTGTGTATTTTTAAAATAAGTGAAATATTTTTATTTATGTGAGATTTAAATGTAAAAGTGATTGTGAGGTTTGCTTCTATAATAAATAACAAAAGTCTACAAAAGTTTTTAAGGGGAGTGGAAGAGAATTTGTGGAGCTTGATTATTATAAATTTAACATAAACATCTAAAAAATATATTAAAATTGTACATTCTGTAAAAGTCGTTGATATTTTGAATACCTCATAACTTTTATAAATTCTTAAAAAGTTTTGATTGAATACACCATAACTTTTATAAACTTTTTAAAAATTATTGAAAATTCATATTGAATATCACATGACTATTATAGAGTATTTAAAAGTCTTTATTGAATACATCCAAACTTTTAAACTCTATAAAAGTCATTAAAAATTTAGATTAAATACACTCCCCTTAATAAATGTACAATATATGCTCAGTGTTTTTCCTATATTAGTGAAACTTGGTTCAAATTTTAAAAATTTAGGTTCACCCAGATATTGAGGATCATCTTGACAGTCTGGCCTCACTTAAAGGATCCAAATTTTTAAAGTTTTAAATGATACCAGATCGTCAAAAAACAATCTCGTCGAACAATGAACTAATGAAGACCATGACAGTAAAATTTTTCTAGGATCAAATCACAACTGGAACAATTGTACATAACATATTAAACTAACAAAACAACAGTAATAATTGATAACAAAAGAGTATAATAATGAAGTGTTTTTAAGATCAAATCAAGAAAACATACCTTAGGTATTTTGATATATGTATATATCACAACGAAGATCACAACTAAGGCAACTAGCAGATTAGACTAACAAAACAACAATAACAAGAATTGATAATTAAAAATATATATATATATAATCACAAAGTGTTTCTAAGATCAAATCAAGAAAACATGTAAATGGTTTACAAGTTAAAATAACAACTTACTTGGATATTTGACCACTGTTAAAGTTCGAAATTAGTTGATGCGCACCGGAAGAGAGACCAATGCTAAAATATTAGAACCAAGCAAAAGATAATGGCCGCACGTTAAATGTCTATTCACGTGTAACTAGTAGTAATCGTTGAAATAAAATAACAATAAACACCAATTAACTTTTGCAATGCCCATACCAGATTTTTCTAGACAATTGGATACGTGGCACTTTTTCTAATGGTAATCATTGGTTAGCTGATAACGCTGACTCTAGGGCCATCGTTGTCTTTTGGACGACATAGTTTAGTGGATTATAGCAGTCATCACCTTTTTTTTTATTTCTTTCATTTTTCTAGATGTCATCTATAGTGAAACTATTCAAATTTTGAAACATTGATAACATTATCGGATTGCTAGTGAGCCATATTTACCACCACTAATTGAGTGATCGTCTGGTAGTTATTGTTCATCCCAGCATTAAATTATACATTAAGAGCTATGCTAGCTATAAGTCCAATAATTGGAGCATAGTTAGGACTTCTACTTTTTAATATAACTACCATGTATTAATATTGATGATAAGAATTTATCGAGATTTATAGAGATTAAGTAGTATGTATGATTCCTGTTTTTAACAAATGACTCATACTTGGGACTTGGAAGATGAGGACAATTTGGCTGGTCCTTTAAGACTCTAATTTATTTCTTAAAAAAGTTTCTGTCCCTTTCCTTATCTTAAAATCATTAAAATTGAAGGCACAGAGTCCTTTCTCTGATGAATGAAATGTTAGAGTGGGACATTTGCAAATTTGTGCTTGAGAGATTCCGAAAGTGACTTTATTTTTACCAAAGCTTTAAAACCATTCTGTTTTTCACTTTTTCTTCAATTTCAACTTGAAATTTTGTTAACTTAGAAAATATTTTATTAAGGATAAATATTTATATATTAAATATGAATTTATTTTTACGTCTGGTCATCCTCAGTTTAAGGAACTCATCAATTTGATTTTTACTATCAATTATATACCGATCAAATTTAACGAAAGCAATGATAATTTTCTCAATTTATTATGATTATTTTAATTTTAACTAAAATATTAAAATATAAATAGATTTTGTTGTTCATCTTAAAAAAGATGAAAAATAAAAATTAAAAATTAAAAATTGAAAAAAAAAAATATATATATTATATATATATAGAAGAAGAGAGAAGGAGATCTAATGTGAATCTCCATCATGGTGCTGGGGATGAAGGTCCATCGCCATCAGTGATGGATGGCATCTGGGGAATATCCACTGCACCAAAAGTAACAGTCATCAATTGTATTGAAGAAAACTATATTTTAGTTATTATATTTGCTCGGTTTACAACGTTTTTAAGTTGTTTCCATGTTTAGCCCGTACAGTCCCTAAATTTTCATAAATTTATTAATTTCATGGCATCGTCTCGTACTATTTTCATAAACTAGTACATATGTTACAGAACTGTTTAATCATAAATTAGAAATAAAATACTAACTAAATAAGGGCAAATATCATATTGGTCTTTAAGTTTTGAGAAAAAATTAAAATTTTAATTATGTTTCTAAAATTAATTAAATAAGTCATAACATTTCGAAAAAATATCAAATTAGTTTCATTCGTCAATTAATTGACAATCAAACCTAATAGTCAACATAGTGGATAGAGGTAATTTTGCCATTGTCAATCACAATATAAGATTTTGACAAACGTATAAATCGGATAATTTGAAAAAAAAAATGAGGAAGAAAGAAAGAAAGAAAAATTAGAAAATAAACAATAAAAAACATTTTAAAAATAATAAAAAATCAATAAAAGTAAAAGAAAGTTAAAAATTAAAAATTAAAAATTAAAAAAAAAAAACCCAGATTCTGGTGTTGGGTGCTGGTTCATCACCAGAATCAGTGATCAACCAGGTGATGGCCTAGTTCATCATCGGAACCAGATAGGTCACCAAAATCTGGTGATGACAATGAAAAAAAAATTATATATTATAAAAAATAACAATGTTATCTCCTTTCAGTAGCATATAAGATGTGAAGGGTCTACTTTTATGGTCCAAAGGAAATACGTTTTACATCCTGTTGAAAAGAAAAAAAGGCAAAGCTGATAAGGGAATCCATTGCTGGATAAAGAGAACCCAAAAAAAAAAAAAAAAATTGAAAATGTCCCAAAAGCCAAAGGAAACAACAGGCTGAGAGAGGAAGAATGGTCCTTAGGCACACCAATTATTCAACTGAGCAGAGATTGCTGAGAACTTCAATATCATGTGATACTAAATTTTGTTTGGCGTATATATAAACAAGTAAGAACCATTATTAGGATAAGTTTTCCAAAAAAATTAAAAACAAAACAGAAAGTACCATTATTAGGATGAGAAAGGCAACAACAAAAATGCAGATTTTAAAAATAAAGTTGGTAAGTGTTAACAGTTTATATATTATCTCCAAGCTTCAATTAGACACTCTGTGTCGTCCAAAAACTTATTGATCTACAGTCATTCCAATTGGTCCATTTGTGGAAATGTGTTCTTGAGAAGTTCATGGCAGGCAAAGTTTCCTATAATTCCAAGGTTAATCACCAAAATAGTCCATTTTTTCTTGATATTATTTTTGAAGATGTAGATGAAGTTATGGGGTTGAAGGTTTTTTTTTTTTCAAATTTATTTTATTACAGGGTTTAGTTTTAATTTTTATTTATTGATTTTTAATTAATAGTAATATTTAGTTTTATTAAGAGTATGACAATCATCATATAAATTGTAAGTAAAGGGTAAAATTGTTTTTTTTTTATATTTTCTATTCCGTTTGACCGTTAATTTGATATGAAAGATTTGTTTGACACTTTTTTGAAAGTTAATAATGATTTAATAATTTTTTGAAACATAATTAAAATTTTGATTCGTTTGTAAAAGTTAGAGAACAAAATGATTTATATCTTTATAATAATTATAAAAGATGTTACTAATATCAAATATCTCTTGGAATCATGAAAATATATCCAGGCGGGCACACGTACATTTCATTTCTCATCTTTTTTTTTTTTTTTTTTTTTTTTAGCTTTTGTTTTTTGTTGGTGTACACCCTTACGTTTTCTCTATAAAATTTAGGATTATTAAAACTAGGGCAAGGCAAAAAATCGCGATTTGAATCGAACGACCCGACCCGAGTTTTGAATGCTTGGTTCGGGTCATGTGAGCCCTAAACATGCTGAACCGATTATTTTTTTGGCTCAAAACCAACTCGAAACCGAACCTAACCCTATATATGACAAGTTTACGTATGTGTCCTTCACATTTATGTAAATTTTGACTAACTTTGAAGGGCACACGCGTAAATTCACGTGGCCTAGCAACCTTTCCACTTTGCGTTTTGTATCTTTCTCTTCGCAGAGCCAGAGACGCCGTCAACACTCCTGTCTTCTTCAGTTCACCTACGTTCGCCGTTCACCGACCCCGTCGCGTACTCCTGTGTGCAGTCTTCACCGTTCACCGAACCGGTCGACGTTCGTCTGCCTCTGTCACCTCCCATAAGCAGGTCTTACTTTCTCTCCTAATTGTTTCAGCTTTTGGTAGCTTTCATTCTGGTTATCTGATAAACGACCTCTGCTTTCACTACTCTTAATCCATATTTAGTTGTTGCCTCTTGGAGTTGTTTGTTTGTTTAATTTCTGATGCTGTTCGTGTTGTGTGAGTGATGAGACATCGTTTGAGTTCAATCTTTAATGTATACATGTCAGTGATTGATTGCGGCATGATTTCGTAGTTAGACAATATAATTTTTAGTTTCTAAATTTTTTCTTCATTGTTTGTGTTTGTGATTGATTACCATCTTATGTTTGGAGATTTTTGTTTTAGTTTTAGTTTTGTTGCTGCTAATTGGATATGTGGAGCTTTGATTGTTTGTGTTTTTTGAAAATGCTGTTTGGTACCCGCACCTGTTAAAACTTTGCGAATCTGCTTAATTCAACCTGTTGCCATTACTACCTATTTTGTGTTCTGTTCAGAAATAGCGAGTCTCTGTTAAATATATGAAAACAGCGTGCTGGTCTAGGTCTGTCCAATTTGTCTTTTTAGTTTTGTTATGATTACGGTTTTTATGCTTTGACATTGAATGAATATGTTTGAAGTATAATTTTGATTATTTGGTTATGGTTTTATTGAAGATGGAGGAGGAGTTGATGAAGAAGAATAAGCATAAAGGAAAGCACGACAAGCTGAAGCCATGGGACGAGGACCCCAACATCGATCACTGGAAGGTGGAGAAATTCGATCCTTCTTGGAACGAAGGAGGAATGCTCGAAGTCAGCTCCTTCTCTACTCTCTTCCCTCAATATAGAGAAAAATACTTGCAAGAAGCTTGGCCGATGGTCAAAGCTGCTTTGAAAGAGTTTGGAGTGGCTTGTGAACTAAATTTGGTGAATTATCTTTTTCCATATTCTTTGTTTGTCCAAATGTTTTTTGAATTTTCTGACTCCTCCTATCTTTGGTTGCTGGTCAGGTGGAGGGTTCTATGACTGTCACAACGACTAGAAAGACACGGGACCCTTTTATTATTATCAAAGCGAGGGATCTCGTTAGGCTCTTGTCAAGAAGTGTTCCTGCACCTCAGGTAAGCAAGGGTTATCTGGTTCATGTGTGTCAATTTCTAAGCAACTCTATGGACTTCGCTTGTTTTAATATATCTGTTTTCTATTTTGGTTTTTAACATTTTCTTTTTGATGTCATTTGTAGGCAATTAAAATACTCAATGACGAAATGCAGTGTGACATCATCAAGATTGGCAACTTGGTCCGCAATAAGGTGTGTGATGCTTAAAATTAACTAATGTAATTGATGTATCCGATTATTGTGTTTACAAAAGAAAAACGCTAGTATTTGATGAAGGGGTTTGTTTAGTCACCATTACAGGTAGTTGAGTCTATTCCACATCCATGCCTCTGCTTGAAGAAAGTTCATTAGAATTTTTGCGATCGGAGAATACTCTAAATAGGTTTAAGTTTATAAGGTTTACGTTGATTTTATTTGTGGAATATCAACTCATAAATGAATAAAAAAGAAATAAACATAGCTGCCTCACTGTAATAAATTCTAAAAATCACTCTTCAAAAACAGTCATTCACAAGGGTTGGAGCACTAGATAAATCTTTAATTTAAAAGATGCAGTTAATCTTGTGTGAATGTTTGATTTTATAGTCCTAAGACTTCTAAAAGTTAGAATAAACCACTATATAGCCTTAGGATTTATTATCGTTAAAAAATTAATTACCTTATATATAAGAAAGATAAGTAAAAAGATTTCTCTCCAAAAAACTAATGAACCTATTGAAACTCTGAACCTTTTCTCTCTTCACCATAATAGTCTCTCCCTGTTAACACTCTTGCTTCTCTCTTTCTCTAGCAACTCTTAGATAATTCTCAAACGATCTCCAACAATGTATTTCTTTAAAAACACATGTATTACAAGTTATTTCTTGAAGAAGTCGTCAATCTCTAGGGAATTCATGCTTTTAAAATTTTTTACTTGATGATCTTTTGATTGCTTTGCCATTTGACACTTAAATATTTTCATTCCAAGTGCATGCCAATCACTTACGACACCAATTCAATCATACAGTAATCACTTGCCTCATATGGATGTTAATGATTTAACACCACTTGGTTTCCACGAAAAATACTCATGTTGTGCCTTTTCTGCTGCTGCTGCTTCTTCTTCTTCTTCTTCTTCTAAATTTATTTTTATTTTATATATTTTTTTTTCTTCTTCTTTTAAAATTTATTTTTTATTTATATATATATATATTTTTATAATTCACTGTATAGCATTCAACTATTAAAACTTCTCAGGGCAGTTGACTTCTTCTTCTTCTTCTTCCTCTTTGTCTTCTTCTTCTTTATTTTTTAGTTTATTTTTATTTTATATATATATTTTATTTTTTTATAATTCACTGTATAGCATTCAACTATTAAAACTTCTCCAGCCAGTCGAGGACAAATCTGAGTTATGATGCTTTCATTCTCAAATGATATTTTATCATTTACTAGAAATTGGCAAAATCTATGGGTTTCAGCATACTAGATTGAGTAACTTGAAAACTTAAAGTAATAAACCACTGCTCTGGCTTCACATTGCCTATATCTGGGTCAACACAGTTTCATGAATTGTCAAAATGACCCATCTGCACCTATATAAATAACAAGAATACAACATTATGTATACTTTGAGTAACATAAAAAATGTAAACCTCAAAATAATATATATATATATTTTTTTTTGAAGAAATAAATTGTTGTAGATGGTTTGGAAATTGTTTGAGAGTTTGCCAGAGGAAGACAGAAACTAGAGAGTTGATAGGGAGAGAACATTGTGGAGGAGAGAGGAAAACTTAAAAAAGTTTAGTAGGCTCATATTACGTTTTTAGGAGAAAGAAAAATAAAAATATATAATTTTAAAGAGTTTTTTTTTTTTTTTTCAACTTAAAATAAAAATTTTTGATCATTGGATGAATCCAATGGTTATAGTGGTTTGTTTTAAAGTTTATAAGGCTTAGGACATACTAAGTGGCGAAAAACTCCCTGTCTATAAAAAGTTATACGCCAGTTTTGACACATTTTACAGTTTTTGAATCTCGAAGATTTAGATGACTAAGATTCAATGTGTATTGTTTATCTCCTGTCTTGCTCCTGTCTCCACTATTTAGCCCTTTTTTCTATTTCCTCACTCTCTTATAAAGTTCTCTCTCAATCTGATATTTTCGCTTTTACCACCTCATTTCATTTCCTTCTCTCTCCTCTTTCTTCCCTCATTTATAAAGCACATTCAATTTACACTACTTTACAAACTATCCTCTTCATGCTAATTTTGCCACCATCTCTAGTTACTGACAAAAGGTCTGTATTCCGTGAAGTGAAATTTATTGATTCACTAAAGACACTGTCAAGTCTATCTATTCCAAGTTCTCTGAAATTCTAATGGGGATGAAATTGATAACCCAAATTATATCAATCTGTATTCATTCATGAAACCTGTACAAAGTGTCTGGATGAAGAACAGGAAGGACGGGAAGATAGGATTTTGTATTTGGAGAGTGAGTGAGAAGTTGATTTTGTTGCATTGCGGTACATCGACCAAAGAAGATACAAAAAGAGAGAAGTTATAATATTAGATTGAGGATAGAGAATACAAGAAAGAGGAAAGAGAAATGAAAGAAGGTTAATTGTAGAAAGAGGAGAGAGAGAGAAGAAATGTAATACACATTATATTTTATATATTTGAATCTTCTACATCGAATGGCTACAATCATATGTCAAAACCTATGTTAAAATTGCGGCTCCTGATCTTATATTTTTGTGTATGAAGTTGCACCTTCCCATATCAAAGTGCTTTTTTTCTGTATTCTAGTAACTATTAAATAACTCTCAATGTCAGGAGTTCACTAAAAGTCCAAAAAAGTGTATATTGTTACAATAAGGTGCACCTACATATATTTAATGTTAGGAGTTCACTTAAGGAGAAAAAAAAAAGAGAAACCTGCACATACCAGACATTGCATTAAAAAAAAAAATAAAAAAATCTATAAAGAAAAAAGCAGGAGCTTAAATGCTAGGAGACCAGGAGTGTTTAGAAGTTATTATGCAAGAGATGAAGCTGTTTTTTTAACAAGTGGGTGCACGAACAATACTTATAGAAGGCCAGCATGATTCTTTAAGCTTTGTAATGTTTGAATGTTTATAAAGTATGTTTATTATCATTTGCAGGAACGATTTGTTAAGCGGAGACAACACCTTGTGGGCCCTAATTCTTCTACTTTGAAGGTGTGTATGGTTGTCCCTACTTTTAGCATTATATCAGTTGATGCAGTCTTCATGCTGACTAAAATCCCTCACCCACACTACAGATGAGGAAATAAAACAATACTTATAGTAAAAGCTACTGGGTATGTTTGACAATGATATCTGTTGCGTGTGATGCCGTATAATGTTGAATCTTTTATAACCGGGTTATTTTCCTCTTTAATGCAGGCACTTGAAATATTGACAGGTTGCTATATTCTAGTTCAGGTAACTGATACTATTCTGTTCAATTTAATGATTGAATTGTTAACTCTTTTGGTGCTATAATTGACTTAGATGGCCATGTGTTGAATTTGTATCGAACAGGGAAATACAGTTGCAGCTATGGGTTCATTTAAAGGTTTGAAGCAAGTCAGGAAGATTGTAGAAGATTGCATACAGAATAAAATGCATCCTGTATATCATATCAAGGTGCATGGGTCTTTGTTTTTACTGATCTCTTTGTCCATTTTTAAAACTCTGAATATGTGGTTGACTATCTTTTCACTTAAAATCTGTTAGTGCACATTTCTGACTCTCTCCTTCCATGTTGGTTTATCATGACATGTAGATTCTTATGATAAAGAAAGAGCTTGAAAAGGATCCAGCACTGGCAAATGAAAACTGGGATAGATTTCTTCCGAAGTTTAAGAAGTATGAAATCTACTGATTCTTTTTCACATCTTATGTACAAATATTTTCTACTGCTTACAGTACCTATTATGTTTTTGTGCTACTCATAGTTTTTAATTTGAAAACATGTATGTATATTTTTCAGGAAGAATGTTCAACAGAAGAAGGTCAAGAGTAAAGAGAAGAAACCATATACGCCTTTCCCTCCTCCCCCACAACCTAGTAAGGTGAGACAATTGATCTACTGCTGTTTCTTATATTTCTGGATATCATTCAGTCCAGGGTATTAATTCAGGAATGTGTCATACACTTCAGGATATATATAATATATATATATAAAAATATAATTGCTGTAATGTCCCTTGTTCATAGTGAATATATGGATTTCTGTCCTGTCAAATTATATAAACATTATATTGGCCATGTACTTGCAGATTGACAAACTACTGGAATCAGGAGAATACTTTTTAAGCGACAAAAAGAAAGAATCAAAGAAGTGGCAAGAGAAGCAGGAGAAGCAGGCAGAAAAGACAGCTGAAAACAAAAGAAAAAGAGAAGCTGCATTTATTCCTCCTGAGGTTTTTATTCTGAGGCCTTTCTCCCTGTTTCCTCCTTCAAAGTTATGGTAGAAATTTAATATTTCATTTTTTATTGTTCTTTTTCAGCAGTAATCTTTATCATGCTTTCTTTGGCTATTGCAGGAACCCTCAAAACAGGACCCTAGTGAATCTGAGGATCACAAAAAAGATGTAGCTGCCATGGCGAAGTCACTGAAGGTAATTATTACAATCATATTGTGTTTAGTATCCATGCATTTGTATTTGTTTGTGTATTATTGTTGGGAGTCTGTGTTGTTTGGTGTGTGGGTTTATTTTTTTGTATGTTGCTGATGTCTCTTTTATGTGGTCCTCCACTGAAGGAGGATTTGTTTTCGCTCGCACATTGTCAAGTCTCTTTGCATATTATTCAGATGTTTTGAGATACCATTTGCAGTATGAGGAACTTGAACTTGGGTTATTGTCTGAATGAGTGCCCTCTGTTACTAAGCCACATTGGACGGTGGTGCAAATTATATTAACTTGTAGACAATTAGATCACTACACTCAATGATTTAAAAAGCATGGATCTTCAATATATTATATTTAATGTACACCAGTTACACATGTGAAATACAATATTAACGTTGAAAGTGTCTTGATCAAGTAATTTAGTAGTTGTGTAAGATTTTTTTGCATGAAAGAGGGACAATTTATCTTGCTACTCTATTTATGTCTTTATTATTATTATTTTATACAGGAGAGTTAGTTTGATGTAAAAGGCAGGGATCATGTTGAAATTAGACCGATATCAAACAAAATTTGAAAATTTGGTGTTTTTGAAGTTTTGTGCATGTGACAAGTTTATTGATTTGCAGGAGAAGGCAAAGAAATTTGGGAAGCAGAAATCGGTTGAGAATATCAATCCAGAAGCATATATTGCAGCATCTGGAGAGAAGTTTTTGAAAAAGAAATCGAATCATTCTTAGGTTTCGTTTGGTACAGCTTTTCTAAATAGATCTACTAAAAGTAGATCTTTTCAAAATAGATATTTTGGAAATAGATCTTTTAGAAAAAAGTTATTGATTGTTTGATTGTCAATTAAAAAAGCTCTTTTAAATTGTAGAGTGTTTGATTAAATTATTTTTAAAGCACTTTTAGATTATTAATTTATCTAAAAGGGTATAAAAGAGAGGAGTAATATGTTCATTCTAGAAATTTAATTGCTTCAACCTTAACCATAAAAAATTAATCAATTAAACAACTAATAATTATTTGATGTAAATATATTTTCAAAATATAGATTTTCAATAAAATAAATGTAAAATTATTTTGTTTCTCTATTTTTTATTTTCAAAAGAGAAGTGTTTATTTAGGTTTGTGAAGTTTTACATCTTCAATTTTATTTGTTCTAAATAGATTTTCATTAACATTTCATCAATGGAATATCATATGACTTTTCAAATCATTCTCTTTAAAATAATTGTAGTATATATATACTGCAGTTGCAGTACTGCAGTATATATACTTCATATACTGCAGTATATATATTGCAGTTGCAGTATTTATACTGCAATATATACATATATATTGCAGTTGCAATATTATTGTAGTATATACATATATACTGTAGTTGATGGATACTGCAGTATATATACTGCTCTGCAATATATATATTGCAATGTAGTATATATTATATATATATAATCGAAGTATATATATAGTGCAGTTTATATATATACTGCATATATACTATAATTTTGAGTATATAGTGCAGTTGTATTATATATATACATACCAATTACAGTATATATATATATATCTATGAACTATAATAATAAAACCAATTAAAATTATTTACAGTATGTATATGTCAATGAATCACGATAACAAAATCAATTACAAATTATAGTGTATATATATATATGTATCTCAATAAACTAATAACAAAAATAATTGCAATATATATATATATTACAAATATGACATATAATATTTATGACAATAAGATAAAAAAATTGCAATATTAACTAAAACCAATTGAAAAAAAAAAAAACACAAAATAGAAAAAACTTATCGGTTAGAGAAGAGTTCTCAAAAGTTTTGATGAAATAGTGAATGAATGTGGAGACTATAGGTTTATATTTATAATTAAAGTATAATAGGGATATATTAGACATTTTAATATTTTTAAAAAAGCTCAAAAAGGTCTATTTGGAGAAGCTTAAAATTTGAGCTTCTCCAAGTATATATTTTTCAGCTTTTTTAATTCCCTAAAAACTCTACTAGGATGTCAACCAAACGACGTAAAAAAAATCAAGTAGACCTTTTGATATTAAAAAAATATTTTTGGTCAGTAGATAAACTGTACGAAACGTACACTTAGAGTAAATAGGGATCATGATGATGTTGCCCATGAAAGTTAGCGGGCAGGTTGTCGAAAATTATCCAATCCAAATCCTATTTTCATGCAATGATTGAGCAATCAATAAAATATTTGATATTTTTATCGATAATTTCGTAAATTAAGGATATTGTTGTCAATATAAGGTGTACTATCCTTTCTGTTAGAATATCCTAAAATTTTTGAAAATAGTGATGATATTTTTATAAAATAATAATATTAGTGAAATATTGGAAAAATGCCAACAAAATATTGGGAATTTTTTTTTAAAAAAAAATATCGGTAAAATATTTGTAAAGTATCTGGAAAAAATGATAATGTTTCTTTGTAGTTTTATTCAATCATTTTTTTATTAAATTAAACAAATTATACAAATAAGAATATCACATATTGTCTTAATCTTTTTTCAACTAAAATCTAATTTATACATTTTGTTTTATTAATGACCATCCAAATGAATCGTATAATCAATTTTTTTTTTTTCAAAGTGCAATATCTCAGTCTTATAGTCATTTTTTCAGTAGGAATTTCGCTAAGAGGTGTCTTTTCCTTTCGCAATAAAATAATTGTGAATTGTGAATGTAGGCATTGTTTTTCCTTTGGCAATAAAATTACTGTGAATGTAGCCATTGTTTATTGGAACATATCACTTTAAAAATTCTCAACCCTTTGATTGATTTTCTTATTCGCATTAATATAATATCAGTTTTAAATTTATAGACCATTGATTATTTAGTAAATATTAATTATGAAGAAATTAATGAATTCAATACTCACGAACTTTGACATGGTGTTATTAAAATCAATCACAAATTCTTCTCTTTCAAAACTAATTATTTGAATGAGGAAATTTAAAATTTCAATTTCAATATCGGTTAGGAGAAGTGTAATTTTCATTAAATTATAACTACAACAAAAAGGTTTTATTTTCTTAATAAAATTCCTCTGCAGCCACTCCTTTCACGTGAAACTAGTAGTAATCGTTGAAATAAAATAACAATAAACACCAATTAACTTTTGCAATGCCCATACCAGATTTTTCTAGACAATTGGATACGTGGCACTTTTTCTAATGGTAATCATTGGTTAGCTGATAACGCTGACTCTAGGGCCATCGTTGTCTTTTGGACGACATAGTTTAGTGGATTATAGCAGTCATCACCTTTTTTTTATTTCTTTCATTTTTCTAGATGTCATCTATAGTGAAACTATTCAAATTTTGAAACATTGATAACATTATCGGATTGCTAGTGAGCCATATTTACCACCACTAATTGAGTGATCGTCTGGTAGTTATTGTTCATCCCAGCATTAAATTATACATTAAGAGCTATGCTAGCTATAAGTCCAATAATTGGAGCATAGTTAGGAATTCTACTTTTTAATATAATTACCATGTATTAATATTGATGATAAGAATTTATCGAGATTTATAGAGATTAAGTAGTATGTATGACTCAAAAATTTTCTCTTATAATATCAAGGAAACTCTACTTTATTAAGGAAGAAAAACTCTTCACACTCCCGCTAGTAAATATATGTAGTGCGACTAAAACCGTGATTATAGTTAAGAAAAATCACACTAATCATTTGCCTCATGAGTGGTCTTACAAATTCAATATATTTTTTTAAAGGGGAAATTACACAAAAGTCCATGAGGTTAGATGAAATTGCACCATTATGTGAAGTTTGACCATAATTACAATAAATTATCTTGAGCTTTCAAAAGTATGACACAAACATCCCCTATTGTTAGTCAATCACCGTTAAGTGTCAATCAAAGATATAAAATCACCAAAATGCCCTTTATTTTTATTATTTTTATTTTAGATAATAAATATGTTTTCTAATTTTAAACTATAAAGAAAAAATTGGAGATGACAAACTTGTCTCCACCGGCGAAGCAGAGTCTCCCCCCCATCGGTGGAGACTTATTTGATCTCTATCGCAATGGGACCAAGTGGTCTTCATGCAACAGAGATCAAAGATCCAATCTTCATGCCACATAGACTAAAGATCCGATAAAATAATGATCGAAACTTCATATAAAAAATAGAGATCTTTGGTTGGGTGAAGATCCAATCCCATAGTGGATCTTTGCTGTTCATCTTAAAAAATATCAGGGTGGTTGACTAATAGGGGTTAGGGTTTGGTGTTAGGCTCCTATCCCTAGGCAGTTTGCCAAACAATCCTACGATAACCTTCCAGTCGATATCCTATCGAACTGAAAGATTCTCGCAAAGTTAAGTCGTTAACTTTTCAAATCTTTTTAAACTTTTTCACTTCTAGCGGAAACGTGGGGAATTTTATTTTATTATTTTATTTTTTTTAACAATGGCAAAATGATTTTATATAAATTCAGGCAGCATAACGACTGTTTTCCGATCGTGCCACCCTGCAAGTTTAAATACTTTCAACACTTCTAAATTTCAATCATCATCTCCACTACTAAATCTAGACGACCTCCGATCTATTTTCAAAACAATTTCCTAGCCACAAATTCTAATTCAAATCGAATCAATTTCAACACTTTAGAAATGAATATTCATTCTCAAGATCAAAGACTTTAAATCACAAATAAACATTTCAAAATTTCATATGCACACAAAAGGTTATGTAGTCATTTTAATTTCATTAAATAATGCGTTACCACAATCGTGGTAAAAATTATAAAACTTATGATCCAAAAGTATATATACAACATAAAATTAGATACAAATCAATTTTTATCAATACGAAATATAATACACATGACTTCATAGAATCTTTAACTTCTCCAACCCATATATTTTGAGGAAGGGGAGCGCTTATCCTAATCGTTGGTTCCTGCACCTGAGGATGTTTTTATTTATAAAACATAAAATATATGTGAGCTTGATAGCCCAATGAGCGTCATAAAGTTTTCTGATAGTTCTACTCATATAAAATAACATCTCTAAATACTAAAAAAAAAAAACATTTTATAATCATTAAAATGAAAATTGAGTTTAATTTCTTTGGAAACTAATTTCTTGATTCATTTCCATAAAATCAATTTCAATGCAAATAAATTCATGCTTAATAAATTAATTTTTAAGAAAGTTGCATGGTTTCCATTTTCTATCCAAAACATCTATCAATGGTGGCAATATTAATTCATAAAAATGTTTCAGTATAAAAACAAGCCAACCACTGATAGTTTGTACCATATGGTACCTTATATTTGGAGCGGAATTGTCCTCGCTTAGGCCATCCCGGAATGTTACCTTGGGTAGGCTATCAATCCGGTTTTTTGTAGTGGAATTATTCTCGTTACGGAGCAGAATTGTCCTTGCTCAGGTGGAAGATAGCTAATAATATACCCCGGACGTGCATTGGATGACTCACTAACAGACTGACTAAATTGACTCCGTCCGGGTACCTCTCGCTGTTAGTAGGGTTAGTGACCAACTGACAACTTTGACTCTAGCTCAATGCATGCTTAGAGTACTTAACCCAGACCGGAGATCTCTATATCATAACTAGGCATACCATAGGTTTTAAATTTCATTTCATAAATCATTTTCATCTCGCCAAATCCACATTTCATATAAAATATTTCTTTCATTGATTCCATATAAAACATTTCCATATCCATGTAATTAATTCAATCAAAACTCATTTAGTTTGAAATACATTTCTCCACATATTAAGCATGAATTTTAAACAAGTCATAGCTTATCAATTTACATATTCATTTCAAAAACTATATGAATCTCATACAATAAAATTTCACATTAAATCTTCTAAATATTGTTTTTCATAAGCATAACATAATACATACAATCAATTAGAATGAAAACTTTCGAAAATAATTTAAAGACATTCACTTGTTCACACTATTTACTTACCCTTTTTAACCTCACCATCTTGATCATTTTTCTTCTAATTCAATCACCTATAAGTCACAATTTAAACCCAAAAATCTATCACATAACCTTTTAAATTCATACTCAATTTACAATTCCCTTCACAATTTCACTACCATCAACATACTAGCCAAATTTTTAATTTCATATTCATGCCACTTTCTAACCATTTCTCTAATTCAAGCCTCACTTAAACACATCCATTTCATTGTCAAAGTCTTCAACACAATTAAATTAAATCATATACTTCAATTTCCATGCAATTACCCAAATATACATCCAACTACTTCTAACTTTATTTTTCCTCTTTCCATTGATTTTATTAACCCCAAATCATATAAAAACACCACATAACAATCTCAAACCTCATAAATTCAATTAAATACACATATACCCTTATACTAACAAATATCAAACTCATGCAAAATCATCCATTTCTTAAATTCTTTTTCCGTCAACTAACTTAATTTCAATTAATTCTCATATAATTACATTAAACTAAAAAAATCAATAACATTTCATTATCTTCTTCTTTAGCCGTCCACCCTCTTTAGGTATTCAACTCCATTTTCTTCATTTCATTGACTTATATTCACTCAAATTTATCCAAAAACATTTTATACCCATATCAAACATCAACAATTCAACTCAATACACAATTACACCCTATTCTAGCAAAAATCCATTTTCATGAACCACACCCCAATTTTTTTTCATTTTCTTTACATCAATTAGCTCAAAATCCACCCAAAACTCATATCAAATTCATAAAACACAAAATCGAGCATAAAAAATTCATTCAATACACAATTGTACCTATTCTAATCAAATTTGAATCTCATGCATAATCACTCAATCTTCTTAATTTCTTTCCATCAATTTACTTAAAATCAACTCAAATCACATACAAAATTCATCAAACACCAAATCAAGTGACTCACATCGTTATTTCTTCCTTTGATTGTCCATGGCACATGTACACATTCAATCACTTTCTTTCATTTCTATTACACCAAATATCCCCAAAACATATTAAATAACATCTAATATTCAAAAACCCATCAAATTAAATTAAATTTCATAAATCACATAAAACCCTAACACTTTATCTCACTAATATCTTTCACCAAAGGCTTACTTCAATTCTCCTTCACTTCCAAGTTTGATTTTGTGAGGAATAACCTCTATTCATGTCAAGAAAATCGTCAATTAGACAATACCACATCAATCTTAAAAAACCCATTAAAATCACCATCAAATTTATTTCAAATTTCATAAAAATCAACTCACCTAATAGCTTTACCTCTTCTTGATTCTTTAGGGATGGAAACAAGAGGGAAAAGTTTATGAAAAACCTCTTGAATCCTTGACCTCTTCTCCTTCTTCTTCTTCCTCTTCCTCACGACAACTCTTTTCTTTCTCTCTCGGTTTTCCTCTCACGATCTCTCCTCTCTCTCATGTTTTCCTTCTCTTTGGCCTAGTTATTTCACCCTTCTTTTATCCTTCATGTATTCAACTTTATTTACTATCCATCCAAAAGTCTAATTTGTCTTTAAATTTTACTCAAAATTACAAAAATGTCATCCATAAAATTTTGCCAAGTGTCCTCATCCTTATCCCTTATCCCACATATCACATTTTCATGGTTGCTTACCCCACATATCTATCATTTTTTATCTCTTTTGATTTGACTTTTCTGAAACACCCGAATTCAACTTTTCTTGGACTTTTTAGAAATCCTTTCAAAATTTACGAGAGCCTATATTCGGACTTCCTATATACTCTAAGTAATCTTGATGATTCTTAAAAGTTATTTCGTGCCCCTTTTTGGCTCTCCATAAATTCACTGAATCGCCTTTGGCGATTTTCAGATTGATTACATTTCAATCTGAATCTCCTTCGAAAGTGTTGTTTGAGTTTTTAAAATATTTTTTGAGTATTTTAATAATCATTTTGACATTTCTCTAAATTTTCAAAATTTTCTAAAAATCCTTTCGAATTTCCAGTCGGATGTAGAAACGGTTCTATTTTACCTCAAACGGACTTATTTTTTTATCCGTTTTAGTTTTCTAAGACTTTATTACTTATTTCAAACTTTTTTGACTTAGGGGTCCACTTTTCGAAAAATTTACTATTTATACAGAAATACTATTAATCTGAAAACCACTATTTCTTCAAAAATATTATTCCTTTAGAATGCTATTCTTGCAAAAACACTGTTCATGAAATTCGGGTGTTAAATTTGGTGGTGGTTTGGGTCTGATGGGTGTAATTCATATGGAGAAGAAGAAGAAGTCTAGAATGATTCATGACTATTGCTTTATAATAAATGCCAAAATGGTGACATTTTGGTTTAATTAAAAAATTAAACGATGTCATTTTGGTGTTTATTAATTGAAAAAAGTGCCAAAATACTAACAAAATTTTGTAAAACACACAAAAACATCATTGACGTTTGCTGATTCATATAACTTGATACACTTAACAAGTAGTTGCCACTTTACAATTTATTGATGAAGCCGAGTTGCTTGCTTATGGAGCTGCTAATTTGTAAGGCGGCTCATTTGTAGAGTGGTTAACCCATAGGTGCTGTTTGCTTGTGGAGCTACTTGTTTGGAAGGTGACTTATATTATGACTCACCTGCAAATTGAGTTGTTTTTGAGTTGTGGATTTGCAGGTTTAAAGTTTCCATGGGGAAATCTTTTCATTAGTAGATCGTCTAACACCACCTACTCAAAATTCTTTATGGCCTTGTGTTGTATTTATTCATATTAGATTAGTTATGGCGTAATATTCCCAACAGGAATAGGTTGCCCAAAAGGAACCCCAAAAGGGATGTGGTAGAGGCAAGACAATGCCTCATTGAATGCTTAGCAAAAAAAGATATCCCTATAGGGATGTGGCGGAGGTGGGATGTTGTCGTATTCCTCTTGAACCACATTATAAATGCCTAAGCCATACAAGTGTCATGCAATGGAGGAGGTGGGGTGCTACTATGTCCTCATTGAACCACTTAATGTAAATTATACCTTGTCCTCAGAGGGATGTGGTGGAGGTTAAGTATTGTCGTGTCCTTTTTGAATCGCATGACGTCTTACAAAGTAAGGTGTAATAGGGTTGGGTGCTGCCTTGTCCCCGTTGATTCACAATATAGAGACCCCCACTTATGGAGTAATCTGAGTGTTTTGTAATGACATAGGCGAGGTGCTTCCAACTCTTCCTTAAATCACTATACTACTACCCTAAAAATTTTTATTGGCTTGTGGCATGTGTATTCATTATTGAATAGTGTTAGTACACATGTATGTAGTGCATTGTTGTTGTCATCTTATGACATTGAGGTTCATCTTATGTCATTAATGATTGGCTTTATGTGTACAATAAAACTCATGGGTGACAAATTTTTATATGGACTGTAGTATGTTTATGTACTATGTTGAATATTGTTTGAGTTATAACATGCAGGTTAATATTGTAATATAAGTTTCAATATTACAACAAATTTTATTAACAGTTTACAGTGCAGGTCTCAGTGTAGGTTTTCTGAATATTTTCAGAATTGATTTAATATCATTTTATTAATTCTTGTTTGACTGGTTTTATGATTATTCAATAAAGTTTTTACCATTTATAAATATTTATTGTCGTTATGGGCTGAGGTTAATAAATATATCTTTTTTGCAAGGAAACTTTGTAATGGTTGAATTATTTATTGTGCAAGAAGCTTGAAAAATGTCTTTGATTATTTATGAAAAGTTTTTTATTTATCAGCTAGTGATTTATTATGCAGGAAGCTTTGTTTATTTCCTAGTTTCCAAACATGGACTTGCAAAAAGAATGGGAGACAAAATTCTCAGTTGACTATCTAAAAAATAAAAAAGTTTCCTTCTGTTTTTCAAATACTCCTTAATGAATATTTTTATTATTTGTTATGTGATTCTTGAACTAATTTTTAGGTGTTTCTTTGATAGAAAAGGGGCTGCATTTTCGTGAATAAAATGAAGACAATTTGTACAAAAAAGAGAGAGAGATGCAAGCAGTGCAATTCGTGTGAGCAATAGTAAGAGTGCCTATAGTTTGGTGTGCAGTTTTGTATGTAGAAAGAAGGAGAGAATATCTCGTGAAATTGCATGTATTTGTGTCTTAGAGTGTTTAAGTCAAAAAGGTTTTTTTTATTTATTTATTTTATTTATTTTTTTATGGGTTTTGACTGTAAAAGCAATGCATACTCATTGAGAGAAAAAGAGAGATTGTTTGTAATACTTAAAGAGGTTTGTTTCTCCTAGTTTGTGTGCTAAATTTAAGCTGAGTGAGGATGTTTAGTTTAGAGTAAATGCTTGTTGGGATAACAGGACATTAGGCTATAGAAATAGGCGAGAGGTATACAAGTTGAAGAGAATTCAAATTGGTGTCACTATTAAAGGCAAGAGGAGCTTACTACAACAACATTAATGAACTTATAGTTCATCTTATATTGATTCTAAGAGCGAGTCTTAGCTTGAATAAGACAAATAGGTTGTACAGTGTTAAGTTAATTAATTAGTTGATCTCTGGACAAAGCCTCGTGAAGGTAGGGTAACACCAAATCACGTTAAAAATGTTCTTATGTTGGTTTTATTTTGTTACACTTACTCCTTTCGGATTAAATTATTATAATATACAGTTTACATGTTATGATACTTTACTTAAGTTGCTACATAACATATTACGTCATAACACTGATTAATGCCAACTTTTACAAAAATTAGGTGGTCTACAACAAACAGACATTTTCAAATAGCCTTGTGTTAATAAGTTGTCAGGATGCTTTTGCTTTGTAGTTTTGTCTTTATTGTTGTTTGTAGGGTAGTTACTCTTACTGGTCAAATGCATTCCAGTTGACTTAATCCCCATAAGCCCCCCAAGTTTGAAGTTTTTAATATTGAACAAAAAATAGATATGTTGAAGTCAACATCTACTGATTCTTCTAAATGAGACAATTGTTATTGTTAGCACTAATCTTGTCATGTTCAGGTTGAAGTCAGGTGTTATAGATGGTGGTGAAGGAGAAGAATCCTCTAAAGGAAAGAAGAACAATTCGTGCATGAAGAAAAAAGTTTCTTAGCCTGCAAAACATTGTCCAACAGCCACGATGAGTAATGTACCTGCTTCAACTAGTGCCCAGGTAGTAGGTTCTTCTAGTGTAGCAACTCATCCTATGGAGTCTCCTTTGGAGAGGTTGGATAAGGTATATCAATAGTTACTTGAAAGATTGGTAAGGTTGGAAGCTACTTACAAGTTATCTATGTCCATAGCTCACGCTAAATCTAAGAGGAAACGTTAAAATATTTGTTCAATAAGTTGACCTGTTTTAAGTTGTTTTGATTAATGAACTTCATGTTTTTAGTGATTTATTTTGTTTTAGTTGTTTAAACTGTTAAGTGAATGTTATGATAGACTTTATCCTCGTTGTGACATTACTCTTTGTGTTTTTTTAGAACTCTTTGTTTGTGTTTTGCAGGATGTTAAGAACAAAATCAACTTTGTTTAATTTTCAAATCTCTTGTATTTACTTTATCCCATTTATGTTTTGTTAAGTTAAGAATGCTTTGGCCCTTTTATGCCAAAAAGGAATGGAACTACTTTATTTTTGTTTCATTCTTGTAATAACTTTTAATATTAGGGGAGAACTATTTCATGGAGAAGTTAAATTGTAGGAGATAAGGGGAGCTGAAAGTTAATGCAAAGAGTGAGTACAGATTTAGAGGGAGTTCTTCGTTGAAGTGAACTAATTTTGTTTTATAGGAAAAATGTTTTAGATGGTGTTTTGTTTGATGATATAGTTTTGCCATAAAAGATGTCAAAAGGGTAGATTGTTAGTGTACATATGTGTAGTGCATTGTGGTTGACATCTTATGGTATTGAAGTTGATCTTATGACATCATTATCTTATGTTATTGGCATCTTATGGCTTTGAGCTTCATTGTATGACTTTGATGGTTGACTTTGCTTGTGCAACAAAACTTATGGACAACATGTATGGATTGCAGTGTGTTCAATGTTATTATTGTTTGAGTTATAACATGCAGATAAATGTTGCAACATCAGTTTTGATGTTATAACAAATTTTTTCTGACAATTCATAGTACATGTTTTCTAAATATTTTTAGAAGTGCTTTATTCATATTTTCATGATTCTAATTTGACTTAGTAAATGATTGTGTGTCTATTTATTATTGTTTTTACCATAAATGAATGAAACACACAATCATTTACCATGACTTAGTAAATGATTGAGTGTTTATTCATGATTCTAATTTCCTTATAGATTTTAACTGAATGAAATATCTTTATTTAAGAAAATTTCTTTATGGTTGACTTGTGAAACTTAAAAAATATTTTTTCATGGTTATAAAAAGTATTTTATCTATCAACTAATCTTTTATATTGTAGAAAACTTCATTCTTTCCTAGTTTCAAGTTTGGAAGAGCAGAAATATTGTTTCCTTATACATTTGGTCAATGAAGACAAAATATGAAAGTTTATTTCTTTAGTTCGATTCTCATTAATGTAGATTTCTTTTTTTTGATTATTAGTTTCTAGAATTAACTTTTAGGTTATTTTCTTGACAGATAAGGTGCGGTGCATTTTGGTATATAAGGACAGAGAATGAAATACTGTTGAGTATGTACGAAAGAGGATTCTTGAGAGGCAAGAAGTGAGTTCCATGAGAGCAGAAATTTGAGTGCTTGCAGATTATGTGTGTACATCTTTGTATGCAGTTTTAGAGTGCAGATAGTAAAACAGAACATCTTAAAAATTGTATTTATTTATGACTTAGAAGTTTATTGACTCTAAGTAGTCTTATTTGTGTGGTCGAGAGAAACAGAAAACAATTCATATATATTGAGAGATATTCATTATAATACTTAGAGAGACTTTTTTCTCTAACTTTGTGTGCTAGACTTAGGCTTGTGAGGCTATTGAGTCTAGATGAGTACTTATTGGGATAACAAGATATTTAACCACAGAAAGAGGAGACAGAATCACAGGTTGAAGGGATTTCAAATTGTTGTCATCTATGAAGACAAAGGGAGCTTGCTAAAATAACGTCAATGAATGTGTACTTCATATTGCATCAATTCTAAGAGGGAGTCTTAAGTTAAGTAAGTCAAGTAGGTTGTATTCATATGTTCATTAATAGTTTATCCCTCTAGATAGGGCCTCGTGGATGTAGGGTAGCACCGAGGCACGTTAATAATATTTTTGTGCTTATTTACTTTATTACTATTTTTATTTTCGCATAACAACATGCAATTTATATGTTATGACAAATAACTGAAGTTACATCATAATATATTAAGGTGTAACACTAAAATAGCTCAACATATGTAAATAAATAAATAAGGTAGTTTACACCAAACAAACAGTTTCATCTTTCTATGTGTCATTTATCGGTGGTGTCTTTGGGCCAACTCTTGGATGGCTCTTGTTAATGCATATATGCCGTTTTCCACCCTTTTCTATTGCTTCATTACAATTCTGAGGTTTGGAGTGTTCACCTACCTAAGAATTGCATTGGCAAGTGGCAGATTCTATGTAACTCCTCTTTACCGGTTTGCTATGGGGTTTGGATTCATCTGAACATACTACTTTTGGCTGGTTTTCAATGCATGGCATTTGCTACACTAAATCTACCCTTTCCTCAATATTTAGGAGTCTGTCCAGTGGAGCACTCTTATGAGGAACACCTTCATGTGAATGAAAACGTTTAGTCATAGGCCTTAATTGATGAGAAAAACTCTAAAGAATGATAAAAGTAGAATAAAATTAAAGGTAAGGGCCCTCTTTCTGGTGCAAAATGTTAACCAATAGAATCAATCGACACCTAATTTAATGCGGTTTGGACAAATTTAATGAAACAATTAAGATGACTAAAAGCACTATAATAAAGATAAAAGTCAAAAGCTAAAAGAGACATAAGGTTTTTAACGAGGTTCGACTATAAGGAATGAAGCTTACATCCATGGTTATGTTATTGCAAAACTAAGAAGTAAAGTTTTGGTTCTTGTGACCAAGGTTGAATTTATATCAATCTACTTTAAGTACATAGATATCGAATCAACTACAATACCGAAAATTTCCCAATTCGTGTAGTTTCCCTTTTAATGGAGATCTCCTTTTGGTTTTAGGTTTTTGATGCAATAAGTAAATTATCTCGATTTCTACCATTCGAGCAACTATGGCTACGAATTGGTTCATACGCAGGCTACTTGATTCGTTCTATTATATTGCCTATTACTCCAACACTGGCTACTTAGAGTTTTCAACTTCGTAGGATTACGTTGGCATGGCATGTGCTAACGTGGCAGATCTTATGGGATTTCTATTTATGTTACCTTATTGGGCTTTTGGTCTTCTTAGGTTCTTTAGGCCTTATAGTGCTTAAGGTCCTTTTTTATTTTTATTTTTTTTAGGCACAACACAAGGTTAGCTGTCTATGTTATATAAAATTTTATTAAAAGACATTTTATATTAGGATACAATATATATATATATATATATATAAATGTTTAGAGATTTTGTTTTCATTAAAAAAAAATTGTAATAGAAAATTGATCTACAATATTTGTGGTTAAAACACATTATTTTATTTAAGAACAAATCAATTGTAGAATAGATATTTACTATCTATAATACACCATCTCTATAAATATGATTATAGTATTGATCCCAAAAGTTAGGGGTGAGTACAATTCGGTTCCGTTTGGTTTTGCTCAAAATTAAAGCAAACTAAAAAATTAGTTTTTTTAAATTGCAAACCAAACCGAATTGAATGTAATGCATAAACCCTAAACCAATGTAATTCGGTTTGGTTCTATTTGAGCCATTTGGTTTGAGTCTTGAAAAAGAAAGAGCCTAGTAGAGATTAAGAGAACTTAACTAATACAAGTTAAATATTTTAGGGTTAACTTTTGACAAATACAAGTAGAGAATAAGAGAACTTGAACATAAACTTTTCTAATATCATTTAGCTTTAATAAACCAAATTTTTAAAATCAGCTTTATGTAAAATCAGTTTTTATAAGCCAAGTTTTTGGAAGTTAATCTTGGTTTTTATAAAATTAGCTTTTATAAACCAAATTGTTCACCAATAGAAATCACAAAAAATTTAGCTTTTGAGTTACTTCCTTTTCCTTGTTAATATAATCAAAATAAGTACTTTAAATCTTAAAAACAAAAATCCAAATATCTCAAGTAAATCGATATACCTAGCATGCATTTCAAGAATAATATTTTAGGACTCCAGTATGTTTCATATTGCATGTTATTGACGCAACTTCATAACAGCAATAATTTGCAACATTAATCATACATGTACAGTATATAATATTTACCCTGTATATAAGTTATTGAAAGCAAAAGTAATCGCACACCATTTTTTATGCCCCTCTTTTTAAAAGAAAATTCAGTTCGGTTTGGTTTTTCAAGTCCAAAACCGAACCTAATGGGCCCCTTCCCTATATACTCTAGGCAGCCTATCGGCAACTCTGTAATAGCCTTCTAGTCAACATCTGATCCGACTGGAAAGTTTCCATGAAGCTAAGCCATTCTCCTTTTCATGAGAAATCTATTATAATTTACTTAAATTCTCTTTTTTTTTTTTAATTAAAAATAGGTGGGAACTTTTTTATTTTAACATGTAAATGCAAAACTGATTTTCTGAAAATTTTGGTAGCATAACAGTTATATTTTTAAAAATCCCACGCTGCAAAGTTTTATAAAAAGATTTATACACTTTTAATTTTATACAAATCTCAACTTCTAGGCCTCTGACCATCTCATTCATTCACAACCAACCACAAACATATTTTCACATAAAATATATTTAAATTCACAAACTTAGATTTAAAATTTTAGCAACCCAATAACATGAAAATTTAAATTTGCAATATAACATTCAAACATTTCGAAAGTATACATCGATATAATTATATATTTTCAATTTATACATTCTTTTACATACTGTCGACGTTGATTTTCAGTCGACGAGCAATCAATGCCCAATACCTGCAATCAATGTGAGAAAACACGAAAACCAAGAAAAGACAAAGACAGAAACAGAGGATCAAACGAAGAACACCAAGCTTTTACGTGGTTCGGCAATAGAAAGGCCTACGTCCACGACTGTCTATCTCTCAAATTCTGCAGAGTGACAGTATATTATTTAATATTGTCCGTCCTTGTTACAATGTGTTCAATCCCTATTTATAGGGAAAAAAGAGTTACAATTCTGGTTGTAGCAAATCAGGAAGAGAATCCTGAATTAATTATATTCCCTAAATAATTGGGAAAAATAAAGAAAAGAATTATAAGTTAATTATGCTTCCTAATATATTCAGATAATATCAGGAAATTACTATATTTATCTCAAGATAATAATGACTTGAATTTGACTTCGAATTGATCTCCATATCTGACGAGGAAATCATGGTTTGATTGGGCAATTACCATATTCGGAGAGAGAATCACTATTGAACTTGGTAACTGCCTTTTCTGGAAGATACTGTGTTTATCACGTGTCTGAGCGAGCTGACACGTTATGGTGGTTTCGAGCTCGAGCTCGCTGAGAAACGAGCTGCGCAGGCGACGAGCTGCGACCTGGCTGTATTTATGGGTTTGTTGATGCCAGCTGGAAGTCTTGATTGGTCTTTGAGTCAACACTGGGCCTCGTCTGATGGGCTTTGACTACGTTGACCTCATTGGGCCTTCTCATCGGGTCTTAAATGGGCATAAATTGGATTTTTACCAGCCCAATTACTGAGTCCGAAAAATACACATAACATTAGCCCCCCAGCTCTCAGTTCGCTTGGGCGAGCTGGGAGCTTGCTTTTGCTGGTAAAAGTTGGCTTCCTTGGCACGCTTACTTTCTATAACCGCCTCTGTGCACTTTCAAATTCCACCTTTTCAGTTGCGACACGTGGCAGTCATGCAGGTGGTAACTGAAGCGACGTCTGCACGTCATTTACACGCACATTTAATGCGCACGTCCTTCAACTGACGGCTGCATGATTTCTAAAGCCACGTTTCACGCTGCACCGTCAGATCTATGACGGTTACATTTCCCAAAGATCTGACGGTGGGGACTCATGCTTGCTTGTCTATATAAACTGATGGACCCTTTTCATTTTCTTCTTTCATCTGTCATTTTCACTCGAAGCAAACAAGTGTTCAAGCTTTCAAACATCCAGGACCCACTGCCTTTTACGAGATTCTCAGCCTCCTTCGTCGTTCTTCGAATTGACCATCGTGACGATGGGATCTTACCTGATGCCCATCCACCTCGTCGATATAACGAGCTACGGCTCGGACTCTACCTTGGCCAACTTCCATCCGCCTGTTTCCCTCCTGGCTCGGTCTTGCTACCAGGCTATCAGGTCGTGCGACCTCCCTTTCGTGCTGAACAGGGTGTCTTCCAGCCCTCGAACGCGCATTGGATGAGCGAGCTGAGTCTGCAGGTCGCGGGATTTCTCTTGCCAGCCTTTCAAGTCCTCGCGCTGGTTCGGGAGGCTGGGGCACTCCCTGTGGTGCCTGAACTTCCACCCTAGTCATGTTCTGAACCTGGGCCTGCACCAACATATTGACAGCTTCCGTGAGCTGTCTGACCGTATCTTCCAACGCTTCCTGCCTCTGCAATAATGCATTATGTCCTTCGGCCATCGGGGCAATTGGGACCGTTTGACGGTGAGGCAGAGGAGGAATGCCTGTTGTAGCCCCAAGAACCTGTTCATGGGACGGGCCTACGGCATGCGTGATTGCATCTTGCCCAGGCTGTAAGTTCCGCTGGGATTGGTTCACGTGACTTTCCGCCTGGTCGTCATCTCCAAGGAACCTGTTTGATCTAGTCTTTGCCATCTCGTCAGCTTGGTGGTAGGAGTTGTACACCAATAACACCTATAAGGTTGAGGGTTCAACTCCGGACGCGACCACAAGAGGCCAAAAGGGGTTGCCCAGGGTAGTCTTCACCCCAGGCCCAGGCGCGGTCTTCACCGCGGACCCCGTACAAATCGTTCCGTAGGCGTGGTTCCGACCCCCTGGGTGTTGACCGATTCCGATCGTCAACATTAAAACGCGCGTTTTTAATGTTGACGATCGGAATCGGTCAACACCGGTCGGGGGTCGGAACCTCGCCGACGGAACGATTTGTACGGGGCCGGCGGTGAAGACCGTGCCGAGCCGGGGGTGAAGACCACGCCGGGCAACCCCTTTTGGCCTCTTGTGGTCGCGTCCGGAGTTGAACCCTCAACCTTATAGGTGTTATTGGTGTACAACTCCTACCACCAAGCTGACTGCTTGGTGGTAGGAGTTGTACACCAATAACACCTATAAGGTTGAGGGTTCAACTCCGGACGCGACCCTAAGAGGCCAAAAGGGGCTGCCCGGCGTGGTCTTCACCCCCGGCTCGGCACGGTCTTCACCGCCGGCCCCGTACAAATCGTTCAGTCGGCGAGGTTCCGACCCCCGACTGGTGTTGACCGATTCCGATCGTCAACACATACAAATATATTTATACAAATTTTCAAAGTTATTTATGACCAAAATACAGAATCACAGAGGCACATGACTAAGTGAGTCTACTCTCGGATTGGGTCTCTGTTGTTGATGTCCCAACATCTATATCTGCCCTTGGAGACGTTTTATTTATAAAACATAAATTAAAGTGTGCTATGCAAACTTAGTGAGTGTTGTATTTTTCTTAAATAAGGTAACATTTTCTAAAATAATCTTCCTAAGTTTAAATTAATTTTGTGAATAGTTTTATAAAATATACATAAGCTTTCTAAAACATTTATTTTACATAAGATGCATGCATAACATTTGATATTAATGTGACTCATGTTATATGAAAATGAAATGTAATAATATATAAAAAGGGTGATAATAATATAAAAATTGTATCCATAACAGAAGCTAGTTATTGGTGCCTGAATGCCATATAGTACCCTAAATGTGGAACAGCCCAGATTTGGTCAGATAGGCCTTGTGCCCCAATTATGGCGCTATCCTGATCGATGAGAGCGAAATTTTACATTGCTCACATAAAAGCTAGCTATATACTTAGTTTGTGCATGGACAACACACTAAACAGGACTAACTATGTAAGCCCTTAGTCTTGATTCTGAACTTCCTAGTGTTAGAAGCTAGATTAGGAAATGAAAATAATAAATTTCGCTAACTTTAATTTAATCAGGGATATCTGAGAGTTAATGACAATTGTAGAAATATACGATATTTGTTTAAGTAAGAAAAAGTTGAAGAAGGATAAAATCGTCTTTTGTAAATAAGAGATAATTGAATAAGTGGCAATATGATTATGTCCAAAATAAGAATTAAAGGTATAATTATCCATAAGTATTAGTCATTTACCACTTTATTGAAATTAAAATTTTAATGATAGTCAAAATAAGTCAAAGAGGGACATAAGGGTCATTTTTATAAAAAGTCACTTATATATATATATATATATGTGACACTTAGAAAAATTTAGATGAAACAAAGAAGCAAAACCGTGAGAATTGAGAGAGGGAGAAAGGGTGTTTGGACGGTAAACAAGAGAAGAGGAAGATAGCTTTCCAATCCATTTTTCAAACCTCAAATCACAATCCTAAGCTGTCTCCAAGCTAGAACCATAAAACCCAAGCAAGATAAAGGTAATTTTCATGGTTTTTCTTGAGTTAAGAATTGATTAGAATGAGTAAAAATATGAAGTTGGAATTGTATGAATGTGATGATAGTTGTGTTGTTTGTAGTGTGTTGTGATAGATGTTTTATAGTTAACACAAGTGTAGAACCCTAAGTGCGTGATATGAAAGTTTAGATGACATGTTATAGTGTATAAATGTTAGGTTAGGGTTTATGGATGAGAAATCTTAAATTGTGATTTAAGGAAGTGAAATGTCAAAGAAGTTGCATATATGTTGTTTGATAAAATGGTTGAGAGAGATTAACATGTAAAATTGAAAAGAACTACACATTAAAGTGAATGGATGTGTGTCACGACCATGAAGGGTATTGTGATACCTTTGAGTTTTGATTAATTTGAACTTAAATCTAAGCATATTTGAGGTTAGGAAGACATATAGAAGTGATGAAATTATAAAAGGAGAAGCATAGAGTTAAGTTGAGAATCCCGAGCTATATGAATGGGCTATGGTGAGCTACACTCTTCGAGCTTATTTGAGGTTGTTCTAGACCTCGAAACATTTCTAGAAGTCATAGCAAACCATAGAAATTGAAAGAGAACGATTTTGATAAAAATCGAGCAAGTTATGGCTTAAATAGGGTATTTAAGTAGTTGTAATGTGAAATGTGAATGTAAATGCATTCTTCAATATATGAAATGAATATAATTGATCTTAATTAAGTAAAAGAACCTTAGATGTGAAAGAAATGACATCGTCGCTTGTTCGATGCAAAAATATGCATAAAAAAGTGTTGAAAAATAGGTGTTTTTCATAGGTTTCGAACTTCGATACTTACAATTTTTTGAAACCGTTTCAAGGGTGACTTAAGTGCGAGGTAGGAGATGATTAGAGTGAAAACAGAACAAAGAAAATCACTAAGATGGGCCCTACCATAGCCTCAGTTTTAGGGGGTTCAAAAATGATGATTTTTCGTTTCGGGCTTCCGACGACCATTTTAAGCATTCCAAGGTGTCTCTAGGTGATAATAAATAAGACTCATGCAAAGAAATTGGAATTAGAGAGTCTTGATTGAGTTAAAATCAAGTTGGGAAGATTATAGTGTAAAGGGTTGTTAATAGTGAGAATTGTATTGGAAATGTTATTTTGAGTTTTGAGTTATATAATTGAGTAAGTGATAATAAGAAATTGACATGTAAGTGACGAGCGAATGAGCAAGGTATGAGAGGCTCGTTGAGACGCTTGACTGGAGCTTACGCGGATTGAGATAAGTGTCTTACCACTTGCGTCTATTTCGATTTCTATTTTAAGCCTTGCATATTGTTGTTAAACGAAAATAAAAATGATTTTCAAATCCTAAAATTTAAGTTTTGAGCATGTGAGTTTCTTATGGAATTCACAAAGTGAAGGAATCAACACAAAATCGATTTCAAAACATTCGAATTGAGGAAATTTTAAGAGTTTGAAAAGTAAGAAGTTTTGTGCTTTGCACTTAGTGAAAATAGTTTCGAAACCCATGTATATACCCTCGGATTATAAAAGATTTAACGCTACGTGACGATGCAGAAAATTTCGTTCGTAGTCGCTTAGCTTACAGAGTATTTAGCATTACGTGGCGATGCAAAAAATTCCGTCCGTAGTTACTCAGTTTTCTAGAATATCTAGCGCTACGTTGCGACGTAGATAATTTCGCACGTAGTCGTTTAGATTCACAATTTGGCACTACATCGCGATGCAGCACATTCCATTTGTAGTCACTCAGAGTTATAGCACTACCATTACAATTGCGATGTAGAAAATTCCGCATTATTGTTGCTTAGATACGAGATTGCTTCACACTATGTTGCAACGCAGTAAATTCCGCATCGTAGTGGTTGAGATATCTCAATAGCTTCACGTTGGCGTGAGTTAAAAATCGTCCTGTGATAGTTTGAGTATTTCAGAGATATACATGGAGTTTTAGAAAGAAAAACTTTAAAAATAAAAAAGTTTAAGGTTAAGTAAATTTATGAATTATTATATAATTATATGATTATATTACGTTATTCTATTATACTAACGTGTTTACTTATTGTGTAGCTTGTACATACTATTAGGTGCTATTATAGGTGACAGTGGGATTGAGAGATTATTGTTACATATATAGGTGGGTGTCAAGTAGATGATTTGCATAAACTTTGAACACATTTTGGGATTATAAATAATAAATTTAAAGGACTTTATGATTGAAAATTGTAGTAAAATTTTTGATATGTACATACAACTGAACACTTGAACATGATATACATTTATCACTTGACATATCTATGTATATTTGATATATGTATTATACGAAATTTTTAAAGCATTCATAACATGCATGTTATAGAACTTATGTGTTTGTGAATAATGTGTGATGCGAATTGAATTAAGAAAATGCATATTTGTGGCCGAAAGATGTTAGGAGGTGATTTGATATAGTTTGAAGTGTTTTTCTTTATAGATTAAATTTTGGAAACCTTAAAAATACAGCCGTTATGTTGTCAAAATTTCTGTAAAATCATTTTAAATGGAATTATGAAAAATCTACACCAACCTAATTATAAAATAAATAAATAAATAAAATAAAATCTTTAAGTTAAAGCAAGTAAACGAGTTAAGTAATTTAGGGGTTCTTTTCTCGGATTTATTCAATTCGACAAGTCGGGTTTAGGAAGTCCACTAAAGTGCCCAGCGGAATCCTCCAAACAAGAGTTTAAAGAAGGTCTGATTTGGGTCCTGTTAACCTAACACAGTTTCATCTGCTATTAATGACAGACACCCCTGACACAGCTCATGCACGGTTTGGGTATGCTGACTGGTAATATGTAATGGGCAGAACGAAACCACCATCCTCAGTGGGTAATAACTAGTATTGCAGGTTATAAAATCTTTTCCGTATATATTATTTTCTTAACATAAAATTTTTCATAATTCGTGTAATCTTACTAAAATCCATAAAAGAGATTTTTATATTAAACTTATGCATAATAAAGCTAGTTTCCTATCCTTTAAAACATAAATTTTCATGCAACATATACAATTATGATTAATGAAAATAAAAATCATTTCAAAATATTTTAATAAGACACTCAGCTAATATTCGCTCACGGAAAATTTCGATTTCAGGTTTTCGTTGTCACAATACCTTACACATGATTATTTCCTACATTTAGATGACATTTCATTCGAAATTATTTGTATAGATTTCCTATTAAAAATTTATCATATTCAAGCATGTAGAATCTTTCAACTAACCTTTTAAGTCACATTTAAATTTTTATTCGAAATCTTGAATCTTTCTAATGCAACCTTAGTTGAAATTTAATCATACCTTTGTGCTATCCATTTCATCAAATTCTTGTGACCGTATCATGCTTAAACACATGGATTTTAGTGGAAATCAAATTAACTTGTAGAAATTTCACAATCTAATAAAAGTAGCATGTCTTTAGCCATGTATTACACAACTTAGTATCCAATAAATTTCTTCCCAAATTTCATATTGTTTTTATCATCATCAAGTCTTCATATAACCATTTAAACCTTTAAAAACCATCATCCACCATTCCATACATCATGGGGTTGAATACCTAACATAACTCTTCATCCATTTTTGCTTTCCATTTCAACCTTCAAAATTGATAATTTTACTAGTTTTACATGCAGGAAATCACTTGAATAATTTAAACAAGTCTTGACCATACAAACCCTAGCTTGACCATAACTTCCTCCAACATAGTGCCAAAGTTTTCTTCAAGTTTTCCATGTAAAACCACACTCAAATCACATGATTTTCCATGAAAACAACACTAATTTACTGCACTATATTTAATTATATTTGAATTGGAATTTCATCTAAACTAGTAGGCTCACCAAATCTTCCTAAAACCCTAACCTTACTTTCTCATAAATTTGTAGCTTAAATCTCTCAATTCCATGCATAAACATCTCATAAAAATCACATGAAACTCACTTGGAGATTTAATCAAACAACTTACATACAAAACACATGTAAACCACCTATGAAAGTCTACAAACAACACTCTTACCACTCAAAACTTGTTTGTTTTTGCTCAGTTCTCTTCCTAGGCTTGTAGGTGACCCTTAGATGATTTGAACTTCACTTAAAATGCCTTGAAAAATGATGAAGAAAAGCTGCTGGTCCTAGTTCTGCCCTTTGCTGACTTTTGCTCTCAATTCGTTTCCAATTCTCTTTTTGATCTCTCTTCTAATCTCTCAACTTATATAGGCTTTGGGTTAGCTAACAAATGCCCTTGGTTATCATCAAATTTATAAGCTTTGCTATTGAAAAATACCCATAAACTAAGCTAGAATTTGCTAACTTGCCACTAATTGGTTTTCTTGAAATTTGATTGGATGAATTGTAAAGACTAGTTAAATTCCAACCAAGTTCATTCTAATGCAACCAAGTGTTAGTCAATTGGTTCAAATGTCTTCTAAATCTCTAAATTGTCATCCTTATCTCTACCCTCCGTCATACTTTTGAAATTTCAAAAATACCCCTAGACATATTTTTCTTTAGTTAACATAATAACGCCATTTCGTGGAAAATTCTTATATAATAAATTTTCATGTTAAATTTCAATAAACTATCATGCTATTTTTCGCATTTGAATTTATCCTAGACCTATCTGAAAATCCTTCTAGGATTCGGTTACATATTTGGATACTTTAAATTACTTTATCATTTCATGAATAAAATTAAATTTACATAATACGTGTATAGTACTAAAAATCGAGAGAGTATATTATAGAACCGAACTGAAAAAAATTTGGGTTTTTACACAACAAACCTAACGGAACCCAATATAAATGGACAATTGATATTTTCGGTTCAGACTGGTTCGATTTGGTCAATTTGGTTGAATTTCAATTTTTATGCTTACCTCTAAAAAGGTAATGGCAAGAGGATTTTGTATATTATTATAAACGTCGGTCAATTTTATGTAATACCAAAATACTAATTTGGCTTTATATCATGTCTCAAGGGTGTTTTTGGTATTTTTCTTTTACATAAGGAAAAATATATACATAATTATTATGTATTTTTCTTAGAATATGTACATATCCAAATATATAATATATTTAATATTTTTGGATTTGAATCTGACTTACACGTTGAAAGAGATTATGGTTCCTTTACTTTTAATTCTTCGGGATAAAAAATAAAGCTCTAATTTCATTTACAGAAATCAAAATAAATATTAAAATAAAATAGAAGAACGATAATAATTCAGTGGCCTTTTAATCTTAGTATTACATTTATTTTAATTTAGTGAATGCAGTAGAATTTTAAAAGCATAAGAGAGTCCTAACTATGGAGCTCAATGAAAAATATATATATATAATAATAGTGGACAGAATGTCCACCAACGGTGGACAAAAAGCTGGCCGCATTTAAATGGACTATTATCATGCACGCAAAGCCAGTTTAAAGAAACACAAATTTTAGATTAATCTAATTATTGGGAGAGAGTCATTTGAGGCGGTCAAAACACAAGAAAGTAGACCAAAGCAAAAGTAGAACCAATAATTAAAGCAAACAGAAAGTGGGCCAAGAACACTGGCAATTTTTTATTTTATTTTAATAGGGACATGTGTCTCCTGAAGAGGGAAAGCAATATTGAGACTGTCGCTATGTGTCTATAACTCTTGGCAACTTACTTTCCCTTATTTTATTTTATTTTTATTTTTATTTTTTTTATAATTATTTTAAATAGAGACATGTGTCTCATGAAGAGGGAAAGCGATATTGAGACGGTCACTATCTGTGTCTATAACTCCTGCGCATTTTTTTTTCTTTTATTTTTCTTAAAAAGAGACAAGCGTCTCATGAAGAGGGGAAGCAATATAGAGACGGTCACTATGTGTGTATATATATATATATATATGTATAATATTTTTATAATTAAATATATCAAATTTTAAAAAATGAGAATTGATCAATAAAATTTATTCATTATATTTGAATTAAATAGGAAAAAAATTTATTTTTAAAAAAATAATATAACGGATAAATTTGATTGTTTGTTTTTACTTTCTAAAATCAGAAGTATCTGATTATAAAAGCTCTATATGTATGTATATATATTTAGAGTCCACTTGGATACATCCGGGGTATGCATGTACTTGACAAAAAAAAAAAAAAAAAAAAAACGTGATTGTATTCTTAAATATGTGATTATAATTTATTATATATGATTATAAATAAATATGTGTGATTACGATTGATAAATATGATCACAATTAGTAAATGTAATCACAATCAGTAAATACAATCATATTTATTGATTGTAATTACACATGTTTAGTTGTAATCACACATGTTTAGTTGTAATCACACATGTTTAGTTGTAATCATATATAATAAATTATAATAACATTTTTGAGAGTACAATGATATTTTTTTTTATCAAGTGTATGTATACCTAGGTGTATACTAGAATGTATCTATATGTATAATGATTTTACTTTTAGTACCTTTTAACTTTTTAAAGTTATGATGAATGAATCAAATTCATCTATTGCATTATCTCTTCTAAAATATATTTTTTCTCCTATTTAATATAAATATAATTGATGAATTTGATTAGTTGGTTCTAATAATTTAAAGTGATGAGGTAATGACTAAAGTAGTTCTAGACACACACACACATATATATATATATATAGAAAGCAAACGATGACACAAAGTTAGCAACAAAGAACCGAAACTGGCAGCATACTAGCAAATAAATAGCCAGCAGAAAAAGAAAGGAAGATAAAAAAATATGTGGGCCTAATTTAGGGCTAAATTGGTGTTCAATAACTTTAGTTTCAGATTCAATTTTCTAGTTTGATTTTATAAATTGTAAATAGGTGCTTATGTTATTTTTAGATAAGGAAGAACCTAAGGATAACACAGCTGCTAATGGTTCCAAATTGAGCCTGAAACATGATTTGTGAATGAATAATTTATTTCAATTGAATTAATTATTTACAATTATATATATAAGATTTTATTATTTATGAATTATTAGAAATGAAATATTTATTAGTTAATTGATTTTTCAGATTATTATCTACGCTTTACCTTTGAAATGAAAATTTATTTTGTGTAGTTTTATATATGTGTACGTAGTAGAATTCTAATCACAATTTCATATTTTCGACCTATGTCTATTGTGAGAATATCATAACATTTAAGTAGTATTATTTATATTTGAGAAAAGTATTGTTTGAGATTTATTTGTTCAGAATTTGACTTACGAATATTTGCATATGAAAATGATTTGAGATATAAAATGAATTAAATGAGATTTTTAGAACACCAGAATTGTACACTCCCCTCTACGGTTAGACTACATATGTGAGTCCTAGAGTTGCCCATCACCTGCATGATAGATGTTAAGAGAATTATTGAGTCGCCCAATACATGTGTGAATTATTATAAAGGAATTATTTGTTAGTTAATTGGATGAAACAGATATTGAAAGACTATGATAAATTGGATGTTTTAATTATGTATTGTGACAATACTAATGCATTAACATTTCAAAAAATCTAGTACGACATTTCGAGGCTAAGCATATTAACATTTGACATAATTTTATCAGAGATCTAGTTGAACAAAAGAAAATTGTGTTGAAACATGTTGAAAAAGAAAACAACTTGTAGATAACTTTACAAAGGCTATTGACTATGTGAGATTTGATTCTAAGAAAAGCCTAAGGAATTTGCTCAGTGTGATTTCCAAAACTCTATGTTTTGAGACCGAACTTTGATTTCCTTAAATATATGGCTACTTCTCCAAATTGAATATTTTCAAGTCTTTTCTAACAAATTGAATTCATCTCCTTAGTTTATAAGTTTGATTGTTTAATTAAGCTACATGCAATGATTGGTTTTCCAATTTTCCTTGTCTCTAAATGTTTGAAACTAGATGAACATTTTGAATTGATTATTTACTCATAAACTTCATTTAGTGTTTTTTGTGAAGGTTAAGTTCTAAATAAAGTTTTTGGTTGAAAGAGCTACGTGAAAGTTATGCATGAGCAATTTGGGACTTTGTATCACAACTATGGAGAGCATAATTTACCATAGCAAAGGGCTACAACAGTGAAATGTGAAAACTACCAGTTGTGGTCACAAATTGTTATTACACCAAAAAATAAATAAATAAAAGAACTAATGTTACAACAAATTACAATATTGAAACTTGAACAAACGTTACGACACACGGACTGTTACAACAATAAAGTGCACATTAATGTATCAAAACCTGAAGAATTTTGACCATTTCTTGAAAAACTGGAAAGGAGTAAGTTAGTATATTAATTAATTCAGTTTATTCATATTTTATTCATTCAGTAAGAAACAAGCTCTTTTGAGAATTCAATAGTGCATTTTAATTTCAAAATCTCTTTTATTTTAGAAATCAAATTAATTTGTTCTTTAATACTTGATTTGTTTCCATTATTGGGATTATTCATATGATTTTGGAAATTGAAAGTTGATATAAATTTTTGTGTTTCGTGTTATGTGTATTTTTTAGATCAAGTGATTGGACTGGTAAAAGCCTGGCAAAAGCTCAATAAATTAACCCAATGAAATGGCCCAATAGACATGGCCCAGTTATCAACTCCAAGCCCAGAGAGCTCTACAGCTCACACCAGTGAGCTCGCTTCACAGCTAGGCTACAGATCGTTATGCAGTTCACTCTATCTACAGCTCGCTACTCAACGAGGTACAGCTCGAGGTCGCTCAAAGTAGTGTACAGCTTGTCCAGTGACCAATTAATATGAAATCTTCCAAAATAGACAGTTACTCGATTTGATCATGATTCTCTCACCAGAAACGAAAGTTAATTCAAATTTGAATTTAGTCAACGTGATCTCGAGATATACGAGATAGTTTCCTGATTTTGCTCCAACCGATTAGAAAGTGCATTCAATGTAATTATTTTCCTACTTTATTATTACTCGATTTGTAATGTCTCTTTCCTTATAAATAAGAGGTTAAATTCATTGTAAACAGAGACATAAGTAATAATATACTGTTACTCTCCCGGATTACTGAGAGATAGTTGTGGACATAGATGTATTCGCTGAACCACGTAAAATCTTTGTGTTGATTTTGTTCTTGACCCTTTGTCTTCTATTTTTCTCATTTTTGCTTTGCTTTAAATTAATTGTAGGTATTAGGATTTGAGCTCTTGTTGACCAAAAAATCACGTCGACATTTTGGCGTTAGAAGGAGAGCTCAAACTGCAATCGGTTCTGCTTTACTTCTTTGATTTTTGACAAACATGGCAAGAACAAGAGTCACCAAACATATAGGAAAGGCTGACCAGGCTAAGAGTCAGATGAGTCAGTCGCAACACAACATGCAACCTATGGAAGACGCACTCATGTATGCAACAGGCAAGTCATATGGTTAGGTAGTTGGTGTTGCAGTGGGCATGTCGCCTTTGCCAATCCATTCCAACCGCCCTAATCGAAGAGCTGCAAGCATGTTACCAAAGACAAGAAACGTTAGAGCTCACAGTTCGGCAACTTACAGATGTTGTCAATTTGTTGGTGCAGGCTCAAGCGCAGAACACGCCCAGGATTGAGGTTCAGGCTCCAAGGCAAGTATTTTCGCAATATGGAATACAGGTGCCCGAAAGGCTAGCAAGGGAGATGTCGAGATCCGCTGGCTCAGCTAGCTCCTCCAATTCGTGTTCTAGAGCTGGAGGTCACCCCATTCACGAAGAAAGGGAAGTGCGCCCTGCGAGCTTGGTGATAAAGGTAAGTCAGGATAGAAGCAGACGGGTAGAAGCTGGTCATGATAGAGTCTGAGCTGCATCTCGACACGAGGATGAGGTGGATGAGCGATATGCAAGGTCGCATCGAGCTAGTGGTTCGTTTAGGGAGAACCAGAGGTATGAACCAAAGCACCACTCTCCAGGTCGTGACCACCAAAGGAGATATGGGCCCCTAGACCCGCAGGTGGAAAATCTTCTTTAGAGGGTCCAGTAACTTGAAGCACGACCTGGCGCTCCTGACCAACGTGAGCACTATGGGGAAAGAACTTCATTTACCAGAGAGATTGAAACACAGCCTCTCCTTCCAAGATTCAAGGTGCCAAGCATTCAGCAGTACAACGGGGACATTGATCCCTATGATCACCTCGACGCCTTTAATGTTCAGATGGATCTGCAGACGGATAACCCAATAGTGAAGTGCCGCGTTTTCCCAGCTTCTTTCAGGGACACTCCACAGACTTGGTTAAAAAATCTCCCAACTCGTAGCATAGGAAGTTGGGAAAAGTGCCAACAGAAGTTTGTTGGCCAATACAGGGTTTTGAGAAGGCAGTTTACCCCATCCTATCACTTGGCCACCATCTTCTAGCGTTAGAGTGAGTCATTGGAAGATTATATCATCAGATTTAGATGTAACGTTGCAAATGTTGAAAGCTCATCAGATGAAAGTATTTTAACTGCGATCTCAACGGGGCACCACAAGGATGGAAAGTTGTATGAAAGCATTTACAAGTCCTCAGTGAAGGACCTAAGAGAATTTTACGAGCAAGCTGCGAAGGAGATCAAATGGGAAGAGATCTTTGGCCCGAATAAGTCCAACTAGAAGAATGAAGCAAGCAGCTCCAGCTAGATGAAATGGAAGAATAATAGCAGAAATGAAGGAGAAGGTAGAAATAGTGGCTCAAACAATTAGATTGCTAAGAATGTTAGGAGAGAGCCTAAGAATAAGCGACCTCAGTGTTAAGGTTGTTATGACAGTTATAGCATCCTGTCAGACTCACAAAACAAGATCTTTACAGTGGAAAGAAATAGGGAAGACTTTGGAAAGCTCTACCCTTTGAAAGCCCCTGTACGGCTTCACTGGAGATGCTGTTGTACTAGTGGGCCAAATTAAGTTGCTGTTTACACTTGGAGAAACAGGTCGCCAGGCTACTGTGTTGACAGATTTTTTGATCATTGACTGCCCGTCAACACACAATGTGGTCTTGGGAAGAGCATCAATGAACGACTTGGACATGGTTACTTCAACTAGGACCCTCACAATCAAGTTTCCAACTCCCAACTGCCTCAGGTGTGTTCGGGGAGAGCAACATTTAGCCAGACATTGCTATAAGGATGCTGTGAAAATGGATGTAAGAGGAAAGAAAGTAAACGTAGTTTCAGGGGACGAGCCACGAGCTATGATTGAAAAGGGAGTTAGTTATGATCTTGACCCTCGTAAAGTGGATACAGAGCAAGCTACTGGGCTAGTTGAGGAACTGGAAGATGTTCAAATCAACGAAGTAGATCCGGAGAGGTGCTTGAAGCTAGGAAGAGGTTTAGCTCCAGAACTAAGAGCCCAGCTCGTTGACTTCCTGAAGGCGAACTTAGATGTATTTGCATGGAATCATGAGAATATGGTGGGGATAGATCCCCAAATCATGTCACACAGATTGAACATCGACCCCCATCACAAGCCAGCTTGCTAGAATAGGAGAGCAATGACAGGGGAATGCTACTTTGCGTTGAAAGAGGAGGTAAATAAGCTGCTGGCAAACAAATTTATCCGAGAAGCTTACTACCCGACCTGGGTTGCCAATCCTGTGTTAGTGAAGAAGAAAAATGGGAAGTGACGAACTTGCATCGACTTCACTGATTTGAACAAGGCGTGCCCAAAAGATAGCTTCCCCTAGCCCACGATAAACCAGTTCGTGGATGCTATAACTGGCCACGAACTCTTGAGCTTTATGGATGCATACTCAGGTTATAATCAGATCCCAATGAATCCCGAGGATGAAGAGTACACCTCGTTTATGACAAATCGTGGCCTATACTGCTACAAGATGATGCCCTTAGGACTGAAGAATGCAGGAGTGACCTATTAGCGCTTGGTAAACATAATGTTTGAAGAGCAGATTGGGCAGACCATAGAGGTCTATGTTGATGACATGTTGGTAAAATCCAAGTAGATGAGTGATCATATGCATGACCTAGAGGTGATGTTTCAGATTCTAAGGAGCTATTAGATGAGCTGAATCCATACAAGTACGCATTCGAGGTAGCATCTGGGAAGTTTCTAGGTTTCATGGTGAACAATAGGAGCATTGAGGCCAATCCGGAGAAGATCAGAGCATTGATTGACATAAGGTCTTCTACTCGGGTGAAGGACGTGCAAAGCCTTAATGGCCAGGTCGCAGCACTTAGCAGGTTCATTTCGAAGGCGACAGATAAGTGCATTCCGTTCTTCGACATCTTGAAGAAGGTAAAGAGCTTCAAGTGGACCGAATAATGTGAAGTAGCTTTCCAGAAACTGAAGAAGTACATGGGACGAGCTCCGCTCCTTTCCAAGCCCAAAGAAGGAGGAAAACTTATCCTATACTTGGGAGTGTCTTAGTAAGCCTTGAGTACTGCATTGATGAGAGAAGAAAAAAGGACATAGCCTCCAGTATATTATGTAAGTAAAAAGTTACAAGATGCTGAAACCAGGTACTCATAGATGGAGAAGTTCGCTTATTGCCTGGTAGTCACATCGAGGAAGCTGCGACCTTATTTTCAAGCTCACACAATTGAAGTCCTCACCTAATATCCGCTGAAACAGGTTTTACAAAAGGCAGATACCTCAGGTCGCTTGCTCAAATGGGTAGTTGAGCTCGCACAGTTCGATATTCAGTTCAAGCCAAGGATGGTTATCAAAGCTCAAGCCCTAGCAGACTTCATTGCAGAATTTATAAGGCTCGTAGATGAAGAGGCTAAGTCCTCTGAAGGTCCAATATGTGAGTTGTATGTTGATGGGTCATCTAGCGAGTAGAAGGCTGGAGTTGGAATCTTGTTAATTAGTCCTAAAGGCCATAAGATCCTTTGTGCTTTAAGATTTGGTTTCCAAGCTATAAATAATAAAGTTGAATACGAAGCACTACTTACAGGACTGCGCTCCACATACTGAGGGACTATTAGACTAGAGGACCGAAAATGACAATATACCTCCAGAAAGTTCATGAAATGTTAAGTACTTTTCAGAAGTACGAGGTGAAGTAGATTCCACGAGTTTACAACTTGCATGCAGATGCACTAGCTCGCTTGGCGATTACTCGAGATGCAAACTTCTTAGGGGCAATCCTAGTGGAATTCCTACCAGCCCCAAGTATAGATGTGAGAGATTCAGTGATGGCCATAACTGTATAGCCTGGTTCCTGGATGAATCTGATTTTGAATTACTTGCAGGATAGAAAGTTGCCAAGTGATAAGTTGGAAGCATGGCACTTGCGAGCTAGAGCAGCCAGATATTATATCTACGATGATGTGTTGTATAAAAAGGGGTTTTCAGCTCCATTTTTTAGATGCATCGATGACCAGGACTGTGAGATCATGATGAAAGAAATACATGAGGGCCATTGTGAAAATCATGCTGGGGGGTTGTCTTTAGCTCACAAGGCACTTCGATAGGGTTTCTATTGGCCCACGATGAAGTAAGACCCCATCAACCTAGTCAAAAAGTGCGACAAGTGTTAAAGGTTTGTTTAAGTTCCACGAGCTCCACTAGTCTATCTCCAACAAATGGTGAGCCCGTGACCCTTTACAATATGAGGAATGGATCTGATTGGGCCTCTATCGACAGCTCGCAAGAGATGTAAGCATGTCATGATCGCAGTCGATTATTTCACTAAATGGGCGGAAGCAAAGGAGTTGGCAGAAATTTTCACTACGAAGATTAAGAAGTTCGTATGGAATAATATTGTTTATAGGTTTGAGGTTCCTCAGTAGATTGTGACAGATAATGGGACTCAATTTAGTAGCGACCAGTTTCTCAAGTTCTACAATGACCTAAAGATTGTCAAGAGCTTCTCAGTAGTGGACCACCCACAGGCTAATGGCCAAGTTGAAGCTGTGAACAAGATTATAAAGCAAGCCTTGAAGATGAAGCCGTAAGCAAAGAAAGGAGTGTTGGTAGACGAGCTTGAGAAGGTGTTATGGGTTTACAGAACCATAGTTTGTAGTACCACAGGCGAGATGCCTTTTTCGATGGTGTACAGATCCGAGGCTATGATTCCTGCAGAGCTAGAAGTGACCTCGCAGCGTAGAGCGACCTTCAGTCTAAAAGACAATGACCAGCTACTTGCTACAAACCTTGATTTACTTGAAGAGACAAGGGAAGCAGCACGGTTGAGAGTGACAGTTTATCAGCAGAGGATTGTGAGGTACTACAATAGAAAAGCTCAAGTTCAAAGTTTCAATGTGGGAGACTTAATACTGCGCCTTATTCTACCTGGAGGTCGCAAAGCCAGTTATGGATCCTTAAGCCCAAATTAGGAAGGACCCTATGTCATCAAAGCGAACTTAGGGAATAGAGCTTACCGTTTAGCCAATATAAATGGGGCAAAAGTCTCTCGAGCTTGAAACGCTGAGCATCTTCATCCATATTATCGGTAACTTTTTTGTTACATGTAATTCAATCTTATCATGATTAATGAAAGCTCCAATTTTCTCATATTATGTAGTATTGATTACTCTTAATGATTCATGAGTTCAAATTTCACAAGTTAACAAGCCAGTAGGCTCTATCCTAATTAGCTCGTTGTCACACCAAAAAATAAGAGCTTAAAAAGTAAGCGTGGTTATATACCCCTGTATAGCTCACTAAAAATAAAGAGCCAAAAAAGTAGATGTGGTTACGTACCCCTGCAAAGCTCACTAAAATAAAGAGTCAAAAAAGCAGGCGTGGTTACGTACTCCTACATAGCTCGCTAAAAATAAAGAGCCTAAAAAACAGGCGTTGTTAAGTAGCCTGGTATAGCTCGCTAAAAATAAGAGCCTAAAAAGCAGTAAGGTAACGTACCATGCATAGCTTGTACAAAAAAAAAAAAAAAAAAAAAATTAGAGCCTAAAAAGCAGGCGATGTAACGTACCCCTTACATAGCTCATCAACATTTCAATATGGCTGATAAGGTTTTGACCTATTGCTTATATCAAAAAATTTTATTAACTGTTAAATTAAGCAACTGTTTGAGTTATTATATCAGATTTCGAGCAAGTTTATGTTACAACAATTAGCTCGCAAGAAGTCTCGTAACTCACAAAATGAAAATATTAAAATGTGTTACAGGTTCAAGTACATTCAACAGAGAAGATATAATGTAAAAATTTCCATTCAACTCGAAAATCCATTACAAGCTAACAAATAAATTACAAAAATTAGAAACCAAGCTTAGAAAGAGCAGAAAACAAGACAAGCTATGGGCCTTAAGGAGAATCTGATCCTAAAAGGAAGTCTTCGCTGGAAGACGAGCTAGAGAGTTCGGTGACACCGGTCGGCTCAACCTAAGAGGTTGTGCTAGACATTTCCGTTGTCAAAGGAACCGCATCAGTTACAACTGGAGATGAGGTAGTCTCTGTCTTGAACCTTTCCACAACTTAGAGTCCCTCATCACTAAAGATAAAAAAAATTCATTTCAAGATGGGACATCCATAGCATATAGAGGAAGTTAATGCCCGTTCTTTCCTCACTCTCATCTCTAGCTTCAGCAACACGCACTTTCATGTCCTGAGCAAGTCTCTCCCTGAAAACCATGAACTCTGCACAAGTGTCATGTGTGTGGCGATTAACAAGCTCAACTTCTCGCTGTGCAGTCTCCACTTGCTGCTCGGCAGCTTCAGCTCGCTGCACTGCGGCCCTTACTTGTTGTCGAGTACCTCAACTTGCTTCTCTGCAATCCCAGCTCGATGTTCTGCCTCATTAGTCCGCTGCGCTGCAGCTTCCACTCGCTCAGATCGTTTTTCGACAAGTTCAGCTCGCTACTCTAATTGCCTAAGCTCATCTCTCACTTTGTTCAGTTTATCTTCACGATTGCAAAGCAAGGCGGTGAGATGAGATCTTGTAACTTCATAATCATTTTCTACGCACATCAGAGCCTCCTTAGTTGTCTGTTTAGCTATGTTACTACCGCCAACATTGCCTCATGACCCTCTTTGTACTTTTCAACGTTTTGAGCTCTTTCAGTCAAGGACTTGATTTCCTTTTTTGTGTTCTCCAGCTCGTTCTTCAGCCTGATTATTCGATCTTCAGCAAACCTAGTCCCTTTCCTTCGTTTTATTGATATGAGAGCAGTCTGAAATTCTACATGTTAATATTTGATAAAGTAGAGAAGCCAAAAGTTAAAGGAAAAATAAATTACCAACATCGTATGTCGACCTATGTATTCATCCAAGTCCATACCCTTAAGAGACTTGTTTTCCAAGGCCCTCGGATGAGTCATCATAATTTCTGGCCAGTTGTCAAGGAAGGACCTTAGATATCTCCCCCTAGGTCCATCTTCAGGGTCTGACATGGTAGGTGATGGAGTCTCCTCAGCTGGTACGACCTCAGGCTCTTCACTTGTATAAACATGACGTCGCGTGGTAGATGTGCGTTTACCCATATTCTTTTTCTTTCCACCCTTGCTAGTACTAGCTTGGGTCTCTTGGGGCGGGACCTTGGATGGAACATCCCTTGCTTCGGATTACGAGCTGGGAGTTGGAACTTGGGGAAGATCTGCGGCCATTTCAAAAGATGGCACCTCGCTGGGAGTTGTGACCAAGGGAGTTTTTGCCTTAGCGAGTTGCTTCGAAGGAGCTGGTGCCTTAGTAGGTCATTTTAAATGAGCAGTTGGAGAAGCTAGAGTCTTAGTAGGTCGCTTCTGAGGGAACTCCAGAAGAGTAAGCTTTTTTCTAGTTGGAGCTCGCCCAGAGGTGGAAGCTGAAACTAGAGGAACAGTTGTTTGAGATATATTTGTTGGTGAGGCACGAGCTGGAGCCAGAGCCACTTCAGCAGGAATTGAAGCTTGAGTGAAAGCTGGATTTACTTGAGCAAATGAAAATGGAGCTGTTGGAACAATCATTTGAACAGGAGAAGGAGATGAATCTATTTGGATAGTTGGAATTGCTCGAGTTGGAGCAGAAACTGAAACTGGTTATGCCAGCGAGGTGGAGGCAGGAGCTGGAGTTGATTAAGGAGTAGGTGCGTCATCTTCCTCGACAGGAAGTTCAAGAACAGAAGGGAGCTTAAACTCTCCCATGCTCCCTATGTCTTGATTACTATCAATCAATGGAGAATCAGTAGGAGAAGTGAGACCATAAGTCTAGAGGAGGCTGGTGTTAAATTTGTTACTGATACTCGTTTCACCTGAACTTGCGAGTACCTTAAGAGCCATTTTCTCCTCATTGCTGAAAGGAGACTTGTTCGTTTTCAGTTCTACAAAACAAAAATGTTAAAAGAAAAAATTTGTAGCTCGTTAAAGATTTCCCTCTACGTACCTGAGCTCAGGACAAAGCTAAAGTTATTAAGATTTTCGAGGGAAAGGCAAGAGACGGGAAACCAGTTCATCTTGTAAGCGCCTACATTAGACTTGCCTTTCACATCTTCTCGAGGCAGAAGGCTTTTGTACTCTGATTGACGAGTTGCGAGATAATAAATGTCATCTCGCTTTCCATCCTTTGAGGTACTTCCAACCTTGATACTGTAAAGATGTTGTATGATTTTTGGAGTTGAGGGAGGAAGGCCATTTATAAGAAATGCCAGAGTCAACGAGGTCAGCTGCAAGTACGAATTCGGAGTCAGCTGGAATGGTGTGAGCTTGATCGTGTTTAGGAACTCGATCAAGTAAGGAGGAATTGGGAACCTTAGCCCATGCTCAAGACGCTGGGTATTTATAGTGATATACCTTTTCGGAGGATAGCAGGCATGGTTTTCTAGAGCGGGTGACATCGCACGACAGCCCCTAAGGATATGGAATTGAAGAGTAAGTCCTAGCAGCTCAAAAGGATCTACTGTAGAAGAATAATGTGCAAATACCTCATGAGCTTCCCTTTCTTCGTGAGCTCGTTGCTGTGCTACGAGTCAACGAAATGCTTCAGAAATGAACTAAGCCTCAGCCTACCCTGAGACCTCCCCACTCTGAGTAGCCTCATCAATATTATGAACTCCACTTGAAGACATCTATACAAAAGAGGTACAGTTAGGTCGCAGCGAACAGACTACTAAAGTGCTAAAGTTTTCTAAGGGGGTTTCCTATGTTACAGATCGCTAGTATAATGAGGAGCTCAACCTATGAAGAAACGACCTACGAGCTGGTAATCTACTGATACCTAATCCTACAGTTCGCGTATATAGCAAACCACAAACAATAAATAAATCACAAACAAATAAGCAATATGATCAAATCGATAAAAACTGAAGAATCGTGATTGACAAAAAATGCAAAAAGTAGAGACTCGACATCAAGAACACAACGTGTTTAAACTCATTTTAAGCACAGAAAGCAGAATGCAAGTGCAACATAACCTCAATACAGCAAAAATAAATCAAAAACTAAAAAGCTTGAAGTTGAACAAAAACTTACTTTAAATCTTTGTTGAAGATGTGAAAAACGACGGTTGAGAGTAAAAGTTTGAGAAGAACCGACGAGAGGCGCAACAAGTGAAATTTGGTGATTGAAGAAAATGAAAAGTGAAAAGGGCAACGAAGGGGCTCCACTAGTTTATATAGGTGGTCGAGCTTGAGTCCCAACTATTTGATCTGGAGAGTATGTAATTGTCTTGCATCCAACGATGCAGCACGAATAACGGCTTTGTAATCTTACAATCGTCAGTTGAAAGACGTGCACATTAAATACGCATGACCTGAGATGCGTCAGTACTAGTTCAGTTATCACCTGCATGATCGCCACGTGTTGAAAACTGATGGGAATGAATTTGAAAGAGCGCGAAACGACAATTCAAGATAAGTTAGCTTTTACCAACGAGCTCGAGCTCCCAATTCGTAAAACGAATTGAGAGCTGGGGGGCTGATGTTATGTGTATTTTCTAGATCAAGTGATTGGGCTGGTAAAAACCTGGCGAAAGCCCAACAAATTAACCCAATGAAGTGGCCTAGCAGACAAGACTTAATTATCAATTCCAAGCCCAACGAGCTCTGCAGTTCACACCAATGAGCTCACTTTACAGTCAGGCTACAGATCATTATGCAGTTCGCTCTATCTACAGCTCTCTACTCAGCGAGGCATAGCTCAAGGTCACTCAAAGCAATGTACAGCTCGCCCAGTGACCAATTAATACGAAATCTTCCATAATAGACAGTTACCCGATTTGATCATGATTTTCTCACCAGAAATATAAGTTAATTCAAATTTAAACTCAGTCAACGTGATCTTGAGTTATACGAGGTAATTTCCTGATTTTGCTTTAACCGATTAGAAAGTGCATTCAATGTAATTATTTTCCTACTTTATTGTTATCCTATTTGTAACGTCTCTTTCCCTATAAATAAGAGGCTGAATTCATTATAAACAAAGACATAAGCAATAATATATTTTCACTCTGCCGAATTATTGAGAGACAGTCGTGGAAGCAAGCGCACTCGTTGAACCATGTAAAATCTTTGTATTGATTTTGTTCTTGACCCTCTGTCTTCTATTTCTCTCGTTTTGCCTTTGCTTTAAATTAATTGCAGGTATTGAGATTTAAGCTGTCGTCAACCAGAAAATCATGTCGACATTTCGTAATTTCCCTTTTTTTTTTTTCCTACAAAGTTAATTGGTTTATTCCATCATAGGTCTTTAACTAGAGCCCTACTTTAATTAGTTAATTAATTGAGGCCAATGTCACATCATTAATTAATTTGTTATAACAATTACGAAAATTGGATACTACATAGTAAACAGATTATCTCAATTATATTTAGTATAGTTTTATTGTAATATTAAGTTTCACATAACATGTGTTTACATGGCATTGTTCTACATATATTGATTACTATTTGATATACTGGTTATATGCGTATACATATGTATTGAGTTTCACTGTTGTGCTACATTTTATCTCTTGTACTACTCCAATAGGTTGAAGTTTCTTTTCGACAAATTGGTACTTATCTTGATCTATGTCTTGATATAACTACATATGTAGTAGTATTTAGGGCCATTTTGTAATTTTTATTTTGGATGAGCTTTTGTTGTATATTGAAAAATCTCTTAATATATTATGTGTTATTAAGATAGTTTTTCAAGAGAGATAAAAATGTGTCTACAAGTATAGAAAGCAACCAAAAGAAAAAAGTCAAATAAAAGACAAAGTTGAAATATTAAGATTAGAGGGAAGAAAAAACTTGTGAATAAAGTAAGGGGTTGTTTGTTTTTTGTACTTAACACTTAATGGTGCTGAATTAGACCAATTAATATATTTTTGTTTATTTTTTTAAGTGATCAAACTACTTAAAACAACCCAAAAACCACTTTAAAAAAATTACATTTTTGACTTTTCACTTAATACAAAATCATTTAATGACTTTATAAATATATTATTTTAAGTTTATCCTATCCTTCCTAAAATAACATATTTCCAAGTTTATCCTAGTTTTACATTATACAAATTTCTTTTAATGTTTTAACAAATAATATTGAAAAATAAAAACTCTAAACATCTCAACGTCAAATTTTCTTATAGCTAGATTACTATATTTCTCCAATCAAATTTTGGTAAGAATCTTTATTAATTTTCTTTATTAATCTACTTCTGGAGTAGCTCATACTATATTTATTTGTTAAAACTTCACTGTGTTATTGGTGTTTTTAGTTTATGTATATTGATGAGAATTTGCTTGTGTATAATAGAACTTCAAAGTTTCTTTTTTTTTTTTTTTTTTTTTTTTTTTCTCATAGTTTTTATCGAATTTGTTATCGATGTATGATAGAACCTGAAAGTTTTTTTTTTTTTTTTTTTTTTTGTTATTGAATCTGTTATCGATATATATTACTTTACAATTTCAATTTTTGTTATAATTGTAATTCAATTTAAGACCATTTTGTTTATTTTTATTTGAATATATAAAGTTAATTGACTCCACTATAATAATTCATTTTATTTTAATTATGAATCAAAATATTATATATATAAATGTTTTAATATTTTTTAAATAATTTATTGTAATTGCTTATATCATATTAAATAAAGTTATTTAACAACTAATAATAAAAAGGATATAAATGTCAAATTACTAGTATTCAGATAATTTTAACTTTAAAAAATAAGTAAGATTATTATACATTTAGAGATAAGAAAAAAAAAAAAAAACATGTTTATAAGATTTCATATTTCAATCACTATTCAGTCTTTAACAGTATTGTTCAGTCTTCAGACGAAAAAACAAACGACCTCTAAATCTCTTATAATCTTACTATTCTTAATTCTAGTGAAATTCGTGATCTCCATAGACATAATCATATTAGTGAATCATGTAAAAATTTTTAAGTGAACTTCTATGGTATGAAAACATTTTATAAATAAAAATAAGTCTTAATTACTCCTTATGATTCATATTATAAATAAACAAAAATAAAATAAAAAGACTAAACAAAATATAAAAGAAACATTAAATGTAAGTAAAATCAAGCATCAATCAAGCTATGATTAAGGATATTTAAATTATCAAATTTATCAAATATGAATTATAACATAATAATGATATAGCAACAACAATCTTTCTTTAGATATAGACAAATTACACACATTTTATCGACGTTGATTTCTGGTTGACGAGAGCTCAAAACTCAATACTTGCAATCAATGTAGGCAGAACAGAAAGCAAGAAGAATAGATGGCAAAGAACAAAGAGCAACACAAAGAAGATAGACGGTTTTTAACGTGGTTTAGCTAAAAAAGCTTACGTTCATGACTGTCTCTCAATATTTTTACAGAGTGACAGTAAAGTATTGCTTGTGTGTCTGTTTACAATAAGTTTTTTGACTCTATTTATAGGGAAGAGACGTTACAATTTAGATGGTAAGAAAATAAGAGAAGAATCACAAATTAATTATGCTTTCTAATCAGTTGGCGTTGAATCAGGAAACGGTTTCATAAAATCCGAGATCACGTTGACTGAGTTTAAATTTGAATTAACTTTCTATTCTGATGGAAGAGTCACGATCAATTTGGGCTACTGCATTTTCTGAAAAATTTCCTTAACTACCTGATCGTTGAGCAAACTATAAACTGCATTAAACCATCTTCGAGCTGTATCTCGCTGAGCGACGAGCTATACATGGAGCGAGTTGTATGATGCTAGAGATAATCTGTAATAAGTGATGTGAGCTTGCTGGGCTTGGTATTGATAAACTGGGCCTTAACTGCTAGGCCAAGTCGTTGGATTGACTTTTTAGGCATTTGTTAGGCTTTTATCAGCCCATTTGATGATTCCAGAAAATGCCCATAACACATTTTAACAATAATAATTCATAAACACTATTACACTTTCAATTAAAGAGTGTACTAGGAAAAGCATAAAAGAAATTAAATTTAACTCATATATTATACAACTAATATTATAAAAAAGGAAGTAAAATGTGAATAAGCAAATTTCACATCTAGTATATGAAATAAAATTATTGCATTTGCAATATTTGAATAAAAATATAGGTATAAACAAAAAAATACATGCAATAGGTTTGAAACAAGGGTTTAATTATCTTACTGGTTCGAGAATATTACCTATCAATTACATTCATTAGATTGATTATAACGGTGATTATTAAAGTTAGTCCAATAGTGTAATTATCAGGTAAGGTTATCCAATAAATAAGATAATCGATCTATTGGAACATGTATTTATTTTGATATCAAAAGAATTAATAAATGAATATATATGTTTTAATAAATATAATTTTACTATTATAATTTTTTTCGTCCAAGGGAGCCTACCTTAGCCCCACAATGCTACGTCCATGCATAATAGCCTAGAGTTCTAAATGCTAAATTTTGATGATAAAAAAAAAAAAAAAAAACTCTTGTTTTTTATTTTCGAAACGTGGCACCAATTAACCAAGGTTCCTAGCTAGGACTTGCTAAGATCAAGTAAGATATATATAGTCTGAAAATCTACTACAACAACTAGAAAATATCTACTATAGTAGAGAGAATTTGCTCCTACTCCTACTATATAATATATGCTAGTAAAAATGTATGGTTATAATTGAACACCTCTATGTAATTGTGGAAAAGAGGTGTACAATCAAGTCAAGAGTTAATATGCAATTGATTTGCCGTCAAATTTTGGAACACGTGAACTTAAAGTTTCACAATATATTTATGTTTTGTTAGAGTTATATTAAATTGTATAAATTCATATCCAAATAATATAGCATATAAGTTATAACTAATGTTCATCCACCAAATCATATCAAAATTAACATTAAACAAATAAAAAGTATAGAAAACTATCTTTTAATACACATAATATTTTAGTTGGAGTAGTTGAGTACTCACATTGATAATAAGATATCAAAAGTTCAAGTCCACTTTTCTTCTCTGAAATATAAGGTGTGGGTTGTGAGTCTCCTTTGAGTAAGAGTTGCCCTCTCCATATTTATGAGAGTAGTCATCTAAACCCACTATAAGTGATCTGTTTTAACAAGTCTCGACAGTTATTTGATCCGTAAAACATCAACATTCAAAAAAGAACAAAAAATAAAATAAAATATCTATCCTCCAATATATATATATATATATATATATCTTCTTTAAACATTAAAATATAACGGGTGAATTTGGTGTGCGAGATTGAATTGGACTATTTTGTGAGATGTGTTTTGTGTAGTTAGAATTGGTTTAAAAACAATATTGTGTCTTGTTAGGTGTAATTTGAGATTTGATAAAAATAATAATAATAATAATTGCTTTATATTTGATGCTATAAAATTAATTAATATAATATTATATTAAATTAATTTATCTATAAAAAATAATTAAATTAGCTTTAAAATTAATTAGATTATTTAGGATTAATCATAAATAAAATAATGTTTTATTTTAACTAATATTATGAATATTAATCTTTAAATTTATTTTTAATAAAATATAATATAATAATTTAAAATGTGTTCAATATTTTAAAAAAAAAAAAAGAAAAAAATTAAATAAAAATATTAATTTTTTATTATTATTGAAAACAGTTTAAATAAAACATTATTAAATTATATTAATTATTTGTAACTTATAATAAAAAAAATAAAAGTACAGTTTTAGCTAGTGAGGACTATACAAAACTCACCAATTTGATGGGTTTAATAGTTTCGGCTTGCATGACTATGTGTGGGGCCAATGTGGGTCCAAGATTAGTTTAATTCAATCTTGGGTGCAAACCACCAAGCGACCAATATCCATCTGAACCTACTTACCAAACCTCTCAAAAGAGCATAGTAGAAAAAGTAAACTTTCTTTTATATATATATATATATATATATATATATATGTCTTAAAGGATTTTTTTTGTCTAGTAAAGAATTAAAAAAAAAAAAAAGTGAGTTTAAAAAATTGCGTCAAAAAACTAAATGGAGTATTTTTAACATTTTCATGAACTGTTGTTAGTTCATGAAGGCTTCACGAGCTAACAATAATTCGAAGCCTATGTGAAGTAACGATAGTTGTAGAAGTATTATAAATAATAATAATAATGATGATGTTTTTTAGTGTTATTTTCGAAACACACTTTTTGATTTGGTGCTATTTGTTCAATTTTCTCTTGTCCTAATTGATTTTATTGATTGATATTGTTCTTCTTGTTAAAATAACCCATTTTGACAAATATATTTACATAGATGAATCACATATATTAGATCCCATTAGGATTTAGGTTTACTATTTTTAGTTGGACTAAGAAATATGACATGATTAACATTATAAATTAATTATAATCCTACTCAAATAAGACCGTTCATAGTTCAAAAGTCCAAATAATTGATGCATTTCTTTGCTTGTGATGGGAGTTCTAGTCCTACTATTTACATTTATTGATATGTACAGAGAGTTTTCTTGGGAGTAGATATTTATCAATGTTATAACAATAAAATTTTGGTTTTACTTGATAAAAATTTACCCCATCTAAACCTTATTAGTTAATAATCATAAATTAGGATAAAACAACATAAAAACTAACTTCAATATTTAACCATTGACGTGTGTTCATTTAAGGGCCAAGATAATTGCTGATGTGACATAAAAAGTTCAACTAAAGACTCAATTATATTGATCTTTGGATTTAAAACATATCAATACTTAAATATTGAAGTTAGTTTCTAAAATCAATTTTTTAAGTTGTTTTAGCTTGATCCATATCAACTCAATCAAGTAGTGAAGAAAGTTAAAGAATTCAAGATGGATAACAACTTTTGGAATGGGTAAAAATTAATAGATTGATGTTGAAATTACTTCCTTAAGTCAAAATTTTAAATTAATAATATTATTATTTTCATTTTTTAATTCAAACAACTTCGTTGGTTGAAGTAATTACTTGTCAATAGACTTTTGACCTCGGTCATTAAAAGAACCTGTTTCATCTCCTATTGTTTTGTGTTCACACATAACAGCCAGATAATAACGATGGAAATACTTGTCAACAGACTTTAGACCTCGGTTATTATTATTATTATTATTATTATTATTATTACCTTTTGAGTGAAATTGACATCGGTTATTAAAAGACCCTGTTTTATTTCCCATTGTTTTGCGTTCACGCATAACAACCAGATGATAATGATAATTGGAAGCCCATGCGAACTAACAATAGTTCGTAAAAGTACTGTTAAAAAATTCTTAATTCAGATTTGCAATGGTATTTTCTAAACTCATTTTTTTTATGCTATTTGCTCAATTTTCTCGTCTTAATTGATTTTAGTGATTGATATTTTTCTTATTGTTAAAATAACTCATTTTGACAAATCTATTTTCATAGATGTTGTGTGTATTTTTCGGATTCAGTAGTTGGGCTGGTAAAAGTCCAAATTAGGCCCATTTAATACCCGATAAGAAGGCCCAATAAGGTCAACGTAGTCAAAGCCCATCAGACGAGGCCCAGTGTTGACTCAAAGACCATCAAGCCTTACAGCTGGCATCAAACAGATTTATAAACGCAGCCAGGTCGCAGCTCGCCGCCTGCGCAGCTCGTCTCTCAGCGAGCTCGAGCTCGAGATCACTGTGACACGTCAGCTCGCTCAGACATGTGATTATTTCAGTATCTTCCAGGAAAGGCAGTTACCAAGTTAAACCATGATTCTCTCTCCAAATACGGCAATTGCCCAATCAAACCATGATTTCCTCATCAGATATGGAGATCAATTCGAAGTCAAATTCAAATCAATATTATCTTGAGATAATTATAGTAATTTCCTGATATTATCAGAATATATTAGGAAGTATAATTAATTTATAATTCCTTTCCTTATTTTTTCCAATTATTTAGGGAATGTAATTAATCTAGGATTCTTTTCCTGATTTGCTACAACTAGAATTGTAACTTTTCTTTCCCTATAAATAGGGATTGAAATCATTGTAACATCGATATACAATATTCAATAGTATACTGTCACTCTGCAGAATTTGAGAGAAAGACAGTCGTGGACGTAGGCCTATTATTGCCGAACCACGTAAAAAGCTTAGTGTTCCTCGTTTGATCTTCTGTTTCTGTCTTTGTCTTTTCTTGGTATTTGTGCTTTCTCACATTGATTGCAGGTATTGGGCATTGATTACTCGTCGACTGAATTCCAACGTCGACAATAGACGAATCACATATATTAAATCCCAGTAGGATTTAGGTTTACTGTTTTTAATTGGACTAAGAAATATGTAATGATTAACATTATAAATTACAATGCCACTAAAATAAGATCATTCATAGTTTAAAAATTCAAATGCTTGATGCATTTCTTCATCACATTTGTGATGGGGGGTTTTAAGTCCCACTACACACAATTATCCATATGTATAAGGAGTTTTCTCAAGAGTAAATATCTATTGGTATTATGACAATAGATTTTTGGTTTTACAAATTTAACACAAGTAAGTTTATAAAAATTTACCCCATCTAAACTTTATCAGTTAATGATAATAGGTTAGGTTAAAACAACTTAAAAACTAATTTCAACATTTAACATTGATGATGTTTCAAGAAAAAAACATTTAACATTGATGTGTCTTCATCCAAGGGTCAATTGCTAATGTGACAAAAAGTTCAATTAAAGACATAAATATCTTGATCTTTGGATTTAAAGCATATCATCACTTAAATATTAAAGTTAGTTTTAAAATCAAAATTTTAAGTTGTTTTAAGTTGACCCATATTAACTCAATCTAATGGTGAACAAAAGTTAATGAATTCAAGATGAATAACAAACCTTGGAATGAGTGAAAGTTGATAGATAGAAATTGAAATCATTTTTTTAAGTCAAATTTTTAAATTAATATTATTATTATTTTCATTTTTTAATTCAAACCGCTTCGTTGGTTGAAGAAAGTTCTTGTCTACAGGCGTTTGACCTCAGTTATTAAAAGACCCTGTTTCATCTCCTATTGTTTTTTTTTTTTTTCGAAACTTCATCTCCTGTTGTTTTGTGTTCACACATAACAACCAGATAATAATGATCACATCCAATATGCACAAGGGATAATATGATTTTCACCCTTAAAGTTTGACATAATATCAAAATCCCTCAGCATTTTTGAAAATCATTAACATCTCCTTGTCAATTTATGAAATAGATCAAATATTCACAGTAGTTTATGAAAGTATTTTAAAAACTCTGTGCTGTCAAAGTTGACTTTAAAAATCAAAGTTTGACCGTTAATGTAGAAGAACACAACTACAAGAACATTTTAGTCATTTTGATCTTTTTAATGACGGTAGTAATGACATAGGGTAAAATAGGATTCCTGAAAACTACAAATGATAATTAAAGATTATATCAAACTACAAGAGAGAAAGTGAGATTATCCTATGCATAAAGTTTCCAATATTGTCATTAATGTACCAAGTATTTCAATATTGACCTCGGTTATTAATTAAAAGACCCTGTTTCATCTCCTACTGTTTTGTGTTCATACATGACAACCAGATAATAATGATCACATCCAATGTTCATAAAGTTTCCAATACTGTTAATAATGTAGCAAGTATATTAGTTATTATATGTAAATCTTATGTGATGATGTTTGTGATAATTGTAAATCATATACCACATAGGTTTTTAATGAAAATTTGAACCAGGATATATTTCTTATGAAAATTTTTTCCGTGGAAAGTTTGTATTGATGATTTTGAACCAAGAATACAAATATAATATATTTGAATTCAATAGAGTTAAAGATTAAGCGGACAGATAAAAGACTCAACTATAGTTAAAGACATATGACTATGAAAATCATGACATATGTTGGGGTCAACTCAAATGAGTCCTTGAATAGTCAGCAACTCAGGTCAACAAGTAACGATGAACATGCCAATTTGGTATCATTTTGAGGGTGGAAAGTAAAACGAGGATGTAAAATGTTATTATGAGGATATCAGTTGTCATCTTGACATCCTGAATATGTGACTTATGATTGAGAAAGTAGAAAGACTTTTATTTTGAGTTTGATTTACATAAAAAAGAATGTCAGGTAGTATCCTCATTTTATGTAATCAGTATTTACAATTAATTAATGCTTACACTGAAAAAAAAAAAAAAAAAAAAAAAAGAGAGAGAGAGATGGTGGAGAAAACTGCTCATTACCCATGAACTAAGGACATGTACACAACAGGAAAGAGGTGGCTTCCAGGAGTTCCAGACATGCCAAGACACAGCAGACAGTTGACAAGAGATGGTGGGCGGTTAAAGGAAAGTGGATATAAAAAGAAAAGAGAAATGGGAAAGGGGGAGGGGTAAATGATTCTCATATTAAAAACTCTTCTACTAGAATACAATTTTTTCATCACCACCAGATTCTAACTTGAGTATTGGAAAGGCCAGTCTGAAACCAACACCAACATCCTTTAGCAATAGTTTTTCTATTTATTTATGCAAATTTTGAGGATTCATTGTTGTTGATTAAAGAATCTAATTCTCTATATCAACAATACATAAATGTCTTTTCACGTGCAAAGTGTATAAATGACAAATGACAAATGTTAAACACATATTAGATGTCCCTTCCTGATTAATATATGCAATAAATGAAAAATCCACACAAAAGACAGAGAGGAGACTTGAGACCTGATCTTTAATACCATGCTAATAATTATTATTAGATAATAAAGCTTAAGATAATAGGTAAATCGATAATTCTCTTTGAACAAGGATCTTGTTCTTTATCTCAAAACAATTATTTAATAGTGTACATGTTTGTGATTCACTTATTTATATATAAATAGATATATGCATATATATATATATATATATATATATGAATGATTAAAATGTGATTGGAAATTTACTGACATTAATGATCAAGGTCAACCAAGACCTATCATGATTAAATAATATATATGATTACAAAAATTTACTCTTATAATACGGAGAAATATCTACTCTTAGAATAAGGGGAAAAAAAACTCTTTACACATGGTATCAAATGTGCATGATGAACTTGAACTCCTATTACAAATATGAAAATAAATGCATTAACTACTTGAATTATGAATGTACGTGTATGGAAGTTTAAATGTTGAGAAGAATATCCCCAAGCCTAGAATTTTTAGGCATGACATATGATATAGACACTATTACTTATGTAAAAAAACAATGACAATGGTAAAAAATGGAAACATCGACTTTTCCCTTAAAGTCTTAAAGATGTGAATGGGGTAGGATTGTTAGAGAAAAGTAATACATCTCAGCTTGGACGAGGCAGCAAGTTAGAGATCAATCATATAACTCTACCTCAATAATTGCTGGACTTTAATAATTGTGTAACTTTTACTGTACAACTAAGTTTAAGGACAAGATAATTAACCAGAAACAGAAACAACCATGATCATAACACAAAGATCAGTTCAAAATAAAAAGAAAAATATGTAACTACAAAATTAATCATAATGGGCATCTAACAAGTTAATTGCTCTTTAATACTCATTAGTTAAATCCAGACATCACCCCTTTCGGAAAAAAAAAAAAAATTCCACATCACAAACCTATCAAATACTTCATCTGATTATATATATATATATATATATATATAGGGGTCTTATTAAGTATACCTAGGATATCGATGTATTTGACCAAAAAAACAAAAGAAGAGTAATTACATTCTAAAATTACTAATTATAATTGATTATATATTTATTAAATTTAATTACAACTAAATAAGTTATGTCATATTTATAATAATTGATAAACAGAATCATATTTATTATTTATAATTAAACATATTAAGTTATAATCAGATATAATAAGATATAATAAATTATAATTAATAATTTTAAAATATAATAATTATTTTTTTTATTAAGTGTATTGGTACTTAGATATATTATAGAGTGCACAATAAATATATATGTATATATATCTCATCAGTATATATCTCTCATGTATATTTTATGAAACAACTTCGGAGATTTGTTCTCCACAAAATGAATATCTCTGAGGAAACTTTTGATTTGGAAATACATTTAAATAACTAAAAAAGTAGCGTCTCCATTTTATTGAAATCAAACACACATACTAAATATGACTAGATATTCATTTCAATATATATATATATATATATCTATATCTATATATATGTGTACATGACTAGATATATATAGGGGATATTATCAAAATACTCTTTAAAATAAAATTAATGTGAAGCCACCATTTTTATATTAAAAAATGGAGTTCGAGCGATATCATTTTTCATTTTAGGATATTTTTCGGATATTTTCCAATATGTAATTATATCAAGCAAACCTAAAACCTACTGGTTTTGGCATTGTATATGAATGTAAACTCTAGTTTAAAATTCTCTCTCAAAACACTAATCAAGACAAAATCATATCACTTCATTGAATTACACCAATGTTAGATTTCCTGTGGTGATACACATCCAAACAAACCACAATATGCATGCATGTAATTAAAAAAATTAAAAAAAAAAAAAAAAAAAGAGCCACCAAAATCAGCAAGATTTCCAAATCTTATAAGAAGTAATAAGCGCGGAGAGGAGACCAGCAGAGCCCAACAGCAGCGGCTCGGAGAGCCTTCCTTTGCCATCTCGAATATCAGCTAAAGCCCTCAACAAACCTGATAAATCTTGGAAAATCGAAAGTTTCTTCACCAACGTCATTTTATCATGCTCATTTTGTTTTGAAATCGCTATCCATTCCCTCAGAGTCAGGCTAATACTACCTATATAACTAATCAACTCAGCCCAAGCACTTATCTTTTCTAGGTTACACAAGTATTTGTCATCAATCACTCCCAACTTAGCTAGCCAAATAAACTGTTCAAGGAAGAAGCTCAAACTGTCACCTCCAGAGGCAATGAGGGAGAGAACAAGATCTTGTTTGCATTGAAAAGTAGTGGAGTTTCGAAAAGCGTTGATGGGTTGAATGAATTTTCCAAGTTTATAGGCTTTACGACTCAAACCAACACTGGACTCGTAGAGCTTGAGCCGCCAAGTCAAAGGCAGGGTTTGTGGGAGGATAGAAGAGGCTAAGATGATCTTGGTAAGGTAGTTGGAGATTTGGAGAAGCTTGTCAACACCATCACGTTTTGCAAGATATGCGTCAAGATGGTCTAAGAAGTCTCTGTTATCTTTTTGTTGTTTTGGTGGGTTTTGGGAGGGAGCTGGGAGAGTTGTTGAGACCTCGGAATCCATCGAGATAGTGATGGAGTTGCAGATCAGAGAGTGAGAGAGAATTGTAAATACTACTAGGGAGAGAGAGAGAGAGAGAGTCAATGTAAAGTCAATCCACGTGCATCTCGAGTTTGCACATCGAACGCTGTGTTAATTTTAGGCCAAGTGGAGGAAGATATTGCCATTTGATTCTAACAACTTTTGGAGGGAAACTGCTGGGTTCCCCTCAATGTAATGATTCAATGACAACACACCTTAAGTTTTTTTTTTTCTTTATTTATGGATATAAATATTTGTAGACTGTGAAAGTAAATATCTAATCATGTTAATAGTGATTGATGTTTATAGATCCCGAGTAAGCTCGACTCATTTGGTTTCAACTTTCCAAAAATAATATGTGAAGATAAATGTAAATGCAGGGGAGGAGTTATGTGTAGGACTGCCTGGGCCGAGACTTCTTTTTTTTTTTTTTCTAGAAAAACAAAGATAAATGAATTGTAAGTAATGTGTAAAATTAATTAAATTCTAGCTATACAAAGTTTCTTAATTTTACAACTTTAATATACTAACTTCAATGGAAACAACAAAGTGAATACACTCATAATCAATTAATTGATACATCAAATTTTCTCATTTCTCTTCCATCTTTACCAATTCTTTCCACAAATGAGAAAAAAAGTTAACTTAGAATTCGGTATTTCTTTTGGCAAGATTCAAACAGGAATATTTCTTTTGTTTCACAGTGGATGGTTATTCATCCTTCTTTTTAATGTTTCTGAACGCATGAAATTTGTTATAATTTTTGCGTCTTTATGGTACTACAAAAACATAACAAAATTTATACATAATTTAACCCCCAAACCTCAACACCCAAACCACACCCCCCCCCACCACCCAATAAGTAAGACTTGGCTATGCTGTGACAACATGGCAATTAAATTCTAACAAAAAGTGAATGTAACTTGTCGACGTGATTTTCTGGTCGACGAGAATTCAATGCCCAATACCTGCAATCAATATGAACAATACAAAAAACCAATAACAAAATAGAAAATAGAAGGGCAAGAATAAAAATAACACAAAGGTTTTTTACGTAGTTCAGCGAGTGTGCATCCACGACTGTCTCTCAACAATCCGGCAGAGTAACAGTATATTATTACTTGTATCGTTTGTTTTATAATGATTTTAGTCCCTATTTATAGAGGAAGAGACGTTACAATTTTGGAAGAATTAAAACAGGTGAAGAATTAAAACAGGTGAAGAATTTCATAATAAATACACTTTTTAATCTGTTGGAGCAAAATCAGGAAACTGCCCCGAATATCTGGAGATCACGTTGACTGAGTTTAAATTTGAATTAACTTTCATTTTTGGTGAGAGAATCATGATCAAATCAGGTAACTGCTTATTCTGAAAGATTTCGTATTAACTGGCCACTGAGCGAGCTGATACGCTGCGTTGAGCGACCTCGAGCTGGACCTCACCAAGTAACGAGCTATGCATAGAACGAGCTGCACAACGATCCGTAGCCAGGTTGTGAAACGAGCTTACTAGTGCGAGCTGTAGAGCTCATTAGGCTTGGAGTTGATAACTAGGCATTGTCTGTTGGGCCTTCTCATTGGGTTGACTTGTTGGACTTTTATCAGTTTTTATCAGCCCATTTGGTGAGTCCAGAAAATACACATAACATCAACCTCCTAACTCTCAGTTCGTTCTACGAATTGGGAGCTCAAGCTTATTGGTAAAAGCTAACTTGAATTTCTGTTCTGTGCCTTTTCAAATTTATTTTTATCAGCTTTGACACGTACGATCACACAGGAAATAACTGAACCGGTATTAGCACGTCTCGAGCTACGCGCATTTAATGGGCACATCTTTCAATTGACAGCTGCATGATTATAGAGTCATTACTCGTGTTGCACCGTTAGATGTAGGGCGGTTACATACTCTCTAGATCAGACGGCTGGGGCTTGAGCTCGATCATCTATATGAACTGGTGGAGCCCTTCATTGTCCTGTTCACTTGTCATTTTCTTCTAGCCACCAAGCTCTTCGTTGCTGCGCATTTCACCGGTTCTCCTCAAGAACTTCATTTCCAATCATCGTTTTTAACCATTTCATCAGAAATTCAAAGTAAGTTTCTCTATTTAACTTCAGGTTTTCAATTTCTAGTCTGCTTTTGCTGTATTTAAGTTGTGCTGAATTTGCATTTTGCGTTTGAAATGAGATGAACACTTCATATTTTCAATGTCAAGTTTCTGTGATTCTGAATTTCTTATTGAACACGATTATTTAATTTCTAATGATTTGATCCTATAGCTTGGTTGCTTGCGACCTGATTACTATTTGTGACCTGTCATGCATGCGAACTATAGAATTAGGCATTTGTAGATTACTAGCTCGTAGGTCATTTCTTCATAGGTTAAGCCCCCCACTGCACGAGCGTTCTGTAAAATGGAAAACTTATAAAATTTTTGATATTTTAGTAATCTGTTCATTGCGATCTAACCATACCCTCTTTGTACAAATGTCTTCAAGCGGAGCTCACAACATTAGTGAAATGACTCAAAGTGGAGAGCGAGCTGAAGCTCGAGTCGTCTCTGAAGCAGCTCGTCGACTCGTAGGGAACGGCGAGCTCGAGAAGAGAGGAAAGCTCACAAAGTGTTTGTTCACTATGAATCTTCAGTAGATGCTTTCGAGTTGGAGGGACTTGCTCTTTAATTCTGTATCCCTAGGAGCTATCGTATGATGGCATCGGCTCTAGAAAGCTATGCATGCTATCCTCCATGGGGGTACGTCACTGTCAGTACCCAGCATGGAGCATGGACTAAGGTTTTCCATTCATCCTTACCTAATCGAGTTCTTGAACACGATCAAGCTCACGCCATTCCAGTTGACGCTGAACTCATACTCGCATTTTATAATTAAATAGATGATAATTTAAAAAAAAAAAATGATGACAATAATACCACCCATCTTATAATTAAAAATTAGAGTCGAGCAATTTTGCAACGAATGAGCTTCAACCCAAGAAATGACATATCTTATAATCGACTAAAACGACAAAAGGTTTTTTTTTTTTAAATAAATTAGTAACGCCTTTAAAACTAACATCACCTCAACAATTTAACACGTTTTCCCTTGGCTAAAAAACAATGGAAACATGACAGTTGCTACATGAACTAAATTGAAAACAAGAAAAGGAAGTGATGTTTATAATTAAAAAATTCAATACTATAATTAGTCCATTGTTTTTTCGAGTCACAGTTCTTTTTCACAGGAACTGTAATGATTTTTCTGAGTTGTTGCAGGCAAGCACTACATATAGGGTCAAGTAATAGCAGTCAAACTCTTACACATTACTAGTGATAATTATGCAGATACTACCTTGCAAGCTAAACTTTGCAAGTATGAAATGGCCGTTTTATAGGAGTTCCAGATATCTACCTGCTTATAATGTCAATACCAAAAGGTACCTATCAGGATTGTCACTGCAAGTAAAAGTTATCAAGCAAGATAAAAAGATTCTTAAAGACGCAGTAGTCATGGGAAAATAGCAAACTGTTAATGTACTGTGGTTTGAACCATTATTTAACATAGTAATAGAGAGAACTGCTACATAATATGATCATGATTGTGCTTACACATGTTCAATTAATTCGCACGTGGAGTAAGATAGCAAGGGAAAAATGTTAAAAACAAGCGAGAACGAATCAAATATTATCAAACAATAGGCTTCAATGGGAACACAAAAAGTGCATTTGATGGGTATTGTTCTATGATTATGCCATCGTGTGAACATTATACAACCTAATATTTGAAGATCTGAGAGATTGTGAAAGTGTGTATAGAAGTTGCGTCCAGCATTCTTCAGCATCCTGTTATGTATTCAAACGTATTAGAATCAACTTATTAACAACTTGAAACAGCAAAAATTCTGTAATCAGAAATTGGAAAATTGGACAACCTGTTGCATGAAGCTACCATTTTGCAACTGCTCAAATTGGAGATACATTTTGCGCAAGAGCTGTGAAGAGAATATATTAATATGCCATGTACTTTCAAGCAAGGAAAGTCTACCAACCCAACAATAAGATCACTTGATGTGACTATCACTTGATGATAATACAAAGAAATATTTCTATAGTTAAAATATATTAAGCATTATCTTTATTGGATAAAAATGTAGCCTGGAAATAGAGTTCAATGCATAGCATATACTAATATATTTGATAATGCACAAAATGGACTTAAATATGGACACCTCAATTAGTTTATCAACATAAATAGTACGAACAACAAATACATAGTCCTCGATTTTAGAAACCAACTTAAGTCAAAATACAGTTAGCATCATCTTTACAGATAGAAAATGTAGTTTGGACATAGGGTTTAATGCATAGCAAATACTTGTTTACTAGATAACGCACAAAATGAACTTGGGTATGGACACCTCAATTAGCATATCAACATAAGTAGTAATAAAGACAAATTCATAGTCCTTGATTTTAGAAACCAATAGATTGTCCTTAGCAAGACTCCAACTTTCACAATATAGCAGTTAGTTGAAGTAAAAATTACTTGTCACATATATGTGCTGCCACGAATTTAGCTTAAGATGTCTAGTGGAAATGTATCTGCTATCTATTGATAAGAATTCCATTTCTTCATATTGTGAGACAACTTTGTACACTGTATTCCTAAGAGACAAAGTGTTCCTGCAAAATAATTATATGAGATATAAAGGAGCAAGAATACAACCCATCCAAAACTGCCTCGGTGCCACAGGCTTCACACTTTTATCAAGGTCATTAAATAAATCAGATGTAGCAACCGTCCACATATGAGAACTCTGATCAACATCATTGCTTCTTCCGGACTGTGAATACCTAATTAAATGAATCAACAAGTAGGGCACCAAATATTCATCACGTTAACATTCAAATCTATTCTATTTTCAAAAAAAAAAAAAAAAATCCAAGTCTATTCTAAATTGGCTAGACATTTTTTGAAGCAACACTATGCACTGACAAAGAATAGTTTACTAAGGCAGACTTCAACTCTGGAACAGAATGCAAGCATTGTACAGTAGAGTTCATGTAGCAGGTGTTTCCCAAATTAAACAAGCCAGCACTATGACCCTGTACACAAGCAAGTACTGGCTGAGGATATTAAATTGCAAGGGAAAGGAAACGGATCAAAGTACCACAGCCTTCTTATTAACATAATAATTAACAACAATAATGATGATGTTGTTGCCGTCAAAGTGCTTCAATCTAGTCATATTGTTTAATTTCAAATGAGTTTTCAATTCTGCCTTCATTTGATTTATATTTGTTGAAAGATAAAGAAGGAACGAATTATAGTGAGAGAACAAATTTCATCTAAAAGTGAGAAGAAAACACATAAAAATTTTGAGATATATGTTTCAAGTAAGGCAGCTTAGGTGCAAAAGTTATATGTGTAATCCTGATTTTGTATTGTTACAAATCAACTTAATTGCATTTACTAAAAGGATTTGTAACAATATAAAATCAACATGTGAGATCTTGCTGAACACTACATTTTTAGAAAGTACTAGCCTCAAACCAGAAAATTACATGGATATATTCCAGTATAAAGAAAAATATTTAACCGAAAACCACTTCGGAGATTTGACTTCAAATAAGTCCACAAACCAAATAATATTTTGTAGGCCTCCCATGGAGCGCCCCATATGAACCTAGTGCGAGCCCAAAGACCTATCAAGGCTGAATTCTATAACTTAGAAGAGTACTGCACTTTCACTATTATTTTTCATATTAATAAATATATATATTTTTTAATTTCAGTAATTTTTTATTTAATAAATGCTTATCACCTTACAACATAATTTGAACTCAACAAATATATACAAGGTGTTTGGGACCTTTTTAGAGAAATAATCCACAAAATTACACAAAAATCTTCAATTGAAATAATGAAAAACTAAAGAAACTTGCTCTCTCTTCTTCTTTTCTCTTTACTGCTTTCTCTACTTTGACACCTGTTTCAGTTTCGTGCATTATTGTCAACTTGAATGCACACTTGGTTTTTGTATTTATGCAGATCTTTTTTCCCTTTCTTCCAATTTATATATTGAGTTGTTTTTGAGCTTTAAAATTTTCTTTGGACTTTATCAAACTAAAATTTAACTTTGGACTCTATTTTGTTTAAGAGTTATGGATATGAGGCCCAACTTTCAAATGAACAAAATCAGCCCAAGTTCACAATTTAGTCTGAATCAATCTCATAATATTTATAGTAAATGGATTTGGATTTTAAATTTGAAAAAATTACAAAAATGACCCATTTGAGAAGGTGGGCTTCAAAACTAACCTTATTGTTTTTTATGCTAAAAAAAGAGCATGAATGGACATAAATGCCCTTAATGAATTGGAAGCATCAAATTTGACCAAAGGATTGACAGAAGGTTAAAGTGTTTCAATGATCTCTTATCAGTCTGTCATAGGTTCTCCCACCAAACAGACTCTCCCACCAACCTGTTGTGCAGTAGTGACCCATTGCCAACCGACATGCCATTGCGTCATAGTTTTGACTCCCAACTTCTCATCTCATTTCGTAACATCTCACGCGAAGCAACTGTGTAGCAATCCCCACCAACGTGCCTAATGTTTCCTCCCAGTTCTGACACCTAACATCGCTTCTCAGTTCCCATGGCCAACCTCTGTTGTCATTTTCGACGACCACCATTTCTTCTGTCTTGCCTTGGTTAAGAAAGGAAGGAGCTTCAATTGTTTGGTTGTCGAAGAGCAGCGAGCATAACTGCTAGTTTACTTCTCTGCAGGTAGGTAGTATATTTGATTAAACTAGTTGCTTTGGGTATGTGAATATGGTGATATGAACCAAGGATAAGGTATTGAAAGTGGGTTTCAGGTGTTTTGTGTACTATTGTGTGTGATTTTATGGGTATGAGTACAATGTGAACGTTACCCTTGTATTGGTAGTTGTAATATGAAGTTGTAGTTAAAGGGTGGGAATTGTAATGGAGGCTGAGATGAGTTTAGAGGTAAAATCTACATGTCAAGGGCGGGAATACAAACTATTCGATTGGGAATCTTAATCTTCACAACAAGAATTCCAATTTTAGAGTTGGGAAGGCTAGAACATTAAGTTGACAATCGCAATGACAAGGTTGGGATTTCTATTCGTGAGGTTTGGTTTCTGAACCATGTTTTTGGGAATCATAACCTTCAAGTTGGGCATCTCGTCCTCCAGAATGGGAATACCAACTTAGTTATTAAACCATTTTATAGATTCCCAACCTATGGTTGTGATTCCTAATACGAAGGTTGAGAATCCAAATCTTTTGGTTGGAATTTTCAAGGTGAATAGTTTGAGAATCCCAACCTAGAGGTAAGAAATCTCAACTTTGAAGTTGAGATTATTAACCTTAATGTTACGATACCTAAAGTGGATACATCATCCACATTGGAAATTCTAACCAAAAGGTTGGGATTCTTGATCATAAGGTTGAGAATCGAATGTCGATGCTATGCCAAGATTGGGATGCCAAACTTGAAGGTTGGGAATCCCAATCTCTAAGTTAGGAATTCTAACTTGATGGTTGGGATTCCCAAGACTGATTTAACATACTTATTGAAAATCTCAACCTTCGAATGGAGATTTCCAACCGGGAGGTTGGAACTCACAATGTGAATGTCAAATTAGGCTTGGGTTTTCTAACCTTCATGTTAGAATTCCATACTTAGAGGTTAGGATTCCCAACCTTTAGGTTTGGCATCCCAATCTTGGCATAACATCTATATTTGATTCTCAATCTTAGGGTCGGAAATCCTAACCTTTCGATTGAGATTTCCAACGTGAATGATGCATCAAGTTTGGGAATCCCAATATCAAGGTTGGGAATCTTAACCTGAACATTGAGATTCTCAATTTGATGGTTTGAATTTTCAACCTGGAGGTTGGGATTTTCGATGTTGGTTTGGAATCCAGCTTAAAAATCCAAACTTGAGGTTAGGATTCGTAACCTCTAGGTTGAGATTGGTAACATGGATTTTCAATAAAGGTTGGGAATCCCAATCTGGACGTTGGGAATCCCAACCTCTAACCTCCAGGTTTGGAATCCCAACCTAGAGGTTGGGATTCCCAACGTCGATATTTGGATTCTTTAGCAGAAGGTTGGGATTGGCAACTCCATGTACTATGAAGGTTGGGATTCATTATCTTAAGGTTTGGAATCTAAACCTTGATGTTGTTATTCCCAACCTCTAGGTTAGAAATAGGTTAGGAATCACAATGTTCAAGTTGGGATTTTGTTTTAGGCTGGGAATCGCAAATTCAATTTAAGAATCTCAACCTGTAGGTTCCATTTCCCAACTATGAATGAACATCCCAAGGAGGTAGAATGTGTTTTAAATTGCATTTATGGATGTGTTTAATGTGATATCATTATTTGGTATGTGTCTACATTTTCATGTACTTAGTGATTGATGGTGATTATTAAATGTTTGGTAGATTTGGTTTTGTGGATTGATATGGTGAAATGATTGCAAGTGATTGTTGACATTAATGCAATTGGTATGCAGACAATAGTGAACTTATGCACTGCCGTTTGTATATAATTTGGGAGGTGTGGCAATGGTGGATATATATACTAAGCATCCTTCTGCTTTAATTTCATAGGTTGAACGAAATGGATACAGCGCGAACTGTGCTTCGATATGATGGTGAGTAGAATAATAAGAAAGGAAACCATCTGTATGAAGGTGGCAAGACAAAATGAATTTTATTATCGAAGAATATAGCATATGAAGAATTACACGATGATGTATGTCATGCACTTGATGTAAAACAAGTTGAATTTGCAATTATGATAAAGTTCAAATATAAAATGTGTGATGCCGGCCCACCCATTAAAGTCATGAACGATAGGGACGTTGAGTTCTTTATCATTGAAGTTAGTGATGTAATGACAAAGAACCTATTATGCATTACGGTGGAACATAAACGTGTTTTGAACGAAGCCTTATCATCGGGTGAGGAAGAAACTGTGAAAAATAATGGAGTACAACATAGTGCAGAGAAATATTTGAGCAGTGATGTATTGGGCGATGTAGAACGTACAATGATCGATGAAGATCTGATCGGGTTTGATAACTATGCAGATCATATATTTGATCAGTTTGGTTCGATAGCTACAAATTTTTGTACATCTCCATTAGCTAGTCCGGAAGCATCAACAATTGATAGGGCCAATTGCTCGAATGAGAAGAAGTTCAAAGCAGAAATGGTTGACGGCGATTTTCATGTTGTGACGACATTTACGATTGGTGGTGCAAAAGATGGTGGCTGTTCTGACAGTGTCTTCAACAATGTTAAAGATGTTCGGACGAGTGAAATTTTCTGTAATAAGAAAGAGCTACAGCTGAATGTAAGAATGTTAGCTGTTGGTGGACAGTTCAATATAAGAGTGACGAAGTCCATCAAATACTTATTAGTTTTTGCTTGTGTGCAGAAAGGTTGCAAGTGGTGGCTGTGTACAACAAAAGTTGCGGGGTCAGAAGCATTTCGTGTGAGAAAGTACGTTCCAAAGCACACTTGTTCTATTGATTCGCTCGTTTTTCATTGTCCGCAAGCAACAAGTAAATTGATTGGGCATTATATCAAATGGAAGTATGAGGGTGCTTCTCAGTGTTACCATCCAAACGACATTGTTGAAAACATGAGGAAAAGGTATGGGATGAGTTGTAATTATAATAAAGTATGGAGGGCTAGAGAGGTTGCTATGACGTTAGCCAGGGGATCACCCAAACAGTCATACAGTATTCTTCCTTTATATTATGCTATGTTGGAACAGAGAAATCCAGGGACAGTAACTAACATACAATGTGATGCTTGTCATCGATTCAAGTACTTTTTCATGGCTTTAGGAGGTTCTATTGTTGGATTTAGATCTTCCATTTGGCTCGTTGTAGTTGTTGATGGAACATTTCTAAAATCCAAGTATAAAGGTATCCTATTTATTGCGACTTACGTGGATGGAAATAACCAAGTCTATCCATTAGCTTTTGGCATTGGAGATTCAAAAAATGATAATGCATGGATTTGGTTTATGACGAAGTTGCATAGGTGTATTAGAGATGTTGATGATCTAGTGTTCACTTCAGACTGAAACACAAGTATAGCAATGACTATTGCACATTTGTTTCTAGGGATAGTGCATGGAATATGTATGTATCACCTCAGGCAAAATATGAAGGCCAACTGTAAAGGTGGTGATGTGCATAAGCTGTTTTACAAGGTTGAGAAAGCATACCAGGTTTCAGTGTTCAATGAAGTGATGTCCCAAATCGCAGGACTTAATGTTAAAATAGCTGAATATTTGATTCTTGCGGAACCTAGCAAATGGGCTAGATGTGAGTTTGATGGTAGAAGATATTCCATTATGACAACAAACATTGCAAAGTATTTGAATGCAATTATAAAGGATGCATGACAGCTGCCAATCACGAAGTTAGTCAACCATATATGTGGCTTTCTTCAAAGATGGTTTTGGGAAATACATGAGGAAGCTGCGAAAATACCAATGCCAATAACAAAATAGGTTGAAGGCAAGCTGCAACAACGGATGATTAAATTGGTCGATATCTTGTGCATCTAATTGATGTAGAGAGGTATGTTGTCATCGATGAATTTTTGAATCCAATTGTGAACTTGCGGAATAGAACTTGTGACTGCAAAAAATTTCAGTTTGACTAACTTCCATGTGCACATGCTTTGGCAGTCTATAGTAGTCGCCATCTATCCTGTTATGACTACTGTGTTGTGTACTATACTCGTGAAACATTAGCAGTAGCATATTCAGCGTCCATTCATCCTATTGGGCTTGAAGAGGACTGAATTATCCTTGCAGATGTTGAAGTTCCTGTTGTCTTACCACCGGAAGGTCGTAAGCGTCATGGATGACTTGCTACAAAAAGAAAACCTTCGATAGGTGAAAAAAAAAAAAACAGTCAAAGTGCAGTAGATACGGAGGCTATGGACACAACAGACAAAAGTGTAAGGCACCAATTCCAGTACGATAAATTGGTGCACGAAAATGGTTTGCCACTACGAAAATCTGTAAGACATCAACTCCATGCCCTTCATTTCATAAACTGAAATCCACATATTTGTCTTTCTTTGTCTCCACCTTTATGTATATGGTTTGTGTGGTAGTTATAACATGAATTGCAATTTATTTGGATAACATCATGACAAATAAAATGTCCATGTCAATATGAATACATTGGCTCTGGTTGATTATGAATTTTGTACAGGAACGGAATGACAAGATTAATTTCGTACAAGAACACAACGGACAAAAGCTTGAAGAATATACTGACATGAAGAAGGCAATGAGGTTGGAAGGGAAGATAAATGATCTATGCAGCAACCTGCTAGAGGAATGAAGTGATTGAAGAAAATTAAGTAAACACTGATAGGTTTCAGCGGTAACGGCTGCCTCTAAAAGTGTCTATATGTTAGGTAGCTAATTAAGCTCTACTAGAAGATGGTAACTACGTAGAAGAAACTTTGGTGTTAATTTTTGTTTAAACACAAATGTCAATATTTGTTTTGTGGGTGTCTTAATTACTGACAGATCTTTTGCCTCCGTGTAATGGATGATGCTAGTGTCTTAATTACTTATCATTTCATTCATTTTTCAAAAAATTCACAATAAATATGAGATATCATATTATATATAGAATAGGCATTGTAAAAGCACATAACTTGCAAAATATTAATTAACATAAACATTAGAAAGCAAAGAATATCCCATCAATATTCCAAACAAGGTTTACAAATTGTGATTATATCCACTGTTTTTCCTGCATTTTAACTTATTACTATTCCCTTATTTAACAAATAAAGGATACTAGAAAAAAAATTTTCATTCAAGTCTTTAAAGAGGTGTATTTTTTGAATTACATTTGAGTTATTATACATACATGCAAGGGAGCAACTGAAACTCTATCATCATTCTCATCTGGGACAGCTTCACCATTGAGATCCAGTTCAAATGATCTCTTCCATTCACGAGTTGGTGGGCAAGGGAAAGATGGTGGCTTTTTTTCATGATAAAATGCATATAAAGCTGTTATATAATCAGGTTTGCAGATTCTTGGGGGTCGTGCTTCAACAAATATTTTTATAGCCTGCACCCAAGCAATCATGTCTCAATAGAAAAATGACACACAAAATCAATTAGAAGAGCATGCCAAAAGACACAAAAAAAAATTAACCTCAGTGACAAACATTGACAGTGAACGCATAAGATAGTGAACAATCATATATCCTGTGCGATTGTGCCCATGAGTACAGTGGACAAGTATATACTTTTTCGAGTGTTTCTGACAAGCAAGGAAATGGGTAACCTTGTAAAAATCAATAAATATAAATGTTCAGTACCATATGGGACTATTCTGCTATGTCGGAAATAATATGCCAAATTTATCACAGGGACAAAAGAGGAGAGAGATCTAGAAAAAGTGGAAAAAATATGAGGGAATTTCTAGAATGCTCAATAGAATATTTAGGCATTTTCACTTCTTACAGAAATTACCTCGTAAACAAAGTTATTTACAGAAGCATTATCAGGTACAACATCCCCGCCCTTGCATTGAATCTATAATATAAATAAGAAAGAATCTTAAAAAAAGGTAAAAAAGAAAAAAAAAAACTTTTCAATCACAACATTTGAAAAGGCAGATAAACAAAAATAATCTTTATAACAGTTGCCTTAACATGCTTGATACCCTATTTCTTCAATTCCATAGTTTGATAATAATGAGTTGTATTTGTCAAATCAATCAGTAAACCAAGGTGGGAGAAGAATATGTTATCCTAAATCTAGTTGTCCAATCGAAACTTGCGTAGGCATAAACAGGTTGGATGTGATGAAAGAAAATTTGATATTTCTATGTAGGAAAAACAATGCTTACCTTTCTTCCTAGAATTCTTTGCTGATGAATCACTTATTTGCTGATGATACATGGTAACGTAATTAATATTTAATACATCTAATTCATTGAAGTTCTTCAACTACAAACATTTTTTACAGGACCAAACAGCCAAATAGCTTCTTCTCTTCTTCATGCGAAGAAGAGAGAGGCAGGTGTGTTGCTTTAAAATTAATTGGAACCAAAAGACGAAAAATTAACGATAAATATATATAAACATATTGTTACACTATTATTAATATTATTGTGGTTTATCATTAAGTCCTATGCATAACCATTGCGGATGGATATTTGGTCTGTTGTTTCTCTTTGTATAGGGCCTACCTATCAAAAATTCATACGAAACTTTACAGATTAGAAGAAGAAAGTTGGTTGGATAAATATAAATGACAGGTGGTTAAAAACTCTTGAGACTTTTCACTTCTTACAATTCATTCAGGTTTTTTATTCTTTTCGTTTGAAGGGCAATTGTTGAAGCTCTATTATTACATATCCCTCACATATTCCCAAAAACAAGCTGAGCGAAGAGAGTTCAAGTTAATAACTAGCAGTCATGCAAGTACCCTCAATTCACGATGTTTCCAAAAACTGATACTGTATCAGACTTGTGAATCAATAATATCAGTGAAAATAAAAGCAATGCAACACCATGTTTCTCCATTTCATCGCCTTATTTGTTCGTCATTAACAACAACTTAGTAACTACAGAACTGATAATGGAGAAGTTACTTCAAACAGAAGATACATATTTACATCTACTTTTTTGAGTTGATAGAGCAATTGCCCATTGTACAACAAAACTTTTTAGAGGGTTTTTGTATTTTTTTAGACATCCAAGTATAAAGGAAGAAGGTATTTACAACAAGCAAACAGATGATGATGACAAAACTTTAATTCGATTTTGGGCTTGCTTTACACATGTTTCTCCTTTTCTTTTCAGGTCTATTGTTGGATGACCCCTCAAAACCACTACACTACTGAATTCTAGTGTTCGCTTCCACCTGAATGTGTTTGTCGTCAAGCCTGGTAAATTTATTGACACCCTTCTGTAATAAAAGAATTCAACGGTTAATATGTAACTCAACTTAAACACCCTCAAAATATAATAAATAACTAACGATATGAACAAAGAAATAGAGTGCCCGTGAAAACGCTAGATTAATGACTCATAAACCACCAAAGACATGCAAGATTAATTGGTGGTTGCTAGTTTTTCCTTTTGTTGGAAACAGGGAAGATAAAAAATAGTTAGAAGGATAAGGCACTGTCACAAACAGAAAGCACAAGTGTGCCGCCTTAACAGCTCAACAAAAAATGCCTCCAATAAATCAGCTTTCTATAAGAAGAAATCCTACCCTTTTTCATGGCTTTACAACTGCGCAACAATTAATCAGTAAAGATAATAGGAGTTACTAGTTTCTGTTTGTTGCACATATCAATGGAGTTAAATCTTCACAGAAGTAGGCTGACAAGTTAGGAAGTCATTCAATTGCACTCGCCAAATCACATACCTGGTCAACAGCACATAACGAACCAAATTGATTGCGTAAGTTGGACTGTAACAACAAACTGTCTAAGTTATAAAAACAGATCAACTATACCGTGGAGTAAGAAGCATAAAATTATTACCCCCCATAACTGACGAAACCATTTCCATAGTTCTAGAGCTAGCTATTCTCGGAAAACTGATATGTAGGATTTGTCGAATGAGTTTGCTGGCAGACCGTGTACCATGTGTTCGACCAACTTGATTACAAAAACCCCACAATCACCACTACTACATAAAGAAGACATCTGCAGGAGTTAGCGCATGATGTACATATAATTACAATAACGGAAACTGCTACATGTGTTATAGCTCTTACCCTACTTCTTGTTGTGGCGTGTCGTCGCAACGTGACACGGACCATCCCTCCTTCCTATACCACTCTACAGTCATGAGCACATTTGCTCTGTAGTGATTTGTCTTCTGAAGGAGCATTAGCAGTAGTGTTTGTATGGGTTGCAAAAACAGTTTCCAATTACGTACATAAGTGCCCAGTGAGTCAAACAGTGTTATCGTTTGCTCCTTGAAGTGTACCTTCACGAGGACTCAATGTACACCCCTGTAATTCAGTAGCATATACAGCTATGGACATGACAGAAATAACACAACATTGAGTCCAAGTTTCGGTAGGTAACATAACAGTTAAACTAACAACTCGAAAGCAACCATTTAATGCTTATACCATCGTAAGTCTTGCCCATGGCCGAGAGGCTATCTTCCCCGATGTAGTTTTGCTACCAGCCAACTCCCTCTTTGCATATCTTATGCACATGTCATCATCAAGCCAAATAGCTCTCTTCTTCATATATGCCTCTCACTTACCAAGCAAATGTTGCTACATATATTCAAACAAACAATTGAATTAGTAAGAGAAAAACGTTCAAGGATTCACCACTCAGTTGACTATACATGAAATAAATTATTTACCCCAAATAAAATATCCGTGGTCGTGAATGATTCCATCTTGCTAGTAAGGGACCGCATCGACTTCCAACGCAGCAAGCAAAAAGCAGCATCCAAGTGCTGTAAACAGTGACAATGCATTCAATTAAACTGTGCATTCCTCATATATGTCTGACATACCTACTTCCTATATTTTTGATACGGACTGAATCTTGCAACCACACATTAGATTTGCATAACTCCCTAAACCACTGTCGATTGCAGTCTCCTGTTGGCAAGCGGACCGTTGGTCAGCAGTGACAAACCTATTTTTCGCAACTAGTTATATATGAACCAACTACCAATATACAAGATAGTAAGAATTAAGTAAGAATGAGAGAAACATACAACTCATTCATAACATGCTAATCCCACTATGCTTTAAATGCTTACAGTTCGGTATTGGACAGTTTAGAAAATGGTTCAAACTTGGTGCGCTTTCTGGGAACAACTTTGATTTGCTAAAATGGAGATGAAATTTGTGGACCCCTTTTTCATTTTCTTTTGAAAAATTTGGTTTTTGGTATAACCTTCATACTAACATCTGAACCTAGCAAAGGCGACCCTAAGTTGGAGGGCTTTGGTAGACTACTATCCGAAATCATTTTCCCCCTAAAACTGTCTACCCTTGCACGTGTCACTTCTGCACTGCCCGCTACTAGATTAGTCACCGATGTTTGAAACCTTTTTTTGGGGCCACCTTCCAACCATGGAAAAAGGGTAGACACTTATAGACCATTCTCTTACTTTATGTGAAAACTTTGGGATTGTAATAAAATCTTCACACTTGCATCAGAAGCAATGGAAGACGACAGTAGCCATGCTTTTGTTTGTCCGATTGGCGTGAGCGTCATTTTGTCACCGAAACTGTCCACCTCATCATGAGTAGCATCTGCTGGCGTGTTGGCCCTAACCGGAACCGATCCTTCCACCCCAGTACTGTCTCCATTTGTTTCACATTGGCGTTCATTGGTGTCTTACCAAGCAAAATTTCAATGGTATCAGTACATTTAAATATACCTTACTAATAAGTTTGACGCTAGCCATCTTTGCGGTGTACCTTCGATGTAGGAGTCTTCTCATTTGTGGGAACAACATTGTTTGTAAATAAAAAGTCCATAATCATATCAACCTTCTTGTTTGTTTCGTGGAGGAGATCGACTGTTTCCTGTACCTTCATCTTGATGGCTTCCACATTCTTGTTTGTATCTTGGAGCGTGTCGGTTGTCTTCATCGTGTCTTGCTTAACTATTGCTCAAGCTGTTTTTGACTTTTAATTGATCATATGAGCCGTACTGCTATCCTTGGTAGCCTATACAAAATTCAGTGCATGTGCAGTAAGGTGGTATTATTGCACTCCATCGTAAACAACCAACATAAAAGCTAACAACAACTATACCTAAGTATACGGTTGCCTGTGTATAGGCTGCGCCTTCACAAATGCGGCCCCAATTGCCTTGTCATTGCTGTCCTTTTCACAACTGGTAGCACTATCAGAGGCCCCATTATCGGAAGACAACTGGGCTATACCCTCCTCATTTCGGACGAAGTATTGGCAATAATCCTTTTTTTCCTTTGCGGTCCTCGCCTCCAAGGTAGGGTGCACTTGAACCTAGCATGAAACGAATAAAACATGTGTTCAAAACAACAACTAAAATGTATGACGACTATTCAAAGCAACACTACATTTACACAAATCAGATCGATGTAACAACGTAACAATTTTTCCTGACTTTGGGATTGTCGTAGAACTCCAATTGACGATACGGGGCAACAAATTGCTTGACTTCAGTGCAATTTATTGCTCAATTGTCAGAATTGTTTCATAGGCCCATACCTACGAGTGCACAACCAAATAGCAAACACTATTTTCAAACAAACCACCCATTATGAAGCAACATAAATTAACAAACAATAGACATATACTTGAAATATATATAGGAAACTAGACAAAGAATAGAATGTATCATCTGCATTGTATTTCTGCCCTTTATTTCGAATTACAACCTTGGACACTATTTTCTTAAAATCCTTTTTCATTCCGTGCAACATCATCTCATAGCAGCATCGACCCCAAGGGTATTTGTTGAATGTATTGATATCATCCAATAGTCGAATATGCTCCCTTCGAATCTGATTCTTCAGATCCTTCCCAAGTAACACCGTCTCCAAAAAGTATAACAACGAAACTTTCACGTTGTCCTTATCATTGTCCAAAAAAGCACCCCTAAAAGAGATGTCAAGACTTCTGTTCGAAACTTTGGCACTACCTAGAAAAATTCTCTTGCTGAACTTGTCATTGGATGGACAGTCATCAACTGACCCGTCCCTCAAGTATGGTCCATAATCAAGCCCTGTGACAATGCCAAACTCCTACATAGAGAACCGAATGACATTGTCATTCGAGAGTGTAAACCACAACTCCTTGGAATCATCATAATCCACTTGTCGGAGAAGCAAGTTATGCACTAGCTGAACGACAAACTTTAGGCCCTTCATGTGCAACAGTTTACCAAAGCATGAGGTGTTGAACATCTCCAATTGCACATCATTTAACTTTTCTGCTATGAACTTTATGGCTCCCAACTTGGAGAAGCATGTGACCTTTGAAGTAAAATGATCAGAGTCCATGATCTTGTACATAACTGGAGAATCCATCTTCCAAACCTGCAATTATAAGACAACTCATTAACATTTGCTTCAACTCTATTAGACACGTATAATAAATTGATACCATCTCAATTGTATACCAAAGAACAAATAAAACTCAGCCATTTATGCAACAACATAAATGATTTCACACCTGAAAACAACACTAACCAATCCCTCGATTCACGAAATCAATGCATCTATCAAGGAACCAATGCAAACAAAGGCATTTCCATAACCACAAAAAGTATACAAAGAAAAACACCAAACATAAAACCCTTAGGTTTAGATTCTGAACTATAAACTCTGGATTCTCAACATAAAGGTTGGACCAAAATTGCATCTGAACCTGCCATGTTGCCAATGTCCAGGTTGGGATTCCTAACATGAGTGTTGGGATTCCCGACCTATAGATTGGGAATGTTGGTACTCCCCTTCAAAGATGGTTGATCTGTTAGGATACTCAACCCATCCCAAAGGTTGGGCAACTATAGTATTCCTAACCTGTAGGTTTCGAAAATTTGGGGGCCAACCTAGAGGTTGGGAAGGTTGGGATGCCATTCAACATGTTGGAAAGGTTGAGATTCTCAACCCCAAGATTGAGAATTCCAACTATATAAGTTGGGAATCCTAACTTATAGGTTGTCAATCATCCCACCCTTAAGGTTACACATCCCAATCTGAAAGTTTTGATCCCAACTTACAGGTTGAGAACCCAACTTGTAAGTTAGGATCCCAAAATCCATGTTGGCAGTTGCAACCTACAGATTGCAAATCCCAATCTGAATGTTGGGATCCAATCTTGACGTTGGGATTCCCGGCCAGAAATTAGGATCCCAATGTCGAAGTTTCTTTCCCCAAACTTGACAAAACCCACCTTGAAGTCTAGTTTCAATTGCAGTATGCAAAATATACCCCAAACCAAAGGTTTGAAATCCCAACATGGAGGTTGGGTTTCAACTTACACCTCCGAGAGTATGTTCAAGCTCGCCAACAAATCTAAATCTGGAGGTTTGAAATCTCATCTTTCATTATGTTACAGTCCCAACCTTTAGATTGGGAATCCCAACATGGAGATTTTGATCCCAACCTCCAAGTTGGGGATCCTACCCTGTAGGTTAGGAATCCCCACCTACAGGCTACAATTCCAAACCTCAAAGTTCCAATCCCAATCATAGCATTGTTTATAATTGACTAATATCTTTATCTTGCAAACCAAAACAACCACAAAATTATCCAACATAAACCAAACACATAGTTTCAAATTCAATCATCTGTTTACAATGCCTATAAATGACACCACAAATCTAGTCGTTTACAATTTTCAAAACATCAACTCAATATTCAACATTCAAAACAAAATTCAACCAACCTTTTTACGTTACAAATAAAATACAACCACCAAACCTACTAGAATAAAAAACACCTCACAAGCAATGTGTTTTTACTATAGAGTTTTTTCCTGGCTGACTTGGCTCTCAGTCAGCTTCAACTCGTTGCCTCCTATTCCTTCACCTATTTGCCTATTCTTCCTGAACTTCTTCCTTCCTCTTCCCTCTTCTTCTTTTTCTACTACTTTAGGATGGTTACCCTTTCTTTGATAGAAAACATCACTAAAACCTCACAAATAGAGAGAACCACGGTGGGTTAGTTCGGTTCGCCTAGTCGGTCGTGGGTGGAAGTCGAAAATTTGTGACATGTGATGCTGATGACGTTGCACGGTTTTATGAGAAACCTACACAGTTTCATTGATAGAAAATAACACAAAACTGTTAGACAGACAGAGAGCCGCGTTCTGTTGGTCAGGGTTTTCCTAGTTCGTTGTCGATCGCGGTTGGACGGTGGGTTTCTTTTCGCCTACAAAATCGAATGGGAGCAAAACGTTGGGAATGGAGAGGGAATGAACCAGTTTGAAGAGAGAGATGGGACCAACAAACAAAAAAGGATGGTCAAGGGCATTTCCATCCTAAAAAATCCAATGTCCACTGCTTTGAATAAAAAAAGTCATTTTTCATTTGGATTATCAAAAAAATGTTACATTTCAACAAAACTGATCAAGCTAAAATTATGTATGATTTTATATCCTTAGTCTATGTTTTTGTGATGAAAACTCGAGTAAATAGGGGTGTACTAATATTTTCTGAGAGTTTTGTGCAGAATTTGAATGAAGAGGCTGAATTGTAATTTTTTTTGGGCAAAAGTGTAATTTGTAAAAGCTGAGAGCTTGTTTTGTAATTTTTTCGCAAGCCAAATTTAGATAACCTAAATGGGAGAGATTCTTGCACCAAAATTAATGGGAGCATATCCAGTAATTTAGGCAGCAATTGATGTATGCTTTAAAAGCTCTTGATCTCAGTTGTTGAACAAATTTAAGTGCATGGGAAGAGGATCTTTTATTTAAGGTAAACTAAGTTAAAGCTTTGATAATTTTGTGAGGGAAAATCATGGCATTCAATGTAGAAGATTCAAGAGGATTATTTATAGTACTTTATGGAGAGTATCATGGAACTAAATTGGGAGAGTATCATGGAATTAAATTGGGAAAGTACCTTGGAATTAAATGGGCAAAAAATCAAGGAAGTCAACTTTATGCTAGAGAAAATCTTTCTCCCTTCTCATATAAATTCATTATTTTCATGCTTAGAGAGGGGTCCTTTTGGCTTGTCTCGATTTTTAGGTTTTTTTTTAGTTTCTTTTTGGACAACAATAGAGAGAGTTTGAAAGGAGTGGAGTTGTAGACAATCTCAACGTTGCTAGAATTCAACTTGCTTCAGTTTATTGAAGTGCAAGAAGCATCTCAGAGAACAACACAGTGACTATTTCATCTTTTTGTTTGATTATTTCAATGTCGAATATTTTAATTTTAATTTTGTGCATTATGTTGTTCAACTTTATGTCGAACTAATTTTAATTTCTAAGGCTACAATGTAACCAATTTATTTCATCACCTATTCAATGATTTTTCATGTTAATTAATTATTGTTTCTTTTATATTTGTATTCTGTTATATTGGAACTTAATGCTATCAATTGAATAAAGCATGTTAATTGATAAATCTTGTGACTATGATGCGCTTGACAAAGGTATCATGTGTTAGACATCAATAGAATGACATAATCTATATATGATAGACATATATCTATAGGGATTGTGTAATCTTATATGGATAATTGAAACTTAATGAATTCAGGATTATTTAATCTACATAGATATATAGTAGATTAATTATCTTGGGTATTATTACTTGACCGTTCGAAAGAGACTAGTAATTAATTTAGAGTTACCCGATTAAATACAATATAAAAGTGATTATTTTTGTGTAAATAAAATGAGAATAGATTGATGAAATAGAAAGGTGAAATTGTGCCTTAGATCTACTCATCTGTTGTTGGTTCCATCAATTAATTTGTTTTATTATTTGATTTTTCTTTATTTTTATTCACTCTATATTTTAAATTAATTAAATTCAATTCTCTTTTAGTTTTGATAGTTTTAATAAAATTATTGTTAATCAATTTTGGTAATTGGTATGTAAAATTAGCAATTGTCCCTATAGGAACGACCTTAATTTGTCACTATATTACATTGTGACCGTGTATACTTGCACGCAACCTATTATAATTAGTGCATTAAAAATTCACCCATCAAGTTTTTGGCGCCGTTGCTGAGGATAACGTGTCATTTTATAGTATCAATATCAATATAAGTTGAAATAGTTTTACTTTAGACAATTTTATTTTGCCTTTTTCAGGTGCTGGCAGACATTTTATTCGAAAGTCTAAAAGCACGAAGTTATTGCCATTCGACAGCAAAATCGAGAGAATAGTTCATGGAATAAGAAAAGTTAGGCGTTTGGCAGAACATAAAGCAAACATGGGAGATAATCAAGCAACCTTCGAGGGTTCCAGACCTCTCAAAGATTATTCTATACCAACTGTGGAAGGGATCCACCAAAGCATTCGCAGACCGACCATTCAAGCGAACAACTTTGAGATCAGATCGGCAACCACTTAAATGATTCAATCTGCAGTGCAATTTTGTGGTTTACTTCATGAAGATCCGAATGAGCACATCACAAACTTCTTAGAAATTTGTGATACTTTCAAGTACAATGGAGTGTCGGATGATGCCATTCGGTTGAGATTGTTTCCGTTTTCATTAAAAGATAGGGCAAAGAGCTGGCTGAATTCACTACCTCAATCATCTATCACAACATGGGATGAGTTGGCATAGAATTTCCTAGTTAAGTATTTTCCTCCTGTAAAAACAGCGAAATTAAAGAATGAGATTGCGACATTCACACAGAAGGAAGGAGAGTCATTATACGAGGCTTGGGAGAGATTCAAAGAGTTACTTCGGAAGTGTCCTTATCATAAAATTCCAGAATGGTTGCAAATACAGACATTTTATCAAGGATTATCAAAGGTTGGAAGATCTAATGTGGATGCTGTAGTAGGTGGAGCATTGTTAAAAAGAAATGCAGAGGATGCATTTGAGCTGATCAAAGAAATGTCCCCCAACATCTATCAATGGCCTTCTGAGAGAATGAAACCCATAAAAGCATTGTTAGGTGCTCATGAGCTGGATGCCATTACGACATTAACAGCTCAGGTTTCTGCTTTGACAAAAAGATTGGATGCATGTGGTATGGGTACAAGTGGTGTCAATGCAATACAGAGCTCATTTGTTAGCTGTGAAGAATGTGGAAGCAATCATGCAACGAATAGTTGCTAAGTAATCAGGAGTCAGTACGGTTTGTGGCCAACTATAACAGACAACATAATGACCCATATTCGAATGTTTACAATCATGGGTGGAGAAATCATCCTAACTTCTCATGGAAGCAAAATCAAGATCAAGTATCACAGTTGAAGCCTGCATTTTCGCCTAGTTTTCAGAGTCAGCCACAGCAAGTTCAACCTCAAGTTAAAAAGCCATTGATGAAGGAAATGCTAATGCAATTCATGACAAAAACTTACTCTCTCATGCAAAATCAACATAATATGCTACAAAATCAACAGAATCAGCAAAATCAATTCCAAGTTCAATTACAAAACCAGAGCACATCAATTCGAAACCTAGAGGTACAACTAGGCCAACTTGTTAATTCTATCAACAGTAAACCGTATGGAAACTTACCCAACGATACGGAACAAAACCCAAGGAGGGAAGACAAGGAGCAGTGTAAGGCCATCATTTTAAGGAATGGTAAGGAGTTGAATGAAAACATAGGAAAATCTATTGTTGTGCCTAAACCATAAGAGAATGAGGAGGTAGTTGTAGATAAGGAAGAGTACAAGAAAGAGTAGAAGGATAACAAAGAAGGACCAGCAAAGCCAATAGGAGAAAAGAAAATATCTCAAATACCGCCTTTGCCATTTCCGTAGAGGTTTTAGAAGCAGAAACTAGATAAGCAGTTCTCGAAGTTCCTAGAGGTATTCAAAAAGTTGCATATCAATATACCTTTTACAGAAGCACTAGAACAAATGCCTAGTTATGTAAAGTTCATAAAGGAGATCCTATCGAAGAAAAGGAAGTTGGAGGAGTTTGAGATGGTGGCATTAACGGAAGAGTGTAGTGCAATCTTGCAGCATAAATTACCTCCAAAATTAAAGGATCCAGGCAGTTTCACTATTCCGTACAGAATTGGAGAAAACTTTGATGGGAGAGCTTTGTGCGATCTGGGGGCAAGTATTAACTTGATACCCTTATCTATTTACAAGAGATTAGATTTGAGGAAGCCAAGCCAACATCAATTACTCTTCAACTTGCGGATTGGTCTGTGAAGAGACCTAGAGGTATAATTGAGGATGTTCTAGTGAAAGTGGAGAAGTTTATATTCCTAGCGGATTTCATCATCCTTGACATGGAAGAAGACTGAGAGATTCCTATCATACTGGAAAGACCTTTTTTAGCCACCGAAAGGACTGTGATTGATGTATAGAAGGGTCAGTTGACAATGAAGGTACAAGATGAAGAAGTCACCTTTAATGTTTTCAAGGCTTTGAAGTTTCTTAGTGAAATCGACGAATGCAATAGAGTGGAAGTGTTGCATGATTGTATTCAGGAGGTACGTAATGAAGAAACTCCACTGGATGCTCTAGAAGCTGCGGTGGCATATTCAAGTAAGGGAAATCATGAAGAGGTCTAAGATTATGTGGAAATACTTGAAGCAACTCCAAAGTATGAGGTGTTGAATATACACAATGCTCAGCCTCTTTTTGCATCGTCGATACTCAAACCATTAATAGAGGAGCCACCGAGTCTAGAGCTAAAGCCACTCCTAAAACATTTACGATATGCTTATCTTGGGGAGGCGTCCACTTTGCTAGTGATCATCTCTACAGAATTAAACGATGTTCAAGAAGAGAAATTGCTAAGGGTGTTGAGAGAAAACAAGTTAGCTTTGGGATGGACAATCGTTGATATAAGAGATATCAATTCATCTTTCTGCATGCATAAGATCCTGATGGAGGATAACTACAAGTCAACCATTCAACCACAATGCTGATTGAATCCAATTATGAAAGATGTGGTGAAGAAGGAGATCATTAAATTGTTAGATGCGGTATCATTTATCCCATCTCTGATAGTTCTTGGATCAGTCCAGTTCAATGTTGTCGACGTTGGAATTCAGTCGACGAGTAATCAATGCACAATACCTGCAATCAATGTGAGAAAGCACAAATACCAAGAAAGGACAAAGACAAGAACCGAGAATAAATGTAAGAACACGAAGCTTTTTACGTGGTTCAGCAATAATAGGCCTACGTCCACGACTGTCTGTCTCTTAAATTCTGCAGAATGACAGTATATTATTGATTATTGTATGATCATGTTACAATGATTTCAATCCCTATTTATAGGTAAAGAAGTGTTACAATTCTGGTTGTAGCGAATCAGGAAAAGAATCCTGAATTAATTACACTTCCTAAATAATCAGAAAAAATAAGGAAAAAAATTATATATTAATTATACTTCCTAATATGTTTGGATAATATCAGGAAATTATTGTAATTATCCTGAGATAAGGTTGATTTGAATTTGAATTTGAATAGATCTTCATATCTGATGAGAAAATCACGGTTTGATTGGGTAATTGTCATATCTGGAGAGAGAATCATGGTTGAGCTTGGTAACTGCTTGTTCTGGAAGATACTGTATTAATCACGTGTCTGAGCGAGCTGACGTGTCTATGATGGTCTCGAGCTCGAGCTCGTTGGGAGATGAGCTGTGCATGAGACGAATTGCGACCTAGCTGTGTTTTAGGGTTTGTTGATGCCAGCTGGAAAATTTCTACGAGCGAGCTGAAGAGCTTACTAGGCTTAGAGTCAATACTAGGCCTTGTCTGATGGGCTTTGACTATGTTGACTTTATCGAGCTTTCTTATCGGGTCTTGAATGGGTCTAGATTGGACTTTTACCAGCCTAATTAATGAGTCTGAAAAGTATGTATAACATTAGCCCCCCAGCTCTCAGTTCGCTTCTGCGAGCTGGGAGCTTGATCTTGCTGGTAAAAGCTGGCTTCTTTGACACGCCATCCTTCATAACTGCTCCTGTGCACTTTTAGATTCCACCTTTTCAGTTGCGACACGTGGCGATCATGCAGGTGGTAACTGAAACGACGTCTGCACGTCCTTTACACGCGTATTTAATGCGCACGTCCTTCAACTGACGGCTGCATGATTTCCAAAGCCATGTTTTACGCTGCACCGTCAGATTTATGACGGTTACACTTTCCAAAGATCTGACAGTTGGGGCTTACGCTTGTTCATCTATATAAATCGATGGACCCCTTTTCATTTCCTTCTTTCATCTGTCACTTTCTTCCAAAGCAAATAAGTGTTCAAGCTTTCAAGCAACTAGGACCTGCTGTATCTCTTCGAAATCAACATCCTTACTCGCCATTTTTCAACTCATCAACGATTCAAGGTGAGGCTTCTTTTTCTTCAAACTTTCTGTTTTGGGTTCATTTTGCTCTATCACCATTGTCGTACCTGCAATGACGTTTTATTATACCTTCGTTATTCTGAGTCTTGTGTTTATTGAATATGGCGTTTCTTTTTTTTTTTTTTAATTTTTATTTTAGATGTCTACAAGCGGAACTCGCAAGGGAATGGTTCAAAGCAATGAAGCTCGTGAGCATGATAAAGCCCGAGCTCATGCTATACAGGGAAGAGAGGCTCGTGATACGTTCGCTCGACATCCTACATCGTTAAAGCGTCTTGATGTGGAAGGGCTTGTCGCGCAATTCCACATCCTTCTTGGTTGTCGTATATTGTTGCTTGACTCACAAAATCATGCATGTTATCCACCTAGGGGATTCATTGTTGTTAGCGTTCAACATTTTGAGCAAGGGTTGCGATTCCCCATTCCACCGTACTTGATCACATTTCTTAACAAGGTCAAGCTCGCGCCATTTCAGTTGACTCCGAACTCTTATACACAGCTGATCTCGCTGGCTATAGCCTTCCTCAGGAACGGCCTTCGTCCCCCTACACCAAAAATGATACAACAATTCTATTCCTTCAAGGCTCTGAGCACAGCAGAAGGAGAGAAACCAGATGGTATTTACTACCTCACAGCTCGTCAATCGCAATACAAAGATCTCTTGCCCAAAGGAGAAGCGAAGGGCAAGTCCAACGTTGGGCTGTACAAGACAAACTGGTTTTATATCTCATGCCCATCTCTCGCAGATCTCCGAAACTTCAGCTTCGTCCTGAAACCAGGTATACATAAGGAAATTAAAGCGAGCTGATTTTATTTTGTATCTTTATTACTATCAGTTTTTGATCATTTGCTGTGCAGAGTTGAAAATGGACGAGTCCCCTCTTAGCAGCGAGGAAGAACGAGCTCTTGACAAGCTCGCCAAAACAGAGGACGTGGGCATCAGCAGCAAATTTGACGATGCTATCCTTAGAGCTTACAACCTCGCTCCTCCTAAGGAATCCCTTCTTCTATGATTTGAGGAGGATATAGGCAAGATCCATGATAAACCTAGACTTCCTTCTGTTTTTGAGGTTCCAGTTCAGGATGCATCTGCTTCCCGACCTCCGCCATCAGTCTCTTCATCATCAGCGGGTACAACTCGCTCACCTTCTCCAGCTCGGAAGACTTCATCTCAAAGTGTTCCTGCTCGCGCCTCATCTAAAGCAAAATCATCTTCAAGTCGCACACCAACGAAGGCGAAAATGCCTTCAACTCGCACCCCTTCAAAGGGTGCGTCTAGAAAAACTTCTTCTTCAGTTCCTGCTCCAGCTCGGACAGGATCAGACCCAGTCCCTGCAGCCCCTACTGCACAGGTTGACCCATCCTCTTCTCCACATCACATATCTACTCCAGGGGCTTCACTGCCATCTCTAGCTCGTGCTCCAGTTCCAACTCCTTTCTCTGGGCGACTTCCAGCTAACAGGAGGAAACTTGTTCTTTTGAAATCTCCACCTCCTAAACGACCTGCTATATCTCCTACCTCCTCGACTGTTTCAGCGAAACGGCCTGCTGAGGCCTTAGCCACTCCAGCGGCCCCTTCGAAACGCTCGAAATCGTCTGTTGAAGATCAGGCTCCTGCGGTTGCCGCCTTTAGCGAGGTACCTGCTACCACTGAGGTCACTGCTCCTTCCACCGCTGCTCCCAGCGAAGTGCCACTTTCGCATGTTTTTGTAAATCTTCAATCAGTCCCGGCTTCCAGCTCGCAGCCTGAAAAAGGTGATGCTCTTCTTAAGGTTGCTTCCCAGGCAATCCGAGCTGGCCCCAGCGGGCATGCGACTAGGCGTACCGTTGTATCGCGACGTGGTGCTTCTCATGATGATGCGCGTGATATCCCAGAGCGTGAGAGAACTCCCTCGCCAACCAGACCAGGCATTGAGCTGGGTCCTGGAGGAAGGTACTTAAATGCCTTCCTTGACAACTGGGCAACAATTATGCTTAATCATACGAATGTCTTGGAAGAATAGGTGTCTTAAGGGCGAGGATCTAGATGAGTTCGCGGCTCGTCATTGTATGCTGGTAAGTTATTTTTCTTCATCTGCTGATTTCCTTACTTAACTAGATTTTAACCTGCGCATCATTTCCAAGGTGCCCTTGCTGCAATGAAGCGAAGAAGGGAGACAAGGGCTACCAAGGATGAGATGAGGAAGCTGGAATTCGAGCTAGAGGTGGCCATTGATGATTTAGCTCGCTTGACCTCGGGCAGAATACAAGGTTAGGAAGTTCAGATCATTGAAGCAAACGCTGCAAGGCAGACAGCCGAGGAAGCTCTTCGTAAAATGGAGAATGAGCGCAACATGCTAAGGGATGAGCTACTCAAAATAAGAGAAGATTTCAAACGGTCTGAGCAGCGGGCCGAGCTGGCAGAGCAAAGAGCTTCGACTGTCGAAGATAAAATTGAAGTGCTCGATCGTCAAGTCGAGACTGCGGCGGAGCGAGCTGAGGCTGTTGAGAAGCGAGCTGAAGAGATAGAAAATGCTGCTCGACGAGCTGAAGAATCCGAGCAGCGGGCTAATGCTGCAGTGCAGAGGGCTGAGGTTGCAGGAAAACGGGCTGAGGAAGCAGCGCAACGGGCTGATATACTCAAGCAACAAGTGGGGGAAGCTATTCAGCGGGCTGAGGTTGCGGAGTAGCGAGTTGAAGACATGAAGAAAGAGGCTGATGTCGTCAACCATCTAGCTGATAATGCCTTCGAAGAACTAACAGCCTTTAGAGAGCAAGCAGCTCAAGAACTGGAAGTGCGGGTTGTAGATGCAAGGGACGAAGCTGAGGAAAGAACAGGTCGCGACTTCCTCTACACACTGTGGATGTCCCATCTAGAAATGAATTTTTCTATCTTTGGGGACATAGGGCTTGAAACCGTTGAAGACTTCAAAGCAAAAGCTCCTGGTGCGACCTCTTCATCTAAACCTGCGGATTAGCTCTTCCTTCCCCACGTCAGTCCAATTTGGTGCATAGATCACCCTGTTTAGCTGTTGCATTTTCCTCTTATGTTAGTTTTTTTTTTTTTTTTTTTTAATTTGTAATGGATTTTTCTCTTAATAAAGTTAATCCTTTCATTTCTTCGTATTTCTGTGTTGATCATGTATGCGATGCGTTGTATCTTTTATTTACACGAGCTAATTAACATAAATTTATACTTAATCCAGTATATCAATAATTATTTGGTTAAGTAATCTGCTGGCATAAATTAAAGCCTTGTTCATTAAATGGAAGCTGTTGACGATCTATTTAACCATGTAGGGTTTAATCAACTTAGTTTCCTTTATCTTTACGTTTTAGCAAGCCATGCAAGACAAAGAACTTGCTTTTTAGGCTCTTTGTTGTTGAGCGAGCTATGCAGTAGGTCGTCACCCATACTGCTTTTTAGGCTCATTTAGGCGAGCTATGCAATGACACTTAGTCACTTGCTTTTTAGGCTCTTTTAGGCGAGCTATGCAGGGGTCGTCACCTCGCCTGCTTTTTAGGCTCTTTTAGGCGAGCTATGCAAGGACACTTAGTCACTTGCTTTTTAGGCTCTTTTAGGCGAGCTATGCAGGGGTCGTCACCTCGCCTGCTTTTTAGGCTCTTTTAGGCGAGCTATGCAAGGACACTTAGTCACTTGCTTTTTAGGCTCTTTTAGGCGAGCTATGCAAGGGTCGTCACCTCGCCTGCTTTTTAGGCTCTTTCATTTATTTATTTTTGAGCTGTTGAGTTCGGAGCCCGTTAGCCTAGTGAGGTAAGTTGAATCAAACTAGGGAAAAATGGAGCTTTTATTTATAATGAATTCATATTACAAATTATGAGAAACTTATTGATAATAAGGGCGGAGATGCTCGGCATTCCAAGCTCGAGGGACTTCTGCCCCATTTACATTAGCTAAGCGATAAGCTCCATTTCCCAAGGCTGTTTTGACAACAAATGGTCCTTCCTAGTTCGGGCCTAAGGATCCATCACTTGGCTTGTAGGCTCCTGGTAGAATGAGACGTAAGACCAGGTCTCCTACGTTGAATCTGCGAATGCGAGCATACTTGTTATAGTACCTCGCTATTCTCTGCTGATAGACGGCTACTCTCAACCTGGCCGTTTCCCTGTGTTCTTCAAGCAGATCTAGGTTTGCAGCGAGCAGCTGGTCATTGTTGTTTGGATTGAAGGTTGCTCTTCTTTACGAGGTGACTTCAAACTCAGCTGGGATCATAGCCTCCGATCCATACACCATTGAAAATGGGGTCTCGCCAGTGGAGCTGCGAGCTGTGGTTCTGTAAGACCACAATACTTTCTTTGCTTCCAGTTTCATCTTCAGGGTCTGCTTGATGATCTTGTTAACAACTTCAACTTGGCCATTGGCCTGCGGGTGATCCACCGCTGAGAAGCTCTTAACGATCTTGAGGTTGTTGCAGAATCTGAGAAACTGGTCACTAGCGAACTGAGTCCCATTATCTGTCACGATCTGCTGTGGGACCCCGAATCTGCAAATAATATTGCTCCACACAAATTTCTCAATCTTGGCTGTGGAGATTTCAGCTAACTCTTTCGCCTCTGCCCACTTGGTGAAGTAATCTACCGCGACCACTGCATGTTTGCATCTTCCACGAGCCATTGGTAGGGGTCCGATCAGGTCCATCCCCCAGATCGCAAAGGGCCACCGGCTCACCATCTGCTGGAGGTAAGCTGGTGGAGCTTGCGGAACATGGGCAAATCTTTGACACTTGTCGCATTTCTTTACTAAGTTAATGGCGTCCTACCTCATGGTGGGCCAGTAGAAGCCTTGACGAAGTGCCTTCTGAGCTAGAGACAGCCCCCCAGCGTGGTTCCCGTAGTGACCTTCATGTATTTGCCTTAGTACTGTTTCACACTCAAGGCCATCAATGCATCTCAATAGTGGGGCTGAGAACCTCTTCTTGTATAGCGTATCATCATAGATGCAGTACTTGGCTGCTCTAGCTCGTAGCCGTCGGGCTTTCAGCTTGTTACTTGACAGCTTTCCATCCTGCAAATAGCTGAGAATAGAACTCATCCAGGAATCAGGCTGCATGGATATGGCCATCGTCACGTTCTTTTCTTCTGTACTTGGAGCTGGTAAAAACTCAACTGGGATCGCCCCAAGGAAATCTGCATCTCGTGTGGTTGCCAAGCGAGCTAGTGCATCAGCATGTGAGTTATGAGCCCGCGGGATCTGTTTCACCTCGTACTTCTGAAATGCACCTAGCAGCTCGTGAACTTTTTGGAGGTAGAGGGTCATTTTCGATCCCCTAGCTTGATATTCCCCCAATACGTGGCCGACGACGAGCTGTGAGTCACTAAAGATTCTCAAGCGTTCAGCTCGCATTTCTTTAGCCAAACGGAGCCCCGCGAGTAGGGCTTTGTACTCAGCCTCATTGTTTGTCGCCTGAAAGCCAAACCTTAGAGCACAGAGGATTTTGTGGCCTTCAGAACTTATCAGTAAAACTCCAGCTCCAGCCCTCTGCTCGCTGGATGATCCATCGACATAAAGCTCCCAAGCTGGACCTTCAGAGGACTCAACTTTATCATCCACAGGTCCTGTAAACTCTGTAATGAAATCTGCCAGAGCCTGGGTTTTGATAGCTGTCCTCGGTTTGAATTGGATATCGAACTGTGCGAGCTCCACTGCCCATTTCAACAAACGACCTGAGGTGTCTGCTTTTTGCAGGACTTGCTTCAACGGATATTGGGTGAGGACTTCGATGGTATGAGCTTGGAAATAAGGCCGCAGCTTCCTTGATGCAATCACCAGGCAGTAAGCTAGTTTCTCCATTTGTGAATATCTGGTTTCTGTATCCTGTAACCGTTTGCTTACATAATAGACCGGAAGTTGCATCTTTTCTTCTTCCCTCACCAGTGCAGCACTCAGAGCTTGTTGAGACACCCCTAAATACAAAATCAACTTTTCATCTTCTTTGGGCTTAGAGAGGAGCGGAGCTCACCCCATATATTCCTTCAGCTGCTGGAAGGCTATTTCGCATTGTTATGTCCACTCGAAGTTGTTGGCTTTCTTCATAATGTCAAAGAAAGGGATGCACTTATCTGTAGTTTTCGAGATGAACCTACTCAGTGCTGCGACCTGGCCGTTGAGGTTCTGCACATCTTTCATCCTTGTCGGCGATCTCATGTCAATCAGTGCTTTGATTTTCTCAGGGTTTGCTTCGATCCCCCTACTATTGACCATGAAGCCCAGAAACTTCCCAGAAGCTACACCAAACGCACATTTGAGTGGATTTAACTTCATTTGGTAGCTCCTCAGGATTTGGAACATTTCTTTCAGGTCGCGAACATGATCACCTATCTGCTTGGATTTCACCAGCATATCATCAACATAGACCTCCATGGTCTTTCCAATATGCTCTTCGAACATCATGTTCACTAAACGTTGATAGGTCGCTCCAGCATTCTTCAAACCGAAGGGCATCACCTTATAACAATATAACCCCCGATCAGTCATGAACGAAGTGTGCTCTTCGTCTTCGGGCTTCATTGGGATCTGATTATATCCTGAATACGCATCCATGAAGCTCAGCAGCTCGTGGCCAGCTATGGCATCTACGAGCTGGTCTATTCTTGGTAGGGGAAAGCTGTCCTTTGGGCACGCCTTGTTCAGGTCAGTGAAGTCGATGCAGGTTCTCCACTTTCCGTTCTTCTTTTTCACCAGTACAGGATTTGCGACCCAGGTCGAGTAGTAAGCTTCTTTGATGAACTTGTTGGCTAGCAGCTTATCTACCTCTTCTTTTAGTGCTAAGTAACATTCCCCTGTCATTGCCCTTCTCTTATGGCGAATTGGTTTAAAATGAGGATCTATGTTTAGCCTGTGAGACATCACCTTTGGGTCTATTCCCATCATATCCTCATGATTTCACGCAAACACATCCAAGTTCGCCTTCAGGAAGTCAACAAGCTGGGCTCTCAACTCCAGAGTTAATTCTTTTCCTAACTTCAAGCATCGCTCTGGATCTGTCTCGCTGACTTGTACATCCTCTAATTCCTCAATTGGACCGGTAGCTCTGTCGGCATTTACCTCGCGAGGGTCCAGGTCGTGACTGACTCCTTTCTCAGTCATAGCTCGTGGCTCGCCCCCTGAGACCACGTTTACCTTCTTTCCTCTCACGCCCATCTTCACAGCATCTTCATAGTAGCACCGAGCTAAGTGTTGCTCTCCTCGAACACATCCGATGCCATTAGGAGTTAGGAACTTTACTGTTAGAGTTCTAGTCGAAGTAACCATGTCCAACTCGTTCATGGCAGGTCTCCCGAGGACCACATTATACGCTGATAGGCAGTCAATTATTAAGAAATTCGTAAGGGTTGTTGCCTGACGACCTGCCCCCCCCAGAGTTAATGACAACTTAATTTGCCCCACTGGCACTATAGCATCTCCAGTGAATCCAAATAAAGGCTCCGGGGATGGTCTCATTGGCTCTGTTCGTAGCCCCATCTGATCAAAACAACTCCTATACATCACGTTCACAGAGCTTCCAGTATCGATCATGATGCGCCTAACTTCCACATTGCTGATTTTAGCTCGTACAACCAGCACGTCGTTATAAGGCCAAATCACTCCTCTAGCATCTTCACTTGTAAATACAATCTTGTCCGAGGTCGACTTTGCTCTTTTGGCAGGTCCCTCCGACCCATTGAGCTGAAATGAATGATTCGCCTCTCGAACGTACCTCTCATGCGATCTGTTGGAGTCACCTATGATATGGGGGCCACCATAAATGGTAAAAATGGTTCTTACCGCAGGTTCTTGGCCTTGCTCGGTAGCTTGCTGGGGCTGTTGCTGGTGTATTGGCTGTTGCTACTGAGGTCGTTGTTGGTGAGGTCGCTGGTCAGCAGGTCTTGCCACATATTCTCCCAAGCGACCTCGCCTGATCAATTTCTAAATGGCGTTCTTCAACGCCTAACAATCTGAAGTACTGTGCCCAACCTCATTATGATAGGCACAGAACTTGTTTTGGTCTCTTTGCTGAACGGGAGCCCTTATAGGATTGGGCCTCCCGAAGTTCTCCTTATTCCGTTCCGCAGCGTAAATCCTGTCTGGTGATGTCGTCAGGACGCTGTATCCTTCCTGGAGACCCCAACGCTGAGGTCGCTCATACCTTGGCTCTCTCCTCACTCTTTTGGCGATCTGATTACTTGAGCCGTTATTTCTTCCTTCTTCGTTTCGACCATTGTTTCTCTTATTTGGTTGGCTGGAACTGTCCGCTTTATTCTTCTGATTCTGCTTCTTCGGGCCGAAGGTTTCTTCCCATCTGATCTCTTTCGCAGCTCGCTCGTAAAACTCCCCCAGATCCTTCACTAGGGACTTGTAAATACTCTCGTATAACTTTCCATCTTTGCGCAGCCCAGCTGAGATCGTTGTCAGTATGCTTTCATCTGATGGATGCTCGACATTCGCGACCTCGCGTCTAAACCTGGTGATGTATTCTTTCAACGATTCACCTTGACGCTGAAAAATCGTGGCTAGGTGGCAGGATGGAGCGAGCTGCCTTCTCAATGCTCTGTATTAACCAACGAACTTCTGTTGGCATTGCTCCCAACTTCCTATACTGCGAGTGGGAGATTTTTGAACCACGTCCTCGGAATATCCCTTAAAGTAGCTGGGAATATTCGGCACTTCACCATTGGATTTCCTGTCTGCAGATCCATCTGAACGTTGAAAGCGTCTAGATGGTCATATGGGTCACTGTCCCCATTGTACTGTTGAATGCTCGGCATCTTGAACCTCGGAGGGAGAGGCTGTGTCTCAATCTCCCTTGAGAAGGGAGTCCTTCCCCCATAGTATCCACGCTGCTCCGGGGCTCCAGGTCGTGCCTCCAACTGCTGGACCCTTCGAAGGAGCTCTTCTACTTGTGGGTCTCGAAACTCATATCTCCTTATATGGTCGCGGCTTGGAGAAGGATGTTCTGGGTCATACCTCTCGTGCTCTTCAAGCCAACCTCCAGGCTGGTGGGACCCTGCATGTCGTCCAGATACTTCATCAACGTTCCGAGCTGCGGTTCTAACTCTTTCATGCCCGACCTCTGCTCGCAGGCGTCCATTTTAGCTTGGCCTTGCCACCAGGCTATTAGGACGAGTGACCTCCCTTTCATCGTGGACAGGGTGTCCGGCTCTGGAACGTGCATTGGATGAACGAGCTGATCCTGCCGGTCGCTGGATTTCCCTTGCCAGCCCCTCAAGCGCCTGCCTTGCTTCATGAGGCTGAGGCACGTGTCTTGGTGCCTGGACCTCCCTTGTCGGCACGTTCTGTGCTTGAGTCTGCACCAGCATGTTGACGGCCTCAGTGAGCCGTCTGACCATATTCTCCAGCGCTTGCTATCTCTCACGCCACTCCTGTTGCCCATCAACTATTGGGGCCACTAGAACTGGCTGACGAAGAGGTAGAGGAGGGATGCCTGCTGCATATATGGGTGCGTCTTCTACCTGCTGCGCGTCATGCTGATGGCGGCTGGGCTGGCTATCTGCCTGGTCGATCCTTGAGCCCACATACTTGGTTTGTCTGGTTCTTGCCATGTTGTTAGAGATTGATGAATTGAGATGATTAAGATTGCAGTATGGGCCCCTCCTTCTAGCGCCAAAATGTCGACGTTGGAATTCAGTCGACGAGTAATCAATGCCCAATACCTGCAATCAATGTGAGAAAGCACAAATACCAAGAAAGGACAAAGACAAGAACCGAGAATAAATGTAAGAACAGGAAGTTTTTTACGTGGTTCGGCAATAATAGGCCTACGTCCACGACTGTCTGTCTCTTAAATTCTGCAGAGTGACAGTATATTATTGATTATTATATGATCATGTTACAATGATTTCAATCCCTATTTATAGGGAAAGAAGTGTTACAATTCTGGTTATAGCGAATCAGGAAAAGAATCCTGAATTAATTACACTTCCCAAATAATCAGGAAAAATAAGGAAAAGAATTATACATTAATTATACGTTCTAATATGTTTGGATAATATCAGAAAATTATTGTAATTATCCTGAGATAAAGTTGATTTGAATTTGAATTTGAATAGATCTCCATATCTGACGAGGAAATCACGGTTTGACTGGGTAATTGCCATATCTGGAGAGAGAATCATGGTTGAGCTTGGTAACTGCTTGTTCTGGAAGATACTGTATTAATCACGTGTCTGAGCGAGCTGACGTGTCTATGATGGTCTCGAGCTTGAGCTCGTTGGGAGATGAGCTGTGCATGAGAAGAACTGCGACCTAGCTGTGTTTATGGGTCTGTTAATGCCAACTGAAAAATTTCTACGAGCAAGCTGAAGAGCTTATTGGGCTTAGAGTCAATACTAGGCCTTGTCTGATGGGCTTTGACTATGTTGACTTTATCGGGCCTTCTTATCGGGTCTTGAATGGGCCTAGATTGGACTTTTACCAGCCCAATTAATGAGTCCGAAAAGTATGTATAACAAATGTGTTCCTAAGAAAGGAGGAATAACAGTGGTGACAAATGAGAAGAATTAACTTATTCCAACGAGGATGGTTAATGGCTGGCGGGTTTGTATGGATTACAGAAAACTGAATCAAGCCACGAGGAAGGATCATTTTTCGCTACCTTTTATTGATCAGATGCTTGATAGGCTAGCCGAACATGAATACTATTGCTGTTTGGATGGGTATTCTGGTTATAATCAAATCGCCATTGTTCTCAAGGATCAAGAAAAGACAACCTTTACATGTCCTTATGGTACATTTGCTTACAGAAGGATGCCATTTGGATTATGTAATGCTCCTGCAACTTTTCAACGATGTATGATGGCAATTTTTTTTGAAATGGTAAAGCAATTCATGGAAGTTTTCATGGATTATTTTTCGATGTTTGGGGACTCGTTTAACTTGTGCTTACAAAATCTTGCTAAGGTGTTGAAAAGGTGCACAGAGACTAACCTAGTATTGAACTGGGAAAAATGTCATTTTATGGTTCAAAAGGGTATTGTCTCAGGGCACAAGATCTCAGCAAGGGGTATTGAAGTGGACCGAGCGAAGATAGAAGTAATTGATAAATTTCCACCACCTTCACCAGTCAAGGGAGTTTGAAGTTTTCTCGGGCATACAGGATTTTACCGAAAATTCATTAAAGATTTTTCCAAGATATCAAGGCCATTATGCAATCTGTTGGAGAAGGACGTGCCTTTTAAGTTTGATGAAGATTATTTGAAAGTGTTTGAAATTTTGAAAAATAAGAAATTAGTAACTACTCCAATTATCGTGGCTCCAGATTGGAACACGCCGTTTGAGTTAATATGTGATGCTAGTGATTTTGCAGTAGGAGTTATCCTTGGTTAAAGAAGGGATAAGATTTTTCACACTGTTTACTATGCCAATAAGACATTGAATGATGCTCAAATGAACTACACCACAAGAGAAAAAGAATTACTGACTGTAGTTTTTGCATTTGATAAATTTAGACCATATTTGATTGGGTGTAAAGTGGTAGTCAACACTGACCACTCTGCCATTAAGTACCTTGTAATCAAGAAAGATGCTAAGCCACATCTGATCAGATAGGTACTACTATTACAGGAGTTCGACTTGGAGATAAGAGATAAGAAGGGGACAGAAAATCAAGTTGCTGATCATTTATCCAGATAGGAAAGAAGTAATGTAGATGATAAGACAAACATCAATGAGACCTTCCCTGATGAGCAACTTTTCTCTTGCAGTAATGAAGAAGCACCATGGTACATAGATTTTATTAATTTCATAGTGTGTAATATATTTTCCCCTGACTTATCATTTCAGCAAAAGAAGAAATTTCTCCATGATGTGAAAAGGTATGTATGGGATGACCCATATTTGTTCAAGCAATGTGTTGATTAGGTGTTGAGGTGATGTGTGTCGTACGAAGATACTGAAGATATTTTACGGCATTGTCATTCATCTGATTACGGGGGTCATTTTGGTGGAGAACGAACTGCTATAAAGGTTCTGCAGGCAGGGTTTTACTGGCCGACGATTTTTAAAGATGCACAAAGATTTGTCCAAACATGTGATCAATGCCAGCGGACAGGAAATATTTCAAAGAGACACGAGATGCCGTTGCAGAATATTTTAGAAGTTGAGCTATTTGATGTATGGGGTATAGACTTTATTGGACCTTTTCCATCATCATTTCAAAATCAGTATATTTTGGTGGCAATGAACTACGTGTCGAAATGGGTAGAAGTTATAGCTACCACTTCAAATGATGCAAGGGTTGTGACTAAGTTTTTAAAGAAGAACATTTTCACCAGATTTGGAACACCTCGAGCCATTATCAGCGATGGTGGTTCACATTTTGTAATCGGCTATTTGAAAGTCTACTCAAGCAATATGGGGTCACTCATAAGATAACAACCCCGTATCACTCTCAAGTCAGTGGATAAGTGAAAATCTCAAATAGGGAGTTTAAGGGTATTCTAGAGAAGACAATGAGCAGATCAAGGAGGGATAGGAGTATCAAGCTGGATGATGTACTTTGGGCTTATCGAACTATCTATAAAACTCCAATTGGAATGTCCCTGTTTCGATTAATGTACGGGAAAGCATGTCATTTACCAGTAGAGTTAGAGCATTGGGCATTTTGGGTAATTAAGGCTTTGAATTTTGATTTGAAGAAAGTTAGTGATAAGCGTCTTCTTCAATTGGATGAGCTAGAGGAAATACGATTGGATTAATATGAAAATGCTCGCATCTACAAGGAAAAGACAAAGCAATGGCATGATAAGAAAATCTTAACCAAGCATTTCATACCAAGACAGCAGGTGTTGTTGTTTAATTCCAAGTTAAGATTATTCCCAGGCAAACTCAAATCCAGATGGTCAGACCCTTTCATTATAAAAATGGTACATCCATACGAAGCAATGAAAGTTGAAGATGAAAAGACGAAAGAATTGTTCAAGGTCAACGGTCAACGATTGAAGCACTATTACGGTGGTGAAGTGGATTGTCAAAAATCCACTATCACCTTGGTGGATCAAAACAATTGAAGTCCGATGGATGTCGAGCTGAAGACTTAAAATCTAGCACTTATTGGGAGGCAACCCAAGTTTTCAAGTAATTCCTTTTATTTTTGCATTGTTTACTTCCCTTTTATTTGTTTTATGTTTTTGTTTTGTTTTATCTTTGGCATGTTATTTTCTATGTTGAAATTGCTTATTTGTTTTCTTTTCTTCTATAATTAAGTGTGTTTTATTTTTTTAATTAATTAATTAATTTATTTTTGTCTTCCTAGATTTAGTTTTCTTTCAAACATTAGGGACAATGTTTGGACTAGGTTTGAGGGTGGAAACATTCATGTTTCAAACTTGATTAATAAATTGATCATGTGTTATTGATAGGAGAATTATTGTGCTTTGTGATTGGTAATCTTAACTAGGAAGGAGCCATGAAAGTCTTAAACATAATTTGATGTTATCAAAGGTTTTAAACCTAGTTGAAGAATGTAGAGATATTGCACGTGCATAAATGTGGTCTGTTAATGGAGACTACTTGTGTGGGATCTTTTGAGCCATATCGTTTCATTTCAGAGGGAATTTATTCGTTGCCACTCTTAAACATTCTTCAGAAAATTTTTCTTGACTAATTGGTCTCTTTAGGCTTTGTTTGGACTTTAAGGGCAGAAAATCATTGCAACTCTTTATGATTTCTGAAATTTTAAGTCATTTTGTGAACCTATTGACATTAGGCAGACTTTTGTGTGTGATTAACTTCAGAAAAAGGCTAAGAAACCAAAATTACCGAACCTAAAATATGTATGCGTCTAAAACCAATTTGAAGCCAAACACATATTAGCCTTCATTTTCTTTCGTCCTTATAATTTATCCTTGTCCTAGCCAAATTAAAATATAAGTCTTACCCTAGGAGCTTGGATTTTAAAGACAAAGTGCTCAAGGATGGAAGAAGGAAGTGTTGGGTGTAGAAAAATTCAGGTTTGGGGGAGATGTTAAGCAAGGGAGTTGATCTATTCAATGAAAAAAATAAAAAAAAACAAAACAAAAAACAAAACAAAACAAAATAAAAGCAATGAGAAAAAAAAAGGAGAAAGAAAAAAAATATATATATATATATATATATATTTGAGGATGAAATAAAGGAGATGAGGTTTAATTGAAGAATTTGAGCTCGGTGTTAATTGCAACATTTTTAGAGATGCAAGGAATAATCTCTAGGAAAGTTCAAGCTCCTCTTTGTAGACTTTATTCCAGTTCTTTGTGAGCCAAAACCCCAAGCCCTGTTACACCATTTTGGAAGACCTACTGATTAATAGGAGATCATGATTGCTTAGAGCCAGAATCATGGGTGTTGCACTGTCTTTAGATGTTTGATTCTTTCAAGAGACTTGATTTGTGCTTAGCATTTATAATTCATAAATTATTATACAAGTATTATGAAGACTTGAATTCTTATTAATGCATAAACTCCTAAATGCTTGTATATTGTGAGAGTGTCGCCTTAGGACTCTGTGGAATAAAATATGATGAGTGATTTCCGATGAGGTGTAGAGTCGAGGCGAAATAAGGCCATGGTATGTATACTTAATATTGTTGAAATTCGACTGTTAGGTGATGAGTTAGAGAAGATGAATGATTGTGTGAGGATTACTAGTGACTTATTTTTAGTCGAGATTCAAGATATCAGGTGAAGTGATTTTTCTTGAAAATAGCACTGGAAGATTTATTGTTAAGTTCAAACTTGATTGTTTTACGTTTGTGGGTATCGTAGCTGGTAAATCCTCAGGAGACACAACTCCTCCTACTAGGGACATCTAAAGGTTTAAAGGCTTGTGACATACGCTAAATGTCATCCTGTTTACCCTACGAAAGTGGATGTAGTTTTAATTTCTGTTGTTTTTGTTTTTTTTTTTAGATTTTTGCTCGAGAGTGAGCAAAAGTTAGGTTTGGGGGTTTGATCGGGCTAAAATTATACATAATTTTATATCCTTAGTCTATGCTTTTGTGATGAAAACTCGAGTAAATAGGGGTGTACTAATGTTTTTTGAGTATTTTGTGCAGAATTTGAATGAATTAACTAAATTGTAATTTTTGGGACAAAAGTGTAATTTGTAAAAGTTGAGAGCTTGTTTTGTAATTTTTTCACAAGCCAAATTTGGAAGCTAAACGGAAGAGATTCTTGCACCAAAAATTAATGGGAGCATATTCAGTAATTTAGGCAGCAATTGATGCATGTTTTAAAAGCTCTTGATCCCAATTTTGGAACAAATTTAAATGTATGGGAAGAGGATCTTTTATTTAAAGAAAACTAAGTTAAAGCTTTGATGATTTTGTAAGGGAAAATCATGGCATTCAATGTAGAAGATTCAAGAGGATTATTTATGGTACTTTGTAGAGAGTTTCATGGAATTAAATTGGGAAAGTATCTTGGAATTAAATAGGTAGAAAATCAAGGAAGTCAACTTTGTACTAGAGAAAATTTTTCTCCCTTCTCATATAAATTCTTTCTTTTCATGCTTAGAGAGAGGTCTTTTTGGCTTGTCTTGGTTTTTAGGCTTTTTTTAGTCTCTTTTTGGACGACAGCAGAGAGAGTTTGAAAGGAGTAGAGTTTGTAGACAATCTCAATGTTGCTAGAATTCAACTTGCTTCAGTTTATTCAAGTGCAAGAAGCATCTCAGAGAACAACACAGTGACTATTTCATCTTTTTGTTTAATTATTTCAATGTCGAATATTTTAATTTTAATTTTGTGCATTGTGTTATTCAACTTTATGTTGAACTAATTTTAATTTCTAAGGCTACAATGTAGCTAATTTATTTCATCAGCTATTCAATGATTTTTTGTATTAATTAATTATTATTTCTTTTATATTTGTATTCTGTTCTATTAGAACTTATTGCTATCAATTTAATAAGGCCTGTTAATTGATAGATCTTGTGACTATGATGCGCTTGACAAAGGTATCATGTGTTAGACGTCAATAGAATGACATAATTCATATAGGATAGACATATACCTGTAGGGATTGTGTAATCTTATGTAGATAATTGAAAGTTAATGAATTTAGGATTATTTAATCTACATAGATATATAGTAGATTAATTATCCTGGGTATTATTATTTGATCGTTCGAAAGAGACTAGTAATTAATCTAGAGTTACCTGATTAAATACAATATAAAAGTGATTATTTTTGTGTAAATAAAATGAGAATAGGTTGATGAAATAGAAAGGTGAAATTATGCCTTAGATCTACTCATCTGTTATTGGTTCCATCAATTAATTTGTTTTATTATTTGATTTTTCTTTATTTTTATTCACTATATATTTTAAATTAATTAAATTTAATTGTCTTTTAGTTTTGATAGCTTGAATAAAATTATTGTTAATCAATTTTGGTAATTGGTATGTAAAATTAGCAATTGTCCCTGTGAGAATGACCTTAATTTGTCACTATATTATATTGTGACCGTGTATACTTGCACACGACTTATTGTAATTAGTGCATTAGAAATTCACCCATCAAAAACCCTTAAATTTCGACCTATTGGGTCGTAATTGTTGCTCTAATGGGCTTGACCACATTTAGAGGTGTTACAATAAAATTTTTGAGAAAATACCCAAAATAACCCATTTGAGAAGGTTAAATTGAAAAGTAACATTTTTCTCAAATACTTGAAAAACTAACTTTTTGTGTATAAAAATGCCCTTAATTCTAACTGACTTTTCTGGTGTAGTGCCCGTTGAAAACAAAAGTGACATTTTTTTTTTTTTTTGACTTTTTGACATTAAATCAGATTACTGTCAGGAATAATTAAAATAAGAATCTAAAGCAACTGTTGAAAATAGTTGAGATAGAATTGTAGAGTACAGCTAGGATCTCTACTCCCAAAAGGCAGGAGAAGGCTACTCATATAAAGGTGGGAAAACTGTCTACATAGTGTTGGGACTTGGTGAGTCGAACCCACCACTTAAAGGAACGTAACCGGTAGATTGTGGCTTGAAAATTGAATTAATACTGAATTGTCATATAAGTAAAGGTTTGAAAATTGATTTAATACTTTTCTTGAAGTAAGAGGTGTCATCAAGGTTCCCAATTTATATGGTTAATACTTTTCTCATAATTGCATAATATGAAACATATATATTAACAATTTTCCAAATTGACAACAATGTAATGGAATAAGTATGAACTATTAAGCATTCTTGCAAAATAATTGAGTGCTAAATACAATAATGGTTAACAACAACATAATGCAAGTTGCAGAATCCAGCTCTGCATAACACCATGTATCTTTAAAATAATAATCATCACTCAATCGCCATTTACTCTTGCTCACACAATAGACTCAAAACCTAAAACCTCACTACACCCAAATGAAACTGAAAAAAACAAAACAAAACAAATGGCTCTCGAAGACATTCTTGAATTGGCAAAGGCTCTCTTTTTAAGCCTTCATGGTGCTTCATCGGTCCACAATTAGGCACACCTGAGATTGGGAAATGATAGTTGATTAACAAGAAAATAATGCTAAAACCAAACACAATACATAACAACTATGAGGACAGCTCACCTAGCAATACACATTCTTGTTCCTTTTTGCCTTTACTGTGTTGTTTTTTTTACTTTGCTTTTCTTAAAACCATAATATGTCTGATGATACTTAAGCTATCGCACCTGAAATTGAAAATAGTAAGTTGGATAAATTTAAGACCTGTGGTTTCAATTATGCTTTTTAATTGTACAACCTTTAAAAGTATTTAAAATAACATTAAAATGATTTTAGGTTGTATAACTACCAAATATGATCTTGCTCCTCTTACCTTTTTTTAGAAAACAAGACTCTTAACTGCTTTCCTCAGTTTATCTATATAGTTGAAGCTATTGCATCTCTCTCTTCATAATGTTTTATTACTTCAAAGAAAAATACTTCACAAGAACAAAAAAATATTACTTTAGTTTTTGGTATCAACTGTGATAAGGAACATACAATTTAATAAGAGGTTAGGGCACTTGACATTACAAACACATAATGAGAAGAGGGTAAAAAAAAAGGTTTAAACTTCAAGAAATTATGTGTCAGGGGTCAAATAACATGCTCCAAGCTGCATGCATAGTCTTATGCATAGTATTGAAAACGTTTGTGGATTTGCTTGACTTCTAGATGTTTTGATTCCATATGAAAACAAAAAAATGAAGCATTGCAATTGTCTATTGACCTTAATAAAATTCATGCTTATAGAACTGCAATTTATGCTAGAACCTGATGAAGTTTTTATTGAGACAAAAAAGGTGTAAGGTCCATACTATAGGAACTTTAGAGCTGTATGGTTTAATTGAAAAGGGAATACGTACCTGCTTGAAACAACTTGAGAATTTTGAAGTCAGAATACAAGAACTACGATTTCCCTTGACTGCACCAGCCTACCAGAACAATTTTGTCATGTTTTTAGCTGTAGAAAAACCAAGCAGTTATCATCAGCAGAAACACACTGTAATTGTTTCTCTTTGTCACATCAACTACAAATTACTTTCACTACTTGACAAATGCATGCCTAGCAAACCAGATTCATTAAAAAAATAAAACACAAAGTAAAACAAAGCTGTATAACACTTTATGTTATTGGTTGAGCAATCAAGGATCAGAAATATATTGCAACTAACCAGCTTGATCGTATTTATGGTTCTCATACCAACGAGCTGGAAAAGGATAATGTAGGCATTATTCTACCTTATCAGGCTACATTGTATATTACTCGGCTAAAAGGTGTATTGTCTTTTTCTTTGCAGAAAAATGGTAAGAAGTTACATGGTTAGAAACTCATATCATATGACTCAAAAAAAGTGAATTTAAAATAAAAAATACTTACAAATATAATTCTAGTCATCAAGAAAGATATATTTAGGTACAAGACTTTCCAAACTAAATGTTAGCTAGTTTTCTGTGCAAAGAATTGCATGCAAATGCATCAAAAACTATGACTCTTTAGTTATGCTAACGGTAAAAAGAAAAAGACTTTAGGTTCAACTAGTGGTAACTACTTGGGACTTGACAATGGAGAATCCATACAATTTTCCTGAAGGAGAATTGGATTCATTATCACAGTAACTTGAAACATAAAGTAAGTAAACAATGTCATAAAATAATAGACTTGCCCTTATATACAACCATGATATTACTTAATTTGATTTCAGGTAGCTGGTGTTGACCTCACCTGTCACTTGTTGCTTTCCCATAGCAAGAACCTTAGCCCGAGCTAGTGCTATTGGCAATCCAAGCACTAACATGGGGCGGGAATCAAAGTGCTTCTTCACTGGAGTTCCTAACAACAACTGAACTATAGGGAGGTGATGCATATCTGCCAAAGTGAAGCAGTCACAAGCTACGAATTTTGGCACAGCCAAAAGAGCGTCATACACACCAAGACCTTGCCCAGCTTAGCTTCAACCTTCTTGACTGCAGCCGCATCGGTAGTCATGCCAAACGTTGGCTTAAACATGTACAATCTCCCAGTTCAGCTTTGAAGCAACAGGTCGAATTGATGTGCCTCAACCTCCTTCCATACCAATAGCTGCAGCATTGGCTTGCCTGGGCATGCTAGTGCTGCTCCCTTGTCAGCAAATTGTTCGGCGATGCATTGGGTAATAGCCCTTGATTCTACATGTCAAAACACTCGTGTTAATTCATCATACTAGTTAATAAATAATAATAGCCATCTAAAAGAACACACTAAATAAAATATCAATACGTTTGAAACTTAATAAGCAGCAGCCAATCTCCTTGTTCAAAAGCTGGAACTTGTCCCAATAGCTGCATCAACCAAAAAAAAAAGGAAATTACATTTGACTTGACAAGAAACTCCACATCTACTAATTTGAACTAAAATATTGAGTATTATATAAAGAATAAAATGATTTTGCTACCCAATGACAGGTTCTGTACACTGTATTTACATTCTTTTCAATGAAGGCTTTGGAATATTTATGTTCACCGGTTCTCACATCAACGGGAACATACTTGAAATCGTAAGATTTTGTACCCATGTTCATCCTCCCTGCATTCTTATTAACTTGCTACCTTGGGTGCTTGAAATCTTGAAGATTTTTGTTGTCCTCACTTGTAACTGCCTAACCCTTTTCATCCTTCCCTGAGCAGATCATCAAGCAACCAAATTCATTATGTTTATCAAAACACATACTTATATATAATCAAAATATAAAATGCTTCCAGACAGACATTTCAAAAGGTCATTTATCTAAAATCAGCATGTCAGAATCAAGAAAGAATTGTGTACTATAATTATGAACATTACATTAGAAAGTCAATCTTCAAGTAGAACTTAAATTTTGTATCAACTCAAATATAAGCACTACAAAGTTTAGTAACCAACGAAAACCAAATCTTAAGTCTAAAATGGGAGATGAAACCACAATTAAGACTGGTAACAAAGTGAAAAGCATTACTTGTGAAGTTTTCTCCTCTTGCATAGCTGAAGGTCTCTGTTCTGCTAATGGTTGCTCTTGATTCCCACAAAGCAATATAGCACTGCAACAACAAATTCATGTAACCACTGTATGAGATATATTCCCCATCAAACATAATGTCAGAATTAAACCTTCAGACATTAAAACATTATTTTTATTATTCTAATTTAAGAAATAAACACGAATAGTCAAAATCAAATATTTTGAATTTAGAGTAATGTTTCTTTAATAATAGCACCCACCCTTCAATTGAATTAAATGTTTCAAGCACCTGCTATCAATAATGCTATTGATTGTTGAGTAATATTATATAGTAAATGCAGACAAATATATAAATTTTTTAGCTTACTGTTTTGTGTTGTTGAAAAATGTCACCCATGTAGCTGGCAAGTAAGTGAAATGTTTCAGAGCAATAATTGGAGGACCTCCTCTACATCTTCCTCATCCTGTTTTTCTAAGGATTAAGATTATGTTAATAAAAAGTGTAACTGTTAGTTCAAAGCTCCATGGATAGAAATCAATTGACTGCATATATGACTCATGTTTTAAAGATAAAAGTCATGGAAGTCCTAACCTCAACATTGCCAACAACCTCAGCTTCTTCAAACAATTCGTTTAAAGCTGCTTCTTCAACAGATTCATTAAGTTCCCAACCTCGCTGATATAAAACAGAATTAACCAAGTTAATCACCAATCAAACACAATGCAAAAATCACATAATCTTCAAAACCAGGAACCATAAATCATAAATCTTTTCATCTTTTAAAGAACAATTTTATGTACCTTAGGGAACATCACTCATTATTAATTGTTCCATCATCCCTAATTCTATATCTATAAGGAATGCATCTGCAAAATTCAAAAACCCCACATAAGAAAAAAGCTCCTCAACATTAACTTATACCTCAACCGAATAGGAATCCTTCTAAAAAGGAATCAACTTTATCAAAACCTCTACATGATAGACAATACTTGAATGAAATAGATCTCTGATGCATAAAGTTCTGATTTTTACTGAATATTAAAATCAAATTTTAAGGCCTGCAAATCAGACTCAATCATCCAAAAGGCAAAAACTTTAAACAAACCCAGATAAAATAAGAGACTCACCCCACAACTTGTCAGTGACCCATGTTGTCATATCTCTGTAATTGCCTTCCTGTGCGAGAAACCAAACCAATAGCCATCTTCAACAGATGTAGTTTGAGTCATCAAAAACTGATGGAGAGAAGGCCTCTGAATTTTCATATATTCTGATTCTAGGCATGCCTGAGCCTCTGACCCAATTCTCCGCTACCTCATATCGGTAACGTCTTTGCAAACTATGACAACCGATCATGTGAAATTTCTCCAGTGTTGTTGATTGCAGAAGGTAGTCTGGCAATGTCTCTAAATTTCGACACCAACGAATTGTCAAAGAACGAAGAGATGGCATGATTTTGATATTTCCTCCCCCTCTTCCACAACTCCTATTGTCCCACTTTACCCATCTTTCTAAGTTCCAAAACTGAAGAGATTGCAATTTGGGAAAGACGGCAACTGATGATGATGAAGATGACGACGACGTCATATTATCACTTCTCATTCCCAAAAATTCGTCACCCAACCTTTTCAAACTATGTATCCACTCAATCTGAAGTGATTCAAGACATGGCAATTTCCCCAAACACAAACTCCCTGAACGAGACCAAGAATAGAGAACTAACCTCTTTAGTTTCGTTAACGACATCAGCCAATTGAGAGATAAACGATTGTCACCACCATAGCCTGCTAGGGCTAATCCCTCTAAATTTGGGGGAGGATGGAAGTCTTCAAGAGCTTCTTCATTACTCACATCTGATGACAACGTCAAGGCTAACCAGTGAGTTTTGTCTTATTATTCAATTCTGCCTCATTAATCTCACCCGCATTCACCTCACAACATTCAATGCTAAGAGCCACAAGGTGAATTAAATTTCTTAGACATTCAAACTTGCATGCTTTCTTATCCCCACTCACGACTACTCTCTCAAATGTCCTCAAACTAGTTAATCTTTTAATTCCTTTTGGCATATTTCTACACTCATCGAAACTCCCAAAGTTTATTAAATGCCTCAAGTTGACTAATTTTTCTATCCCTTCCGGTAGTTTATAGAGATTTCTACACATACTAACATCCAAGGTTTTGTAAATTATATAATTCACACATTGCTTCAGGTATTTCTTTGATATCATCATTTTTTGATATGTTGAGGTACCTTAGATATATCAATTTAATTATGCCACTTGGAACATCATTAATTGACATGTAACTAAGATCTAATACCCTTAGACTTGTGTAATCATCGAATAATTTATCCAGCGGCCAATTGCCACCATCTAAAAGAAGACTACGCAATCTATTTTTATCAAATATAGAGATAGGAAATGATGCTTCTCCTTTCAACACTATCATTGCATGGCGAGCTTTCCTATACTTAGAGCTTAACAAAAATCTTTCCGTATTGTCAACCTCTACACTATAACATTCATTCTTTGTAAGATATTGAGCCAAATCATGCACCATGTCATGCATCTTACACTTTATTATGCTTTCATCATCATTTCTTTCAAAATCTTGAAAGAATGAGAGTATTGCTAACTTTTCAAAATACTCTTCACCAATTAACTCCATATCTTTGTTTTGTTTTGGCTTGAGATAAGCATGAGCCATCCACAACTTGATTAATTGATCTTTTTGTATTTCATAATCCTTGGGAAATATAGCACAATACAAGAAGCATGCTTTTAATTCAGAGGGTAAATCAAAATAGCTTAATAATAAAGGTGGGAAAATCCCATATTCGACCTGTTCTAGCTCCCACATCTCACTATTTAAGACAAATTGCCACTCCTTAATTGTATTTTTAAAGCGTAAGAGACTCCCTAAAGTCTTGATAGCTAGAGGCAAGCCCTTACACTTTTTTACAATTTTTCTACCAGTATCTTCGAACTTTTGACACTCTTCTTTGGACCTTCCAGAAAATGCAACTTGACTAAACAATGACCAACTTCCTTGGTCAGACAACATCTCTAATGGAGCTATGTGGGTGCTTTCCATCAATTTTGCAACATTCTCCTTGCGTGTGGTCACCAAAATTCGACTTTGGCTAGAACCATGCTTAAGAGAGTCTACCAATTCTTCCCATTTATCAGATTCTCCATTCCACACATCATCAAGGACAAGAAAAAACTTCTTGTCTTTAATTAAATCTTTTATATTCTGCAACATGGTTTCATATTCATTTGCACCTTGCACACCATGTTCAAGAGATTCAAGAAATGCTTTTGCAATCCTAATTCTCTCAACGGGTTCAGAGACACACACCCATATAGTTTTGTCAAAGAAACACTTAACCTCATCATCATTAAAAACTAGTCGACCGAGAGTAGTCTTGCCTATCCCTCCCATCCCTACAATGGAAATGATAGGAAAAGATGCTGGTCCATCACTACTCTCACTCAGCAACAAGTTTTTTATATTCTTCTTGACATGATCTCTACCATGAATCCTTGTGATACCCACAACAGAGCTAGTTATTTGCCGATCTACCTCAGCTATGCCCTTGTTTGAGTTGAAGTGAAACATATTTCTTTCCATAGCAATAACATCTAATGCTTTATTTAAATCTTGAATCTTCTTGGCAATGTCATGACGTATGACTTGCTTACCAATAAAGCCATAGCAGGAGATGAGCGAACGTACCTTTCTCACAAGCTTGGAAGCCTTTTCATCAGCTTCCATAATTCGTCGTTTCTGAATGGCTGTGTTCCACTCATCCAACACATCCTCCGTGTTGCAGGAAACCTCTTTGAGCTTCTCTAACCAATCTCCAACAGCTTTCTCCTTGACTTGTTTGCACTCTGCATCTTCAAGCACGCATTGTATGGCCTGAAAATTACTGGTGAGCCTTTTCACTTCTTCGTCAACACCCACAACTAGTTTTACTTCTTGTTCAACCTGTTGCCGAAGGACCGAAGCCAACTGCCCCAGGATTGTTGAAACAACAGCTTGTGCCATATTCAGACAAGGAATTCTGATTACAGAAAAGGTGAGGAATGGAAATTACGTTGTAGTAAAGTTATGTTGTGTAAAGGCTATCGGCTGCTTGCAATTTAGCTGATAAACATGTGGGAGCACTGGTTCCATGTCCGTTTAATATTTAAATGATTAAATTGACAAAATTGACGTGGACTCTACCAGCCACACTCTTTGACATTTCGAAATACGAGAAGGCCAAAACGACAAACAAAAAAAGCGTGGCTGGAATCCATTCCAGCTACATCACACGGTAGCCTTTTTTTTTTTTTAGCACTTTAGTTACAATTTAATATCACATAAAAAAATTCAAGGTTACTTCAAATATATATATTTCAATTAGATGATGACGAAACTGACTAGCATAGGTTAAAAATATGAGACTACTACACTACCCACAATAAAATGAGGAATTGAACTAATTAATTTGGATAGGATTATCCAACTATATTTTTGAATAACAATTTTTGGATTGGAATGAATTAAAAAATTATTATTAAAAAATCTTATTGAGTAACAAATTCTTAGATTGCTTCCAAGAGTTGTACTTATGGGAATAAAGATTCTTAAAAATACAGCAAAGTTCCACTGAAAAAAAAAAAAAATCCTTAAGTATAATGCATATATGGTATATCATCTGTTGCGATCATGTTGTATGACAAAAAGTTATCACCTGAAAGTAAGACTATCAACAAAGTGTTCACAAAGAGCAAAGATTCTCTTCCATCATATGAAAGTAATTTTTCTTAAACTTTTTATAAACTAAATTTAAGTTTGAGAGATGTATAAGAGAAAAAATAAAATAATTTTGACCATCCAATAATTTTCGTTAACTAAATTATCAAAAGTTTTACTTCTACATATATCGTCAATATGTATTTATTTTATATAATTATCACATTATATTATATTTTACTTTGGTTTTTCTGACTATTATCATGTTGGGCAGCCGAGTAAATACGCAACCCAAACCAAAAATATATTCTATTATCACATGGACAGCCTAGCGCAACCCAAAAATGTATTCTTCCAATATAAAACGGAGTAGGTAAGTGTTAATTAAGCAACCCAAAATTATATAAAAATAAAAGCTCAAATCGGTTCCACCTCATTCAATGTCATGAGAATGCCTTCTGGCTATTATAAACCCAGTAGTAGGCCCCCTATGGTTTACATTCATCTTTAGGTCGATCATTGTCTCTCCGGTTCTGTATTGGTTCCAAATTTTATTAAATTTCTTATCACAAAATTAGATATTATTTCCTGCCATTTACTAATTCATCGCCGTATGGATATAGAGTGAGACCAACAATGCTTAATTGCATCCCCAAACAATCTTGTTCCTACAAATTTAATATTTTCTTTAGTTATTATATAAATGAAAAGATTTAAATTTAGAATATTATCTAATTAATGATTCAAATATGAGATATTATTATGTTAGTGAATCTAATATGTAACATTATTGGACAAGCTTTGTTGATAGGAGAATGCCAATTTAGGTTTCATGGAATGTTTGTTATCATTCAAAACTTGAGGGAGGGTTTGGGTTTGCAAGATCTACGTGTTCTTAATGAAGCTCTCCTTAAAAAATTTACTTAGAGATTTACGAATGAAGACTTGATGATTTTCAAGTTTCTCTACGCTAGATGTCTCTGTTCCATGCTTCTCCCTAGAGTGAGATACCTATCTTCCTCTATTTAGCTTGGTATGAAATAACACTATCTGTCCTTGGTGCTTGAGTCCAAATGGTTAGTGGGTCAACATTCGAAGGTCCATCTTTGGTTGGATAATAGGATGAAGGGGCCCATTATAGATATGACTTCTAACTTGCCTCTCTTGGAGATTCTTTTGAATACTAATATTGGCGATATGTACTATGATGATGGTTGGCATTTTCCCCTTTTGATCCGTATGACTCATCCGGACCTAGTTGAGGATATAGAGAGGGCAGTTATTAGTACTTCTTTTGATTTAAGAGTATGGACTCTTTCTATGGATGAGAGAGTGACCATTGCTGTTGCTTATGCTTTTATGACTACACCCCATCGACACTTTCATTGGGCACGACATGTTTGGGTTGCCTTTATTCCTCCTTCAAGATCTATGTTAGTTTAGAGAATCATGCATAATAGATTGCCTACAAACTTATCTTTCTAACATTGAGGTTTTATCTTTCCTTCCTGTTGTCGATTATGTTGGTCTATTGAGGAGAGTTTAAGCATTTGTTTCTACTTTACCCTTTTACGGTAGGTCTTTGACATTCCTTGTTGTCCACATTTAGCCATTTTATTTTCCTATCTAGATCTGTTATTGACTTGTGGCAAACTGTTATGTTTGTTAATTTTTCCTCTCAACTTCAAAACCTTTGAAAGATGGGTATAATTGCAATTTTATGGATTATTTGACTTGCTTGTAATAAGGCTGCTTTCGAGGGTAAGTGTTCTACCTTTCATGAGGCCTTTTTATTTGTTTGGTGCTCTATTCAAGAGATAGATTTTCTCAACTCTAGGGTCATGCAAAACTTAGTTGATGATCTTTTGGCTCTACATAAACTTCATATTTTAGTTTTTCTAAAGCTCCGCATATTACAAAGGTTGTTTAGGTTCCCCCTTCTTCGGGCTGGCTTAAGGTTAATATAGATGATTCTGCTTCAGGAACCCCTGGTTTGGTTAATTGTGTTGGAAATTTTCGAACTTGCCATGAATTTTTTAAAGATACTTTTGCTATTCCTTTAATGATAGGTTATACTTTTGAGGCAAAGGTGGTAGCTGTCATCCATGCCATTCAGTTTGTTTGGACTTGTCATTGAACGAAGTTTTGGTTAGAGAGTGATTCAGCTTATGTGATTTTGCTTCTTCTTACTCGTTCTTCTAAGGGTCCTTAATATTGGCAATCAGCTTGGGAAAGGTGTCTTTCCCATCTACAAGATATGGATTTCAGAGTGATTCATATTTATCACGTGGGAAATTAGGCTACGAATGCTAGAGCTTCTTGCTCTCCTTTTTTTGTCTATTCAACTTGGTGGTGGACGACTCCTGCTTGTTTGAGTTCTTTTCTTTCTTATGATTTACTTAGCAAATGTCATTATCGCTTTCATTAGTCCTGGTTATGGGGGATCCTCTTTTTTCTTGTCATAGTCTGATTCTTTTCCTTTAAAGACTGATCTTTGCTTCTTTTAGATTTTATGCTTTGCATTTCCTTGTATTTTTTTTTTTTATTATTATTATCTTTTAATAAAATGTTAGCTTTGACAAACAACCTTGTATTAAAAAAATAAAATAAAAAGTCTGCCTTGTTTAATATCAAATCACATTAGATGATGAATTTTATCGTCATTCAAATTTAATTAAATTGTTTATTTATTAGTTATGAATTTATTATTTATAACATCAATTAATACTTATAATGCATTAAACGAATCAAGAAATGGTTCGTTTGGTAAAGTTATGTTGTGAAAAGGCTACCTATTATTAAAATAATATATGGAGTATGAAGGATTTTGTTAACACGCGTGGAAAAAATTGGACAGATAACTAATTCAAAAAAAAAGAAAAAATGGACAGATAACTAACTTGAAGCTGTCAAAGACCAACAAAAGCCTATTTAAATATTCCTTTGATCCCAACTTTTAACTTCTCAGGATGATAGGAAATGAAGTGAAATTTGTGTAGAAAATGAGGAATTGGAAATTAATATCTGGTAAACTTTATGTTGTGGTAAAGGCTAGTGGCTACTTTCAATATAACTCATGAAAAATACAAGATAAAACATGTGAGACCAATGAGTCCACGTCCTTCTAATGTTAAAATGAGAAAGTTGACGAAGCTAACAACGTGGACTCTACATAGGAGAAGAAATTGAGGAAAGCAAAAATGCATAGCTGAAGTCCATTCAACTTGATATATTGGCATTTTAATTACAATTTAACGACAACTATAACTCAATTTCTTTTGAAAATAAAAAACGACACAAAGTCAGAGTTGGCTCTACTTCTGAATTCTACCAGTATCACACGGTATATATTATTAAAATCCATTCAATTTATGAAATGTTCTTAAAAACCTATTCGATGACTATAATTACATAAATGGTTAAAATGCACCTCAACATTTTTATTATTTAGGTTAGTGTCAAACTATTTTTTATTTTAACTATATACGCATTTTATAACGTCAACTAATATATATAATGAATTAAAGGAATCAAAGAATAATTGGTTTTGTAAAATTATATTATGGTAAGGCTACCAGTTATTCAACTAGTATGAGGAGTATGAGGAAGCCGCTAATATAAATGTGAGAGATGGCAACTGAACTTATAAATAAAATACTGTTAAAAAAATTATTTAAATTATAAAATTTAGTAAAATAATTTGTAACAATTTTTTAAATTATAAGATAAAATAAAAACAGCCCACCAAGCAGCAAAGCATGCGCAGCTCCTTTATTTTTGTTTTTTTTTTCCGAAGAAAAAGACAAACTCAGATTTAGTTCCACCAGTATGGCAATACCATCACCGTCTATTTGTTTTATATGATATGATATTATAGTATACTTTGGTTGTTCTAACTATTATCACGTGGGGTGCCTAGATCTCGAGTAAATTACGCAACCTAGAAACATATTCTATTATCGAATGGGGTAAATGAAAAAATGTATTCTACCAAAATCACGTGGGGATGGGGGTGGTAGGTTAGAGTAAAAACTATATAAAAAGGCTCATATTTTGTTCCGCTTCCACCGGTATCATGAATGTCATTTGATTCTGACTATCATCACATGGGGTAGCACTGTTATAAAATTCGATGAGTAAACATATATTTAAAAATTTATTTATTTTTTTTACAAATTTGATCAAATTTAACCGTGAGTCAACGGTTTAAGTATTGATCAATAGTTAAACCGAATACTTATCTAATACTAGTCAAGTAGTCGAGTACTCACTACTTACTGGATTATCGATCGAGTAATGAGTAACAAGTTTGATAATAACTAGAGCAAATTATGCAACTCGGTAGTCGGGCACCTTGTGGTTTACTTAGGACCTGACCACTTCCTTTCCTTTCATTTGTTGTCCCAAAATTTTATCACCTGCCTTATTGCAAAATTAAATATTATTTTCTGCTATTAACTATTTTATAGGGTGAGACTGGGTAATGTTTAAATGCATTCCCAAACAATCTTGTTACTAAAAATTCAACATGTTTTTGAGTTTCATTCATAGCAGATCGATTTGAATCTGAAATAATATTAAGTTAGTGATTCAAATATAAAATATTGTCATACTAATAATTTAAAACTAGCATATACCAAGCTTAAAAACTGCTCGTTGTCATTAAATCATGTTAGATGGTGAATTTGATATTATCACTAAGATTTAATAGTGTTAAATTGTTGTTATATATATATTTTTAAATAATTGTTTTTATATTTTTATATTAGCTCATAGCTTTATAACATCAATTAATACTTGCAATGCAAACCAGAGACAGCTAACATGAAGCTGTCAAACACTAACCAGAGGCTATATAATATTCCCTTGATCAATCCGGCCAAATCAAATCCCATTTCACCAGATTATTTTGATTATATATATATATATATATGTATGTATGTATCTATGTGTGTGTACAAAATTGTTGGATTGTCTAAAACAACTTAATTGGACTCATTGTGAGCTTTGTTTTATCAAATCGAATAGTAAGGTAATTCTTCTTTTAAGCTACTTGTAACACCCTATTAACAGGCAGCTGGTGCTATTGGTTAAAATGCCAGCTACCCCTTACTATAGTGACAGGGTTCGATATCCATCATCTACCAATTTCATCCTCTCTCCCCCCACCTTAAAAAAAATAATAAAAATAAAAAACTTTTAGCACCCCAAATCTGATAACAGAAAATAGGATGTCACAATCAACTAGATCATTAAAAAAAAAAAAAACTCCAAATAGAAATTTATTCCAAAGTTTGAAAGTAATTAACAAAAATATTCAAACATAGTCTCTAAAAGAAAATTCCTAAAATTAATTACTGAAGCAAGATATGCAACGACTAAATTTCTAATCTTCATTGCTATCACTAAAGCTTTACATTCGAATGAACTCCAAGTTCTAAACACTCAATATTCATGATTCACTCTTTCTTTGCAAAAATTGTGGAGATGAGAGGGTGAGCTATAAATTCATGCATAATATCGATATTAACCTTATTATCTTTATAAGTTAGATATAAAACTTCAATACATATAATCATATTTTAAAACCAATATTTAAAATCTTATATAAAATCAATTTTCATATTTGCAGTAAATATCATATAGGATAAAATAATAAACAAAACAAAATATCATATAAAAACATATGCACACATATTACAACTAAAACATTACGTTTATGTCTTATAATGTCATAAGTATCTACGTGACATGGTTAGAATATCAAAATGTCATAGTTGCTTATATGATATAGTCAGAATAGCAAAATATTGCAAATACTCGTGTGACATGGTCAAAATAATAGAATCTCACAAATACTCATGTAATACAGTTGAAATAACAGAATATCATAATTACCCGTATGACGCGGTTTGAACAATAACTATAAACAATGAGCCAAAATGATTTTTCCTAACCTTATATAAATCATATATTTTTAAATCACAATGGTAAGATATTTAATAGTTGTCAATCAATTCTTAGAAAGATAAGTTTCAAATTCATTTTATAATTTTTGTAAGGTTCTTTAATTATGCATAAATCATAGGTTCATGCATGATTCAAATTTTGGAAGTAAATAATTTGAAAAGTATTTCAAAAATATTTTGTTGCCATATTTAAATTAATGTTAAGTAGTTATATATATTTTAGAATATTCAAAAGTTTATATATCGACATACATACATCATGAATGAATTTACTTATCTCAAACAAGCAAAAATTCACAAAATAAGCTAAACGATCACATCAACCTAAAATTATTAGTAATCTTCCAAATTGACAAAAGTGTAATGGATAAAATATTAACTAATAGGCATTGCTCCAAATATCCAAGGGGCATTGGAGTGCTAAAATACAATCATGGTCATCAACAATGTAATGAAAGTAGCAAAATCTCCTGTTTGAGTGCTGCAAAATACCCTGTATTTTAACTTCTACTTGAAACACAATCATCGGTTAATCGCCATTTGCTCTTACTCACAAATTATGCATACAAAATCTCCCAAAAGACTCTCAACAAATCTCAATACACCCAAATAAAGCTCACAAACAAACTACACAAATGGCTCTCTTATGCATTCTTCAATTGACAAGGGCTCTCAGTTTAACATTTCATGGTGCTATATGATTCCACGGTTAAGCACACCTGAAACTGAAAATGATAATTGATAAACTAAAGGCAATAATCTGGAAAGATGCGTGTCTTTAAAAGGAAATAATAGACAAAGCAGAACAATTCTGAGGACAGCTCACCAAACAACGCAATACTCTTGTTTCTCGTCTTTTTAAATTTGTTTTTAGGAATTTGCTCTTCTTGAAGTCATAGTTGTCTAATACTTAAACACACCTGAAATTGAAATTTATAAGTTCGACAAATTTTACTTTTACTTGGTAGAATTAAACTGTGATAAGAAACATATTATGTAATAAAAGGATAAGGCATTTAACATTACAATCGGATAATTAATTTACGATAAACGAAATATATATATATATTTTAACTTTGAGGGATAAATAGATCATACTCCAAGTTGCATGTCTAGTTTAATTTCTATGCGTAGTATTGAAAATGTTTCGTGACTTATAACTGGCTTCCATTTTTCTTTTTCCTCCATATGAAAACAAAAATATGTACCATTCCAGTTGCTTAGTTACCTTGTCGATATCAATGCTTGTAATACTACAATTTACAACAGAACCCAATGAAGTTTTACTAGACCAGATCTAGAAACAAAAGATAGTTAAGTGAAAAGTCCATATCATAGGAGCTTTGAGAATTTTTTGTTTGAATCGAAATAAAAATATGTATTACCGCCTTCAATGACTATGTTAATTTCTATGTTCTCGAAGATGTTCTCCAATGATTAAGCACACCTAATGAATACAGTTTCAGTTATGATTTCTAATTGAGTGAGCTTCATGAGTTTATAAAAGAAGATTGAAATGGTTCAAAAGTATATTAACATAACTTTAACATAACTAGCCAATTTTATCTTCATTCTCTTACCTTTTCTTATTGTTCTAGAAAAGAAGACTTTAGTTGTCTTGCTTAGTCTTTCTAGTTGGAGTTGTGCATCTCTCTTTCTCCACAAGATTACATTTACTTCAACACAATAAATACTTCACGGGACAAGAAATTTATTTTATTGTTTGGTAGAAACTAGGGTAAGAAACATACAAAATTTTATAGGGTTAAAACACTTGACTTACAACGGGGTGGAGTGAAAGAAGAAAATGTTTCGACTTTTAGGAAACAAGTCAGAAATCACATACCTTAGTCCAAAGTGCGGGCCTTATTTCTAATGCAAGTCCTGTTTCCTATCATGAAATTAAAAATATTTTGTAAATTATCTTTGATTACTAAATGTTTTCTGCATAAAATAAATGTATACATTATTCCAGTTGCCTAGTTACCTTGTCAAAATTGATGCTTTTAGTGTTGCAATCAATGCCTGGATCAGATGAGTCTTCATTGGACCAGAGCCTGAAACAAAAGATAAGATAAAATGTCAATACCATAGGAGCTTTCATGAGCAAAAACTAGAAAATTATCTCAATTCTCAACATTCAAAACACATATTCTAATCCATCAATTCAATTAAATATGATGAAAATAAATTAATAAGTTTCTCATACCAATCTTCTTGAAAAGCAATGCCCTCTTGTCCTTTGCTTTCATTTAGAATCACTAACTCAAGTATATCATTTGACGGTCTGCTTTAAATTTATGAAAAAAGATATATATATTTTAACCATGAATGTTTAAAGAATATATATTTGCAAAAAACTAATAGCCATTAAATGTTGGGAAAGCTCACCAAAGCATAAACATTGAAAGTGGAAGTTTCTTTGGAAGGCTCCATTTCCTAAGTCTTCACAATGTAATCACTTGGCTCTATAAACTCCAATTAGCAAAGCTTGGAAAATGCCAAGTAATTTAGAAAATAAAACAAGAACAGTTGTACTGACGTGGTCCTAATAAACTCCACCTTGGACAAGCCAATTCATCAAGTCAATGTAATGGAAGTAGCAGAATCCCTCTATAACACTATCCTGAGATGTTCAACATACTCCTCATGACTGCCTAAATACACCAAAATGTCATCAATAAACACAATCACGAACTTATCCAAATAAGCTCGGAAATCTTATTCATTAGGTCCATGAACACAACTGGGGCGTTTGTTAATCCAAAGGGCATGACTAGAAACTCATAATGTCTATACCAAGTTCTGAAGGCAGTCTTCGGAACATCTCCCTCACGAAGAATGATTAGGTCTTACAAAACCCTTTTCCGGTAGCTCTTCCATCTATACTTTCAATTCTTTCAACACTGCTGGAGCCATCCTGTACAAAGCGATGGAGATTGGCTCAGTTCTCGGAACCAAATCTATCTCAAACTCTATTTCCCTATCAAGTTGTAAACTTGGGAGGTCTTCCGGGAATACATTTGGAAACTTTTGGACCACCGAAATATATTATAACTAGTTTTCATTCTTCTTCTATTCAACCATATAAGCCAAGTACCCCTAATATCCTTTACGGAGCATCTTACTGGCTGTCATGGCAGTCACGATACTAGTGGCAAGTACTTTCCGTATCCCACAGAATACCACCTTTGGTTCCCCTGATCTGGCCAATCTAACTTCCTTCCCATAGCAATCAATTGTGGCCCGATATTTAGATAACTAGTCCATCCCTAATTTCACATCAAAGTCCTGGATGTCTAACACAATCAAATCAACTGGAAACTCTTTTCCTTCTATCACGATTTTGTTATCCACTATCACCTTATCAACTAATAAAGAGTCTCCAACAAGGATGGAAACTACTATACCACCCTCCAAGGATTGTAATTCTGCTCTGACCTTTACTAAAAATGGTACGGATGCGAAAGAATGCATGGCTCCAAGATTGATAAGTGCATATGCATTATGATGAAAAATAGAAACCATACTAATGACGACCTCTGGAGTGGCCTTCACCTCCTACTAAGTGACGGCAAACACTCAGGCCTAGGTGCGGGGTCTACCTGGCTGACTCACGAAAGATACCTTTGCCCACTACACCTCTGGCGGAGACTGACGAACCTTGTCCTCTAATTTGGGAGCCTTTACCTCCCTGTCTCTGGCCCACACTAGCCTATGTAAGTGCTGTGGAGGGTTCAACCTCTGAACTTGCTGTGGTGGCTAACTGCGGGCACTCTCTCACAAAATGGCCCTTTTGCCCACAATAAAAGCAAGCAGTACCCGTGCTTCTCATCCGACACTCACTTGGATGTCTACTCCTACATGTATTGCACCCTGGCACTACATTCCTAGTGTCATGGAAACCTTCGGGCACTACAGGTAGTCTGGTTGACCCCTGACTAAATGATGCTCCCCAGCTCATCCTCCTATTACCAACCCATCTAGACCTGCTTTTCTTCCAGACAAACTTACTAGGCCCTTCTTGGTATAGAACTGATTCGCTATGTTTGCCTTCTGACTTCCCATGCTAGGCAGCGCCTATCATGTTCCTTTCCACCTTTTGTACAACTTCTACCAACTTTCTATAATGCATTTGAAAGGCCTATGATAGATGAATTCTTAGACTGGGATTTAAGCTCGCCATGAATCTCTTGCACCTTTGCTCCTCGTCCTCAGAGATGAATGGGACAATCTGGACTAGTCCAGAGAATTTCTTTTCATACTCAGTCAAGGATGTCGAGCCTTGCTCCAGTTTGAAAAATTCCTCAACTCAAGCGTCCTTGTAACTCTTCGAATATAATCTATTAGTAAACTCCCACTGGAATAACACCTATAATACTCCTTTCGAATGTCGTCTCTCCAAGACTTTCCACTAGTCCTTCGCTCTATCCTCTAGGAGGAACGAGAAAAATAGGACTCTCTACTCGTCGGAGCACCCCATCACTTTGTAAATCTCGTTAACCTTGTCCAACCATGCGAAGGCACTCTCTGGGTTGCCGCTCTTATCAAATGGCTTCACCCCCAATTTACAAACACGTTCTATCAAGCATTTGATTCTTCAGGAGCCTCTCGCAGCTGACGCATTATCGCCATCAGTATCTAGGTGACCTACTCTGTATTAAAATTCTCATCGGCTGGGTCTGTTGGTGTCAACAGCCCCAATCAAGTTTGATCTACGAGAGCATTCACTGAACCCATCGCGTGCTCTGCCTTCTGGATGAATGGTACGTCGGGTGTAGAAGCCTCTTAAGTGACTCTACGGGGACCCTTTCAACCTCATCGATGCATAGCATTGTGATTTCAATAAAAATAAGGGTATAAAATGCAAAAAAATTTAAAATCATATGCATGACAATAAAATAATAGTAACATGTCTGGGTTGCTTTATTTATATAACAAGGTAAATCAAAATGGTTTAAGAAATCAAAACATAAAAACATGTAATCCCTTTTTTCGAAACCACCACTCTGATACCAACCTGACAGGCTTCTTTCACTAGGCAGCCTATCAGCAACCTCACAATAGCCATCTAGTGGATATCTCATCCCCCTGAAAGGTTTCCGTAAAGTTAAGTCGTTTACTTTTTCAAAATCTTTCTAAACTTTATTTTCTAATGAAAACATGGGGAATTTTTTTTTTCACATTTAAATATTTGATTTATAAATATTTGAGCAGTGTAACAGTTGTTTTTCTAACAATGCCATCTTGCAAAATTTGTATAGAAATTAAACACTTCTAAAACAAAACATTTTCCCCAAACTTATGGGCCTTTACCCCTCATTTTATCAAATCACAAGCAACCATAAATAGTTTATCAATTCAAAAAGAAACTCTAAATATATTCACATGTCATGCATACGTTTATTTATAAATTTTCAAAATTAGAGAAACTATACAATCAATTATATACAAAAGTTTTAAAAACATCTAAAATACATGAATGTAATCACAGCAGCACCCCCGACTCAATCTGCTAATCCTGGGCTGAAGTCCCTACAACTGATGTACCGATCCCTACATCTGGCCTTGGGGAGGTTTTTATTTATAAAACACAAAATATATGTGAGCTACATGAGCCCAATGAGTGTCATATGATTTCCTATTAAACTCATTTTATAAAATTTCCTCCCTAAAATCATTTCGAATTTTTATATAAACATTTAAATAGTCATGATTCAAAAATCCATTTTTTGGAAACCACATTTCAATTCAATGCATGGATAAACAACTGTTATAAATAATTAATAATTTCATACATTATAAGATCAAATTACAAAACTACATGTTGTATGGTATAACAAAACATTTAAATAGTGGTGGCGATAACATTTTCTTTTGAAATTTTTCAAGTAAACCGAGCCAACCACTGATAATTTGTACTACATGGAATCCTAGGTATGAGCGGAATTTTACCTTGCTCCGGCCTTTTCAGAGTTTTCCCTCATTCAAGCCATCTATTCGATTATACATAGCAGAATTTTTCCCTCTCTATGGAGCGGGATTTTTCCTTACTCATGTGGAAGCTAGCTAATAATATACCCTGGATGTGCATTGGATGACATACAAGACTAGACTAACTTATATAACCTCCCGTGGGTACTTTCTGCTGTTGGAATTGTTAGTGACAGATGGACACCTCTGAGTCTCCCAATGCATGCTTCGGGTGCTCAGCCTCAATCGGAGATATATATAGTATCTATCAGGCATACCATAAGTTTTTCAAACACATTTCATTCCATCATTTCGATTTCATTTAAATCATTCTCATATCAAACTTGTAAACACATTTTCATATCTCATATCCATGCAATATTTTCACAAGTGGCTCATTAATTTAAAATCCATTTTCAATACAAAACATGGCATAAATTTAATTAAATCATAACAAAATATTTTAAGTAGAGACACTCACTATTTTAGCTCATGCTCGGACACTAATTCGTCTTCCCTTGCTTCCGTTTTACCTACACATATCACATTCTAATTTCAACAATTTCACAACTAAACTAATTGGCACAACACACATTTCCATTGACATGTCTTAGTAAATGATCAATTTAATTATCAATAGGATTTCAAAATATCCTTTTTTCTTTTACATCAAAACCATTCCATTTATTCACCATATTCTTGACTAGTTTTTCAAACCCACATTCCAACCAACACTTTTTATTTAAAATCCATTCAGCAATCCAACATTTCACTCCATAAATTTCCAACATAATAAATACTACTAACCATTTAAATTTTAATTCAATAAATATGCTCAATAAATTCATAACTATACCATAATTTCAACCAATGTTCTAACATCATTTCTTTTGATTTCCTTTGCACCAAGTCACGCAAACACATCCTAAGCATCACTAAAACACATCAAAAGGATGGAATAACAAATTTACACCCATTCTTGACCTTAACCAACTTTACACCCAAACTTTTCATTTCAAATTTTTCTTTCATTCTTTTAATTCCAACCAACTCAATTTCATCCCAAAACATCATACCAACCATTTAAGCATTAAAAATCAATACAAACACGTGGATAACATAATTGGTCCACACACTAGCATAGTTGCTCATCACTTCATTCCTTTTGCTTTTCTTTCCAAAAATCATTTGAAATTAACATAAATCATCATATAATATAATCCAAATACTAAAATCCATGCAATTACATAAATTTTTCTAAGTTGACCACTTACTAATATGGGTCATAACCAAACTAATATCTTCATTTTAAGCTCAAAATCATATCCAAGTGTATCAAATAATCATCAACTATTCAACTAAAACTTTAAACTCAAAATTAGTTAAATTTTCATCAACTTTTGATATCAAACCCTAACCTTTATCTTACAAAATTCTTGACCCAAACTTGTTTCACTTTTTCTTTCATTTCCAAGCTTAATTTGATGATGATCAACCTTTATTCAACCAAAAAATTTCATCAAACAAACACTATCTTATCAAACTTTAAAAATCCCATTCAAAATCACTATCAATTAACATCAAAATAATTTCATTCACTTACCAATTCTTCTTCATTCTTTATGGATGATAACAAGGGTAGAAAGTAGATGAAAAACCCCTTGAAACCTTGACCTCTTCTTCTTCTTCTTCTTCCTCCTCTTCACGACCTGCACTTCTTCCTCTCACGGCTAAAATTTATTTTTCTCTTTCGACCCAGCTCTTGTCATGGTTCTACTCTCCTTTTGGCCGAATGAATTCACTTGGTTCAACTCATTTCACACTTCATTTTATATACTAAACCTTACTAAAGTCTATTTTGCCCTCCAACTATCCTTAAAATCTAAAAATTGTCATTAATTATAAACTAAATTACTTGATTGGTCAATCACATAAAAATCATCCATTAATCAACTTAAAATTTTCTCAACCACATATTTAGTCATCAAATTGACCCTAAGATGTCATCCCCTTATTGGTCCATTCTATTTCACAAGGATTGTGCTTGTTTGATGATTATCTCTTCATGCAACACTTCAATAATTCCTTAAAATTAAATTCTCATTTAACACTAATAAATTTCAAAATATTTCATGGTCATCCTATCATCAAATTGATCATGCAATATTCTAATTGAGTATCTTAACTTTCAATTCCATGTTTTTAAAAAAATTCTAGTAGCTGTAAAATTACAAATTCATATTATTCTCCAAAAAAGGGCGCTTTCGTATATTGTTTTTGGATCATTTAAAACTTATTCAAATGAACTCATTTTTTATCAGTTTCAGTTTCTAATAACTATAATACTTATTCCGAGACTTCTAATGTTCGGATTCTATTTTCTGAAAATCACTATTCATATAGATACTATTTATCTGGAAATACTATTCATTGAAAAAAATTTTTATCTCATAAAACTTGAGGAAATTTTTGTTTCCCGAAAATCACTATTCACTCAAAAATACTATTCACACGAAAATACTATTCCAGAAGTTTTGAGTTTTAAAATTCACCAAAAAAAAAAAAAAAAAAACTAAAAGAGCACCAATTGTACGCAAAGTTCAGTAAGTGTCGGTTCTGGTGAGACAAAATTGCTTTCTTGGGTCATGTTATTTTAGTTGAAGGGCTCAGTGCAGATCCCCATAAGATAGAAGCAATCACAAACTGGAGACCCCCACCAATGTGATTGAAGTCAAGAGCTTTCTTGGATTGGTAAGCTACTATAAAAAGTTCGCTGACCCTAATATTATGCTAGTGTAAGCCCCTATTCTTGATACTTTACTTCCTAGTGTTCTAGTATTAGAAATTAGAATATGGAAAGGTGAAAGCTAAGTTACGAATAATACAAATAACCTTATAAGTGATGATAAAGTGTTGGACGCTAATAGTACGATAAAGTTGAATAAGGGTAAAATTGAATTTTTACAAATAAGAGATAATATATATGTATATAATTGATAATGTGGACAAGTTCAAAATTTAGAATTTTATTACACAAATGTCTATAAGTAATAAACAATTACTAAGCGATTAAATAAGAAATTAGTGACAGTCAAAAAGTCAAATAGGATATGGAAGTAATTTAGGAAATGTTAATGAGATATATAAACAACACTTAAAGCACAATTGAGAATGAAGAGGCAAAGTTGCCTTAAGATGTAGACGAAAGGGAGAAAGTGGCGTGAAAATGATGAAATGAGAACATGGAAGACATTGTTGAGTTGTTAGTTATATAAATACCATACTTAGAGTCAAATTGATGAAGCTAAAAACAAGAAGAAGCTGTGAAAGAAGAAGCAAACAGTAGCTGCCATGAAAAAGGAGCAGAAACGAGAGAAGAAGCAGAGCAGAAACGTGATAGCCCTGGGTGAAGTGAGAAAGGAGGAATATCAAGCCATTTTTAGCCCTCTAATCACCTATCTAAAGTGTCTCCAAGCTAGAATCACCCAACCCAAGCAAGACAAAGGTAACTCTCATAGTTTTCTTGAGTTTAAAGTTGTTTTGGATGAGTAAAAAATATGAGTTTGGACTGGTATGGGCTGATGAGAATTATGTTGATTTTAGTGTGTTGTATTGGGTGTTCTACACTTCAAATAAGTGTAGAACCCTAACTAGATGATGCAGAGATTAAAATGACATGTTATTGTGTGTGAATGATAGGTTAGGGTTGTATAAAAAGAGCTGCCATAAACTTGATAACAGTGGAAACAAAATTGATTTTCACACATTCTAAGTATTTAACAAAAGTTGTGAGTGAATTGTGATTGCTAAAATAAAAAAGTAGTGGGTGTGTATGTGTCAAGGCTATGAAGGACAGTAGATAACCTCTAATTTTTGATGAATTTAAACTCAAATTTAAGCATAAATAAGGTTAGGAAAGCATAGAGAAGTGATAGGATTGTCAAAGATATAGTTTTGAACAATTTAGGAATCTCGAGCTCAAACAATGGGATAGAGACAACCTCTACAAGTCTGAATTATTTCTGGTTGCTCTAGACCTCAAATCATGCCTAGAAGTCATAGAAAACCATAAGTTTTGGAACGAAATGATTCTGATAAAAATTATACAAGTTATGCCCAAAATAGTGCTGTTAGAGAGACGTTAAGTGAAATAACTATGTAAATGTAATTTTTATTTCATGAAATGAATTTAGTTTATTATAATTAGGTAAAATAGCCTTAGATACGAAAGAAAAATCATCGTCGCTCATCCGATGCGAAAACGCGCATAAAAAAGTGCCTAAAACAGGATATTTTTTCTTAGATTTGACACAGCAAAGGATAGAATTTTTCAATGAAATTTCACAAGGGACCAAAATGTGAGATAAGAGGACCATAGAAAAAAGAACGAAAGAAACCGGAGCCCTAAGTAGAGCTGTACATCACATTCTGTTTTAGGGTTTCAAAAGAGGCGAAAAATTTTGATTTTTCATTTCGGGTCTCTAAAAATTATACGGACTGTGTAAGGGTGTCCTTAGGGGTCCAAAACGGAAAATTTTGTGAAGAAATCGGAATTAAAGAGTTTCGATTGAGTTAGAAACAAGTTGAGAAGTTATAGTGTAAAAAGGGTCGTTATTGGAAAAAGTTGTGTTGGAAATGTCATTTTAAAGTTTGAGTTATGAGATTGTTACAAGTAATAATAAAAAATTATCATGTAGGTGACGAGCGAGTGAGCGAAGTCCGAGAGACTCGTAGAGACATTTGACATGGATTTGCGCGGCTTAGAGGTAAGTGTCCTATCACTTATGGTTACTTCTATTTCTTTGAGTTAAATTTTGTATATAATTGTTAAGTGAGAACAAAAATGATTTTCCAATATCAAAGTTCAAGTTTTGAGTATATAGGTTCTTATGGAATCTATAAAGTAATTAAAATTAATATTAAATTGTTCTGAAAAGAGTTGAGTCAAAAAAGTTTTTTAAAAGTTCCAAAAATAGTTGGTTTTGTGCTTTTGCACTTGATGAGTTAGTTTTAAAAACCCATGTATATGCCTTAAGATCATATGAGATTTAGCGCTACGTGACGATGTAGAAAATTCCGTCCCTAGTCGCTCAGATTAGAGAAAAATTAGCACTACGCGATGATGTAGAAAATTCCGTTTGTGGTTGCTTAGTTTCCTAGAAAGTATAGCGCTACGTTGCGATGCAGACAATTCCACACGTAGTTAGTTATTTTACAGTTGGCACTATGTAGTGATGCAGTATATTCCGCTCGTAGTCGCCTAGAGTTTTAGCATTACAATTACGATGCAGAAAATTTCACGTTGTAGTTGCTCATATATGAGATTTATCACCCTACGTTGCGATACAGTAAATTTCGTAGCGTAGTGATCGAGATACCTCAGTAGTTTCACGTTGACATTAGTTATAATCACTCGTGATGGTTAGAGTGTTTTAAAGGTATGCATGGGGGTTTTTAAAAGAAAATTTTAAGATTTGAAATTTATAAGGATGAATAAGTTTGTAAATTGTTACATTAGTACATGGTATATTACATTGCTTTGTTGCACTAATTTGTTTATTTGTGGTGTAGCTCATTTACACTCCATTGAGTGCTACCGTTAGACGGGACGGCGACATTTTATTTTACATATCTATATAGGTGGGCGAGTTATGAGATAGACTTGTATAAAGCATGTATATGGATGTGTATTATATGATAACTATGACATCTTGTATTTTAGGAATTGTATATATGTAAATATGATTGTAAATTGTCATGAATTTTCATGCATGGTTATATATACCTATTCTAGTATGTGTTTATGCTTATTGATTGTGAAGTGTGTGGTGATATTGCATGTTTGTGGATATATGAAGTTGGAAGGAAATGAATGCATAGTCGAAATGTGTTTATTTGCAGGTAAAAATTTTGGATTTATGGAAAATGCAGTCTTTATGTTGCCAAAATTTTTCTAAAATTATTTTAAACGAAATTGCAAAAAGTTCTATCAATCCCAACTATTTTAAAGAAAACCAAATTCTTAAGTTTAAATGAGTAAACTGGTTAAGAAAGTATAAGGGTTCGCTTTTCGGGTTTCTTCAATCCGACAAGTCGGGTTCAGGAAGACCGTTGAAGTGTCCGGTGGGATCCTCCAGACAAGAGCCTAGATAAGATCCGGTTAGGGTCTTGTCAGCTAGTGTATAGACCAATTATGTTATCCATATGTTTGTATTGATTTTTAATGCTTGAATGGTTGGTATGATGTTTTGGAATGAAATTGAGTTGATTGGAATTAAAAGAATGAAAGAAAAATTTAAAATGGAAAGTTTGGGTGTAAAGTTGGTTAATGTCAAGAATGGGTGTAAATTTGTTATTTCATCCTTTTGATGTGTTTTAGTAATGTTTAGGATGTGTTTGAGTCGCTTAGTGCAAAGGAAATCAAAAGAAATGATGTTAGAATATTGGTTGAAATTATGGTATAGTTATGAATTTATTGAGTATATATATTGAATTAGAATTTAAGTGGTTAGTAGTGTTTATTATGTTGGAAATTTATGGAGTGAAATGTTTGATCGTTGAATGGATTTTAAATAAAAAGTGTTGGTTGGAATATGGGTTTGAAAACTAGTCAAGAATATGGTGAATAAATGGAATGGTTTTGGTGTAAAAGAAAAAAAGGATATTTTGAAATCCTATTGATAATTAAATTGATCATGTACTAAGACATGTCAATGGAAATGTGTGTTGTGCTAATTAGTTTAGTCGTGAAATTGTTGAAATTAGAACGTGATATGTGCAGGTAAAACGGAAGCAAGAGAAGACGAATTAGTGTCCAAGCATGACCTAAAATAGTGAGTGTCTCTACTTAAAATATTTTGTTATGATTTAATTAAATTTATGTCATGTTTTGTACTAAAAATGGATTTTAAATTAATGAGCCACTTGTGAAAATATTACATGGATATGAGATATGAAAATGTGTTTACAAATTTTATATGAGAATGATTTAAACAAAATCGAAATGATGAAATGAAATGTGTTTGAAAAACCTATGGTATACCTAGTAGATACTATAGATATCTCCAGTTGAGGTTGAGTACTCGAAACGTACATTGGTAGAGTTAGGCTTGTCCGTCTGTCACTAACAATTCTAACAGCAGGAAGTACCCGTGGGAGGTTATATGAGTTAGTCTAGTCCTGTGTGTTGTTCAATGCACGTCCAGGGTACATTATTAGCTAGCTTCCACCTAAGCGAGGAAAAGTGCCGCTCCATAGTGAGGGAAAAATTCCACTACATATAGCCGGATAGATGGCTTGAACGAGGGAAAATTCCAAGAAGGCCGAATCGAGGCAAAATTCCGCTCCATACCTAAGACATTATGTGGTACAGATTATCGGTGGTTGGCTCGATTTACTCGAAAAATTTCAAAAGAAAATGTTATCGTCACCACTGTTTAAATGTTTTGTTATATCATACAACGTGTAGTTTTGTAATTTGATCTTATAATGTATGAAATTATTTATAACAGTTGTTTATCAATGCATTGAATTGAAATGTGATTTTCAGAAAACAGATTTTTGAATCATGGCTATTTAAATGTTTATATAAATATTCAAAATGATTTTAGGGGGGAAATTTTATAAAATGAATTTAATAGGAAATCATATGACACACATTGGGCTCATATAGCTCACATATATTTTGTGTTTTATAAATAAAAACCTCCCCAAGACCAGATGCAAGGATCGGTACATCAGTTGCAAGGGCTCCAGCCCAGAATTAGGCAGATCGAGTTGGGGGTGCTACTGTGATTACATTCATGTATTTTTGATGTTTTTAAAAATTTTGCATATAATTAATTGTACAATTTCCCTAATTTTGAAAATGTATAAATAAACATATGCATGACATGTGAATATATTTTGAGTTTCTCTTTGAAATTGATAATCTATTTGTGGTTGCTTGTGATTTGATGAAATAAGGGCCGGAGGCCTAGAAGTTTAGGGAAAATGTTTGATTTTAGAAGTGTTTAATTTTTATACAAATTTTGCAGGGTAGCATTGTTAGAAAAACAGTCGTTATACTGCTTGAATATTTATAAATCAAATTTTTAAATGTGGAAAAAAAAAATTCCCCACGTTTCCGTTAGAAAAGAAAGTTTAGAAAGATTTTGAAAAAGTAAATAGCCTAGCTTCACGGAAATCTTTTTGAGGGATCAGATATCCAATGGAGGGCTACCGTAAGGTTGTCGACAGGTTGCCTAAGGAAAGGAGCCTGTCACCCCCTGCTTCATCACTGCAAAATCCCTTGATGGAAGTAGCAGTATTTTAACACTATTTAGTTTTGACAGTCTATGAACTCAGTGTAGCTGAACAAGTCAAAACCTAAGACTTCCAATTTCATGAACAAAAAGGTTAACCACATGTTGAAATTTGTATTAAAGAAACATTGATAAACATAAGTCAGATTTAAATTTTTAGATGCAGTTTTAGTATATACGACAAAACATTGGAAAAGATAAGTAGGTTCTAATTCAAACATGTAATTTTGTTGATTCTTGAGTAATATTTTATAGTAATATTATATGCATTCTAAAAATCAAACAATCGTAAAAAGAAAAAGGAAAAAAAAAAATTAATTTGCTTACGTTTACATGATCTTGCAGTAACCATTTTTTTGAGCTTCTTGTCTATATATAACCCTGCTCATCAAAGAATTAAAACCCATCATTATATAAATCAAAAGTTTAATATTGAAAATTCAACCTTGAAATCATAGAGGAGCTAATAACCTATCGAAAATTCAACCCAGAAATATAAAGGAACTAATTACCTGGATTAGTTGTTATGATTGTCACGGAAACTTGGTTTTTGGTAAGTCCTAAATGTAAGATGTCCGAGTTTTTGACCAAGTTCTTTGCTTTTTCCACTCGATAATGTCTTTTTAAAATAGGAAACTATAGATCTTGACTTCCTCCCAAGGCTGTCAATTGTTGAGGGTAGTTTGGTAATGTTTTTCACTTATAACAATCAACTTCCAAAGAATGTAGGCAAGGCATGATTTTGTTTCTCTTCCAGTAGTCCCACAATCCCACTTTTCCCAAGAGTTTCCTTGTCAGCACATACAAATTTATGAGTTCATCTGTTCTTGTACAATTTAATCCCCTATTACCTTGTCTTCTGTTATTTGACATTATTATCTTTCAAACTAGATCATTCCCACTAACTTTTAGACCAAGGTTTTTCATCCTCTCGATCCCTTAGTTTCTAAAAGTAAAAACAAATGTATTGAATTGCAATTTGAAAAGAAAATCGTTAAAGCAAAAGACAAATAACTACCTGGTTAGGGACTTGGCAATGGAGAATCTATACAATTTCCCTACAATAGAATTGGATTCATTATCACAATAACTTGAAGCATAAAGGAAGAAAACAATGTAATAAAGCACAATTTGTAATTGTTAATAGGAGCCTCTATCAAATAACAAGAAAAATTAATAAACTTGCGTTTATATACATGCATGCCAAGGTTAATATTACTTTGATTTGAGGTAGCTAGTGTTGACTTCAACTTTTATTGGTTGCTTGCCATGGTAAGAACCTTAGCCAAGCCGATGATCTAGCTATGATATTTGCAATCCAAGCACTAAACATGGGGTGGCAATCAAAGTGCTTCTTCACCGGAGTTCCCAACAACTGAAGATTAAGAAGGTGATGCATATCTGCTAAAGTGAAGCAGTCACAAGCTAATAATTTCGACAAAGCCAAACGAGCCTCATACACACCAAGACCTTGCCCAGCTTAGCTTCAAGCTCCTTGACTGCAGACGCATCGGTATTCATGCCAAACATTGGCTTAAACACAACCTCCCAGTTCAGCTTTGAAGCAACAGGGTCGAATTGATGTGCCTCAACCTCCTTCCATACCAATGGCTGCAGCATTGGCTTACCTGCGCTTGTTGGTGCTGCTCAGTTGTCAGCAAATTGTTCAGTGATGAATTTGGTAATCACCCTTGATTCTGCATACCAAAGATCCTATAATATAAGTGATAATTGAGCATACTAGTTAATAAATAATAGCTATCTAAAAGAACAAACTCAATAAAATTTCAATATGTTTGAAACTTAACAACCAGCAACCAATCTCCTTTTTCAAAAGCTGGAACTTGTCCCAATGGCTGCGTCAACCAAAAAAAGTTACATTAGAATTAACAAGAAACTCCACATCTACTAATTTGAACTAAAATATAGAGTATTATATCAAGAATAAGACATTTTTGGTACCCAATTAGAGGTTTTGTACACCATACTTACATTCTTTTCAATGAAGGCTTCGGATTTATGTTCACCAACCGTTCTCATATCAACAGGAACATATTTGAAATTGTAAAATTTTGTATTCATGTTCATCCTCACATTCTTATTCACTTGCTACCCCGGGTGCTTGAAATCTTAACAATTTTTGTTGTCCTCACTTGTGGCTGCCTAACCCTCTTCATCCTTTCCATCCTTCCCTGTGCAGAACATCAAGGAACCAAAATTATTATGTTTATCAAAACATATGCTAAATATGATCAAAATGTGAAACGTTTCCACACAGACATTTCAAAAGTTCATTTATCTAAAATCAATATGTCAGAATCAGGAAAGTTGTGTACTCTAATTATGAACATTACATTAGAAAGTCAATCTTCAACTAGAACTTAAATTTGTATCACCTCAAATACGAGCACTGCATGGTTTAGTAGCCAACGAAAAACCGATCTTAAGTCTAAAATGGGAGATGAAACCACAATCAAGATCGGTAACAAAGTAAAAAGCATTATTTGTGAAGTTTTCTATTCTTGCATAGCTGAAGGTCTCTATGCTGCCAATGGTTGCTCTCGATTCCCACAGAGCAATACAGCACCGCAGTAAGAAATTCATGTAACCACTGCATTAGATATATTTCCCATCAAACATAATGTTAGAATTAGACCTTCAGACATCAAATATTATTTGTATTATTCTCATTTAAGAAATAAACAAGAATAGTCACAATCAAATATTTTAAGCTTACAGTAATTTTTCTTGAATAATAACACCCACCCTCCAATTAAATTAAATATTTCAAGCACTTGCTATGCAGCTGCTACAGTAACACTATCGATTGTTGGGTAATATTCTACAGTGAATGAAAACAAATTTATGAATTTTTAGCTTAATATTTTGTGTTGTTCAAAAATGTCACCCATGCACATGGCAAGTAAGTAAAATGTATCATAGCAATCATTGGAGCACCTGCTCTGCATCACCCTTATCTTGTCTTTCAAATGATTAAGATTATTTTAATAAAAAGTGTACTGTTAATTCAAAGCTCCATGAAAAGAAATCAATTGAGTGCACATATGACTCATATTTTAAAGATAAAAGTCATACAAGTTCTAACCTCAACATTGCCAATAACCCCAGCTTCTTCAAACGATTCATGTAAAGCTGCTTCTTCAATGGATTCATCCAGCTCCCCAACCAACCTGATACAAAACAGACTTAACCAAGTTAATCACCAATCAAACACAATGCAAAAATCACATAATCTTAAAAACAGAAACCACAAATCATAAATCCTTTCATCTTTTAAAGAACAATTTTATGTACCTTAGGGAACATCATTCATCACTAATTGTTCCATCATCCCTAATTCTATAACTATAAGGAATGCATCTGCAAAATTCAAAAACCCAACATAAGAAAAAACGCTCCTCAACATTAACATATACCTCAACCAAACAGGAATCCTAAAAAGGAATCTACTTTATCAAAAACCTCTACATGGACAGACAACACTTGAATGAAATAGATCTCTGATGCATAAAGTTCCTATTTTTACAGATTATTAAAATCAAATTTTAAGGCCTGCAAATGAGACGCAATCATCCAAAAGGCAAAAACTTTAAATAGAACCACATAAAATAAGAGACTCACCCTACAGCGTGTCGGCGACCCATGTTTGTCATATCCCTATATTTGCCTTCCTGTGCAAGAAACCAAACCAATAGCCATATTCAAAAGATGTAGTTCCACTTGTCAGAATCTGATCGAGAGAAGGTCTCTGAACTTTCATATATTTTGATCCTAGGCATGCCTGAGCCTCTGACCCAATTCTCCGCTACCTCATATCGGTAATGTCTTTGCAAACTATGACAACCGATCATGTCAAATTTCTCCAATGTTGTTGATTGCAAAAGGTAGTCTCGTAATGTCTTTAAACTTGGACACCAACAAAATGTCGAAGAACGAAGAGATGGCATGATTTTGATATGTTCTCCCCCTCTTCCATAAATCCCACTGTCCCACTCCTCCCATATGAGTAAGAACTTAAAATGAAGAGATTGCAATTTGGGAAAGGCAACTGATGATGATGAAGATGATGATGTCATATTATCACTTCTCATTCCCAAAAATTCATCACCCAACCTTTTCAAACTATGTATCCACTCAATCTAAAGTGATTCAAGACATGGCAGTTTCCCCAAACACATTTTTAAACTCTCTGAACCAGATTAAGAATAGAGAACTAGCCTCTTTAGTTTTGTTAAAGACATCAACCAATTGAGAGATAAACAAATCTCAGCACTGTAGCGCTCTAGTTCTAATTCTACTAAATTTGGAGGAGGATGGAAGTCTTCAAGAGCTTCTTCATTACTCACATCTGATGACAACTCTAGAGACAACCGAGTGAATTTTGTCTTATTCTTCAATTCTGCCTCATTAATCTCACCCATATTTACCTTTCCGCATTTAATGCCAAGACCCACAAGATGAATTAAATTTCTTAGACATTCAAACTTGCATGCTTTCTTATCCCCTCTCACGACTACTCTCTCAAATGTCCTCAAACTAGTTAATCTTTTAATTCCTTCTGGCATATATCTACACCTACTAAAACTCTCAGAGTTTATTAAATGCCTCAAGTTGACTAATTTTTCTATCCCTTCCGGTAGTTTATTGAGATTTCTACACATACTAATATCCAAGGTTTGTAAATTATATAATCCACACATTGCTTCAGGTATTTTTTTGAGATAATCATTTTTTTGATATGTTGAGATATCTTAGATATATCAATTTAATTATGCCACTTGGAACATTAATTGGCATGGCACTAAGATCTAATGCCCTTAGACTTGTGTAATCATCAAATAATTTGTCTAACGGCCAATTGCCGCCATCTAGTAAAAGACTACGCAATCTATTTTTATCAAATATAGAAATAGGAAATAAGGCTTTACCTTTCAACACTATGACATGGCGAGCTTTTCTACACCTAGAGCTTAACAAAATTCCTTCTGTATTGTCAACCTCTACATTATAACATTCATTCTTTGTAAAATATTGAGCCATGTCATGCATTTTGCACTTTATTATGCTTTCATCATCTCTTCACTACAACAAAATAGTGCAGTAATACCGGACTATCCATACCGGGCACTAAAGGCCCGGTATGGATAATCAGAAAAAATAATTAAAAAAGCTGATTGTGACATTATCCATACCGGGCGGGTCGGGCGCCCGGTATGGATATGATTATTTTTTTAACCATACCGGGCACCCGACCAGTCCGGTATGGCTAAATAGGATTAACCATACCGGACGGGTCGGCTGTCCGGTATGGTTTAAAAAAAATAAAAATGATTTAAAAATAAGGATTATCCATACCGGGCGGGTCGGGCGCCCGGTATTGATAATCGGACATCCATACCGGGCAAGTCGGGTGCCCGGTATGGATTAAAAATGAAAAAAATATTATAAAATCCATACCGAGCGCCCGGCCCGTCCAGAATGGATGTCGGATTATCCATACTGGTCGGGTCGGGGCCCCGGTATGGATAATCCTTATTTTTAAAAACTTTAAATACCCAGGATTATCCATACCGGGCGCCCGACCCGCCTGGTATGGAAAACCTGGGTATTTAAATTACCCACCCGTTTCCTGCCCCCATTTCCTCTATTTTCTTTCTCTCTCTATCTCTTTTTCACTCATCCTCTCTCTAGAAACCCTAGCCGCCGCTGCCATTACCTTTCCCGCCCCACTGGTCGTTGTCCGACGCCGCCACCACCGCTCTCCGTCGCCGACCCACCGTTGGCACGTGCATTCTTCTTGTCTTCTTCTTCTCGCGTGGTGCTTCTTCTTCTTCTTGGTGTCCTCTTCTTCTTCTAAGGTCCATCTTCTTCCCCTTTTCTTCTTCTTCAGCTTCTTAGTCTTCATATGCAGGTTTTCTTTTTTGATTTTATGGTTGATGGTGGGCCTGTATTGAGACTTGCATTGAGATCCACCCCAGAAGACCACGACGACGAGGACGACTTGGAAGCAGATCCACCCTCCAGACACGCCTCCACCACCCCCACCTCCTCCACTTTCAAGGATCTCATCAAACAATTAGATCGCGGCTTCTCCGGTCGACGCCACAGCTTTCGCGCCAGAGACAAAGACCCATCCCATTCCTCATCTTCTGCTGCCGACGACCATGATGTTCTGGCTGAGAGTGCCCCTCCTGAATGGGCGCTTCTTCTCATCGGTTGCCTTCTCGGCCTCGCCTCCGGTTTGTGTGTGGCTTTGTTTACTAAAGGGGTCTGTTTTCTCTCTCTCTTTAATCTGGGTTTGTTGTTTAATTTAATTAAGTTGAGAGCTTTATTGATTCAAGCTCGCGCTCATTTGTAGTCTACAAAACTGTTATCTTTTTTGATTTTATGGTTGATGGTGGGCCTGTTGGTTCATGTGATACACGAATATGTGTGGGCGAGGACCCCCATTGAGGGTGCAGCTTGGCTGCGGTTACAGAGGCTGGCGGATACGTGGCATAGGATTTTACTTATACCTCTAACGGGAGGAGTTATTGTTGAAATGATGCATGGTGTGGTTGAAATATTGAACCAAATAAGGCAGTCGAGTGGTTCTTCGGAGAGGCAAGGTTTTGATTTGCTTGCTGGAGTCTTCCCAATAATAAAGGCTATCCAGGCTGCTGTTACTTTAAGTACTGGTTGTTCTTTGGGTCCTGAAGGTCCTAGTGTAGATATAGGAAAATCATGTGCCAATGGTATCTCTTTGATGATGGAAAACAACAGAGAGAGGAGGATAGCTCTTGTTGCAGCTGGTGCTGCTGCTGGAATTTCTTCAAGTATCTTTAATTAAGTTTTTGTGGCAATATGATTCTTAGCACATCCATTGGACACACAGTTGTTACCTATCTGATCTTTTGTTTCTGAGTTAGAACTAAAGTCATATATCTTTAATTAAATACTAACTCTAAAAAGCCCTGAACACAAGGCATGATTTAAGCATAAAGTGGTTTCTATTCGTGCAGGGTCTACCTTAATAGTACCACCATTTTAGCACTATAGTTAATTGCTTTTTTCCAGTTTAGTTTCCTTGATATGGCTCCTAAAGTATCAAGATTACATGTATATGTTTTGTGATAGAAAACAGAGACTTTATTATGATTATATTTTAGTAATGCTACTTGATTTAACCTAACTTTATTAGTTTAACTGGATGATTTATAACCTGATTTTTTCCTTCTACTGTAGGAAAGATGAATTTCAAGTACTACCCTCAAACAAGTCAAGGCAAAAGAAGGTACATGTTCTGATTTATTCTTAATTTATTTTGCTTGCTGCCTTACTAATAATAAATTATTTATATGATTTTGTTCTGAGAGGACATTTAGTCCTTTAACGAAAATGGTGAATCTTTCAGAACCATTGGATTGGGAAAATATGTTTTGTATACTTTAAATTACAGGCCTCCCCTTTAACAAATTCCAGCAATGATAAAAAAAATAGATTGAATCAATAATCAATTTTTGTTGCTTGAAAGAAAAGTTTCGTATTTTTATTGGTGAATGCACATTCTGATATGAAGTTTCAGAAAATTAATTTCGCTGCAACAGTCAATGCAAACGGAGAAAACTATCAAATTTACTGGATTAAATTAATCATCCACAGTTTATACTCAGTAGATAGTTTTATTGCTAGAATTGTCAATGAAAATTTTGAAAAGGGATTCAGTTAATGCCCTTTTAATTTTCTCTGTAAATTCTTTAGGCTAAATCTAATGCCCAAGTTATCAATATGCTATGAGTAACTCATTAAGACAATAGATTGACAAAAAAAAAGAAAAAAGAAAAAAGGAACAGATTTTTGGAGTATCATGTCCCCGAATTAGAGCCCTTATAGGAGATTATACAGCTTCAATGATTCATTTTTCTAGTTAAAGCATAAATTGAATTTGATTGATCATTATGTTGCATATGCTTCGCTTGCATAGATATTGGCTTAGATGTTACTATAGGTAGTTAAAATAAATCAATGAAACTGTTCTGGGAGTGAGTTTATGTTTCATGAGAATGTATATCTAGTTTTTCACTTGAAGATGGAATGCCTTGAAGAACTTTTATCAAAACACCTTAATCTTAGTTAATAGCTGGAGAAGTGGAAAAGTACTCTCTTTTGTTTTAGAAACTCTAAATTGAGAGAATCGATCATAATGAAATTAGATTTGAGCCCTAACTGTGGATTTCCATAGTGTCAAAAACTGATTGAGAAATAGCTAAATTTTGAGAATAACTAGAAGTGAGGATAGACAAAATGTGTGATGCTCCGGTTAAAATCTTTTATGCTCACGAACATATGTTATCATTGGTTGTTTCAAACTTAAAGAAATTGATGAATTGTCAAAATTTTTACCTGAATCCACCATTACTATTAATTTGAATATTATCAACAGTTGATATTGAAAAAATATGGACTTGTACATTCAATCAAATCAAATATAGTTACATCCTAGATGAAGATGGAAAGTGGATAAGACATCATAAAAGAACCAATGTCTCTATCATGGAATTGTTTAAATATTGGGAATGCAGGCTAAAGTTTCCTGGTCAGTACCCAGTACATTGTTTTGCTTGTCCTGCAGCAATGTATAAACTTTTATCACTTTGTTGGGCTTTCATCACTCTTCATTAACTGATCTAATCCATGGTAATGATCTTCCAAGAGGTTTTAAAAAATTTTGGGCTTTTCGTTTCTTACAAGAGGTTTTATTTTGTGATTGGAATATTAGATGTGGCTTATTATATTTGTTTTTTGGTTTTTTCTTGCCAAGGGCCTATTTGTCAGAGTGGTGGCTTCCAGTGAGTGCAGTTATGATTGGTGTTGGGCATTGAGAGGGTAAAAGATGTTTAGGAACTGTATTCTAAAAGTGGGTGATTGAATCATGTGAAGGAAGTTAGATTTCATTTTGTTAATTTGAAGGGTATGTAATTAATCTAATATAGAATTTTTATTTTAATTTTTTTAAATTTTTTTGTCATGCAGAAACATCTTTTAATATCTGCTTCACAAGAAGCTGATATTGGCTAAACTTTGGTTAATATATTGTATATTAGTATTATGTACTAATGTATTAATTTAATATTTCATAATTAATGTTTAATTGTGGATTATGTAATTTAAATGATGTTATTTTATTTAATTAATATATATTTACAACATTTATATATCTTAATAGTTTTAGTGGAATATTAAAAAAAATTGCCATTTTTTTTTATATTTTCGTGATTTTCCATACCGGGCATGCGCCCGGTATGGAAAAATATGAATACCGGGTCCAGCTCGAATTCAAATATATATCCATGCCGGGTCGGTACCCGACATGGATATGGATTATCCATACCGGACAGCCCGGTATGGATATTACGGGTCGACCCATATATATTGGTATCCATACCGAGCGCAGCCGGGTATGGATATAGATTATCCATACCGGATCCTGACCCGGTATGGATATATGGATATCCATACCGGCAGCAAGCACGCCGGGCCTGCTGCCCGGTATGGATATCCAACCATACCGGGCAATGCCCGGTATGGTTGGGCCTGTTTGTTGTAGTGCTTCTTTCAAAACCTTGAAAGAATGAGCACATTGCTAATTTTTCAAAATACTCTTCACTAATTAACTCTATATCTTTGTTTTGCTTTGACTTGAGATAACCATGAGCCATCCACAACTTAATTAATTGATCTTTTTGTATTTCATAATCCTTAGGAAAGATGGCACAATACAAGCAGCATGTTTTTAATTTAGAGGGCACATCAAAATAGCTTAATAACAAAGGTGAGAAAATCCCATGTTCGGCCAGTTCTAGCTCCCACATCTCACTATTTAAGACACATTGTCGCTCCTCAATTGTATGTTTAAAGTGTAAGAGACTTCCTAAAGTCTTGATAGTTAGAGGCAAGCCCTCACACTTTTTTACAATTTTTCTACCAGTATCTTCGAACTTTTGACACTCTTCTTTGGACCTTCCAAAAAATGCAACTTGACTAAACAATGACCAACTTCCTTGGTCAGATAACATCTCTAATGGAACTATGTGGGTGCTTTCCATCAATTTTGCAATGTTCTCCTTGCGTGTGGTCACCAAAATTCAACTTTGGCTAGAACCATGCTTAAGAGAGTCTACCAATTCTTCCCACTTATCAGATTCTCCTGTCCACACGTCATCAAGGACAAGAAAAAACTTTTTGTCTTTAATTAACTCCTTTATATTTTGCAACATAGTTACACCTCACACGTCATGCTCAACAGATTCAAGAATTGTTTTTGCAATTCTAATTTTCTCGATGGGTTTAGAGACACATACCCATATTGTTTCATCAAAGAACCCCTTAACCTCATAATCATTAAAAACTAGTCGACCGAGAGTAGTCTTGCCTATCCCTCCCATCCCTACAATGGAAATTATAGGAAAGGATGTTGGTCCATCACTACTCTCACTCAGCAACAAGTTTTTTATATTCTTCTTGACATGATCTCTACCATGAATCCTTGTGCTATCCACAACAGAGCTAGTTATTTGCCGATCTGCCTCAGCTATGCCCTTGTTTGAGTTGAAGTGAAACATATTTCTTTCCATAGCAATAACATCTAATGCTTTATTTAAATCTTGAATCTTCTTGGCAATGTCATGACGTATGACTTGCCTACTAAGAAAGCCATAGCAGGAGATGAGCGAACGTGCCTTTCTCACAAGCTTGGAAGCATTTTCATCAGCTTCCATAATTCGTCGTTGATGAATGGCTATGTTTCACTCATCGAATACATCCTCCATGTTGCAGGACACCTTTTTGAGCTTCTCTAACCAATCTCCAACAGCTTTCTCCTTGACTTGTTTGCACTCTGCATCTTCAAGCACACATTATATGACCTGAAAATTACTAGTGAGCTTGTTCACTTCTTCATCAACACCCATAACTAGTCTTACTTCTTATTCAACGTGTTGTCGGAGGATCACAACCAATTGCTCCAGGATTGTTGAAACAACAGCTTCTGCCATATTTAGACAAAGGTATTTTGATTATAGAAAAGATGAGTAATCGGAAATATCTAGTAAACTTATGATGAAGGCTATACTGACCAGCTTCAATTTAACTGATGAAAAATTTGCCCGAAGTAAAAGATGTAAGACAAGTGGGTGCAGTGGCGAACCCACTATTGGGCCAGGGGGGACACGTGCCCCCATGAAATTTTTTTAAAATTAATTAAGTTTATTTATTAGTAATATATAAATATAATGTCATACAATTGCATGATTGGACGCTGGCTTCATTGGTTACTTGTTGCCTTTTGTTGTAAATGCCACTAGGGTTCAATCTCTTGTCCCATAAAAAAGAATTTGCTTTTTTTGAATTTTTTAATGTAATATATAATATAAATAAAATATCAAATACAAACACAAGATTTAAAAGGCTTCACTGATTGTGGTTGCTTTCCTTTCCAAGCCCCACCAAGGTTCAATCCCCATTTGTCTCATAAATCTTTTTTTCCCCTTTGTCTCTTATATATATACATATATTTTATTCACTCACAACTATTGTTTTTTTTTTTTTTTTTTTAGAAATGTTTTTTTTTTATTCACTCATATATATACATATATTTTATTCACTCACAAATATTGCTTTTTTTTAAAATGTTTTTTTTATTCACTCATAAATGTTGTTTTGTCTCATAATTTATTTATTTATTTATTTTATGGTATGGATCTTGTTTTTCTTTCTTCCATCCACCATGGTTCAATCAATTTCTTTATCAAAACATGTTATTCTTTCTCAAAATTTTTTCCCATTACGATTCAATTTGTTCCCCTATAAAAACACGTTGTTTTTTCTATCTTTTTTTTTTTAATTTTCGTTTCCATTATTACAATTTGATCTTTAAATTTGAAACATTTTAACTTCATAAATTATTATACTCATTTCGAATTATTATTTTTTATTGCAAACTATATCATATTTATACGAATTAAAAAATAAAACATATAGTGTTGTTTAATCTCAATTGATCTTGGTTTACTCATAATTATTTACGTGAATTATTTTTATTTTACATAAACTATTTTTTATGATAAAATTCATAAATAAAAAAAACTTATATGAATTATAATTGTTTTTATCTTTTATTTTTATTTTACTATACTTTATTTAAATCATATACATTTGTTAGATAAAAAACTATAAATATAGCTTGATTAGTAACTTTAATAATAAATATATGTAATTTTATTACATATATTTATTTACAATTTGAATAACAACTCACATTATAAAGGAGATATATCTTTAAATTAAGTTTTTTATTATTTTTTTTAGTAATATGAAATTTCAACTTCTCTTACTAAGAAGAAATGAGCTAATGTGCAATCAACTCACAATTAGTATGTTTTTTTTTAATTTTAGCCTTGTATTAAGGATGTTATTTTAAGAAATTTTATTAACAATCTTGTAAAGGGTAAAATTATATATCTCTTACTATTTTATTATCCAGAAATCTATTATTTTAGTTGTTTTTATTTCATATAACGTTATTATAACAATTGAAATAAATATTATAAAGAATATTTCTTAAAACTTAGTTTTTTTATGTTATAATTATTATATAAAAGTGTTCTCCCTACAAAGATTTCTGGGTCCGCCACTGAGTGGGTGCATGACTTTTGATATCAAAATGACAAAGTTGATGTGAACTCAACCAGCTTGAGCCACACGTTATAAAAATAATAAGATAACAAAGGAAAAAAACACCAAAAAAAAAAAAAAAAGGAGCCAAACATTATCATTATATATATATTTGAAGAATTATCATTATATTTATGCTTCACATTTTAGCATTTTAATTACAATTTAAGATTGACAAGTTATGGGAGTAGTTCAGGAAAAACCTCTTCTTATTATAAGTTTTGGGTCCTTCTGTTTGGAAAAAAAAAAGGTTTTGAGTCCTTTTCCTTAAAATCTAAAATTTATTCTAATAATTTTAAAAAATCATATAAAAAATTTAAATCTCAAATATATTATAATATTTCTTAAAATCTAAAAGTTATACTAACATTTAAAATAAATCATATAAAAACTTTAAATCTCTCAAATATATTATGATAATTTAAAAAAATCAAAT